>JAMXBD010000627.1:0-600000 GCA_024138025.1 Combretum micranthum | reverse complement strand
AGACTTTTTTTTTCCAGGTGGTTTGCTCATCATGAAGTGAGCCATGAAAAGGTTGCTAAATTGGTCGAACAACCTAATTATATTTGGTTTGAGCTTATTGAACTAAATCAAGAATGTGGTGGGAAATGTCTTGCACCAAATTGCATCCAAGAAGTTATGTATCATCATGGTAAATTAGAACTAAACGACGTGATCCTCAAGGTTAATAGTTCCATCGTAGGACTCCAAGTTCGGGAATCGAGCTCTAGTAGCACTACCTTAGATTGGATTTTGATCATAAAGCGTGTTTTCCCTGGGAATATCGATGTTGTGATCCATCTTCAAAGCTTTCCTTGATGGTTGACAATCTCTTCATCATGTTTTTTATTTCTTCAAGGGCATGTTCTTTTTCTAAACTTGGTTAGGTCTCTTTGGTAGGAGGCATCGACGCATGGTCCTCATGAGCTTGGGTCGAGCCAAGGCTTGTACGTCCACGTTTTGGGCATTTCTCATCGTTCATTTAATGTCTTGGGAAAGTTCATGTAGGGTATTGGGATGCTATGTGTGCTCCTACGAGGTGTCTTAGGTGACCTTTACTAGGTTCTTGGAGACAGCAAGACATCAATCTTGAATTGTGGAATGGTTCTTTATTGGAGATGCTAACCTATATAGATAATGTAACACATTGGTGGTCCCTTCTAGGTGAATCGTATTGAGGCCAAGATGGTAGATGAGTCAGGGATGCACTCCACTATGCACTAGAAGCTCGGACTTCCAAGTGTGTCTTCCGTAACGCTTCCAAATTTGTAACCATGGCCTATAATAGGGCGTTAGAGCATTCGTTTTCAACATTTTTGTGCACGAGTTGCTAGCATAGGTTCTCGAGCTCCAGAATATGTTCTAAGTCTAAAGAACCGGCGGCATTCACAGTGATGGCTGACTCAAGGTACGGCAGCCCGTGGACTCCATCATCTGCTGGGGTTAATAACGATTGAGTAGTTAAGTCAAGCTGGTTTTTACTTTGGTAGGGTCTTGGCATGGCTATGGTGGGTATATGGTTTTTTTTTTTTTTAATTGAGAAAGCTAAGGTTAAGTAGGGCTTCCACGAAGGAAAAAGGGGTTTCTTAGAAGAGAAAGAAGGGAGATGCTTCCTATAGACGACGCCACATGTTACACGAGAAAAATACGCTAGTAGATATAGGCCCTTGCCAAAAAAAAAAAAAAAAAAGCTATCAAAGGTGCACTGGGGGATGCTTAAGTCAATCCATGGGTTCTTCCTCCTTTATAAGATAATTACTTACCTTAGGGCCATATCAAAATAAGTCCACCAAATCTTCTCTACTAGAGCAAACCCTTGCCTGATATATATTAATAAACAAAACCCAAAATTCAATCAGCCTAATAATAATAAAAAAGAAAAACAAAAATAGAAAACTCAAATCGCGTGCATCTTGTTCCATGGATGAGCTAAGTTCGATCAGCTATATATATATATATATATATATATATATATGAAGCGATAAAACCACGATTAGACTTTAAAAAAACAAATAATAAAAAAAAGTACATAAAACAAAGCAAAAATAAAATAAAAATCAACTGATGTAAAAATCCGATCATTTAAAAAATAATAAATAAAATCAAACATGACAAAACTTTTTCCTACTTTTGAAGTACTTGTTTTTACGATCACTCACTTACTCACTCTGTCAAACATACTCACTTGCTCTCTCATCTTCACATCATAAACACTCACCTACACTTTGCATCTCCAAATTCTTGTTTTTGTCGTCATTCACATCACTAAGTAAGTTTCTTGATCCTTTTTATTTCCTTTTTTTCATTCTTTTTGGACATAGGATATGTTATTTCTTTTGTTTTGTTATGTTTTGTTTTTGTTTGCAGGCATGGACTTCTCACTTGTCGTGTCCATAAGAGTTATGGTGTTGCTATCGATCAATGATATTTCCATTTCTTTTTCTTATCCTGGTTATGGTACATTCATGATGACATCTACACTTAATCGGAGAAGTACTTAGTGCCATTTTCTTCGGATTTCTTTCTTTTCCTCTTCCTTACTTTTGCTTAGCTCAAAAGACATTGGGAACAATGTCTTACTTAAGTATGGGGAAGGGATACGCTAGAAGAAAGAAAAATTTAGGGTCCCAATTGAGGTTGATAATGCATATATACACTTGTTAATCAAATTTCCCCCATTTATTAGTTTGCTAATGAGCTTTTAGAGTTGATATATTTTGAAAAGAATGGAATCTTGAAATTGTAATCATTTTTTAGGCTAGCATTTGAAAAAGGAAAAAGGAAAAAAAAGTGACTTTGTATGCCTTACTCACCTATTTTAAACTTAGTATACTTGATCAAAGTTTTAACATAAAATCTAAGTGGGGGCAAATTTACTTGCTTTTTAATGATTGAATGGTGAGATTTATAGTTTGACTTACTTGGATTAATCTTAAAAGTTTAACTGTAGAATGCCAAGTATAAGTACAAATATGGTAGATTTGAGCAATAGTGTCTAATAATTCACTTTGATTTGATTGGATTAAAGAATGCTATGCTTATTGTGAAATTTTCTTATGAGAATAATTGATGATAGATTCTTTTATCCTTGATTTGTTTGCTTAAGGACAAGCAAACTATTAAGTGTGGGGAAGTTTGATAAGTTTCATGAGACCTTTAATCTTTGTGCTTATTTAGTCATATTTGTTATGTAATTTTTGTGATTTGATGAAGAAAAGGACACTTATTTTGTAAAAAAATTCATCTTAGGGTTTAAAGAGCTCATTTGGAAGATTTCATGATGATCCAAGAGAAATCAAGGTGAATTAACCAAGTTTAGATTAATTCTGCAAGAGGAACAAAGTTTCTTCTTTCATCTCCACCTTCAGCATAGCCATGTCGAGCGCCAAGGGTGAGGTCAAAAGCATCAAGGATGAACAAGTTTTCATCCCCACTTTCAGCATTGCCAGGAAAGAATGCTAGGGATGAAGTTAGAATGCATCAAAAGTGACTTTTGAAGGCTTAGTTTTCAGCCCTACCCTGATCCTGGCCATACTGACCTGAGTTTATCCGAAATCTATAAATAGCACTCTATTTTCTTTCTTTAGAGGAGAGGGATCATTTTTCTAAGCCTTAGGAGAGGAATTGCGAAGGAAAACACAAAGAACTTGCTAGAACATCATTTAAAGATCACAAGACATCAATTAAGGTTTATTTTTTCTGTCATGATTCTTTCTATTTCTTGTAGATCTACTGTTCTTATTGTAAATTCTATGAACGAGTACTTTCTTAACTCTCCATCTTGTGAAACCCCGGCCATGTGAATTGAATCGATTTTTTATTAATGAATGTTCATGCTTTTGTATCTATTCATGTGATTTCATTGTCTTGTGATTGACTTGTGCACAAATTAATTTCATGCTTGATTCTTATTGGATTGAAAGAGGTCTCATTCAATTAGATAGATCTTCACGAGATAGAGAAATTATACATTTCACCTAGAGGTAGGGGAATTATGATTTTTCGCCACAAGAATTTAATTCTTGTTATAGGATCATGTACTTTCGTGCAATCTTACGTGATGTTAGTGAGGGAGAGGTCTCCACTTTCTCATGTGGGGTTATGAATTGATTAACTCGAGGGAGTAATTGATTTAATTGTTGAGATCCTGCAATGCAAAGCATGAATGACTCATTAATCGATCCATTATCGTAATCATTTTAAGGTTTAAGGTGGATCAAGGTGGAGAGTATGTCTTGTGATTGAATTTATCTTTGAAAGCATACTTAGTTGATCTTAGGGCCTGCTTTTATCTTTTGTTTAGTAGTTTATTTATATATTTCACTTCAAAACCTAGGCTAAATAGTAGAGAACCGGTTAATACTAGTACTTGTTTTCAAAATCCCTGAGGACGACACCGTAAAATCCATGCTATATTGAATAGGTATGCTTGCAGAGCTCAGATTATAGATTTCATCGGGTTTATAAATTTTAAAATTTGATATGATCGGTAAATACGCATCAGTATGCCTGAGTTAGAGAGTTGTGCTTGCATGAAGTGTAGTCACTCCCCCTCGTCCCTAGGTGGGACTCAAGTGTCCTCATAGTCACTGTGTCTGAAGATTGTTCATCATCGAGCTCAGTCTGGTCATGGTAGCTTGACAACGAGCTTGATGAGATGCCGTCCTTTATCTTCTTCAATAGGCAGCTTTGACATCATCCCGGATTCCTTTACTGAGGTCAATAATCGAGGTATCATCTAGGGTCAGCCTCTCTCGGGGGCCCGACGATACCGATGATCTCTCGGGCCTAGGACCGAGTGGGTCGTGGGTCATGTTCTACTGTCAATATCCACATAACCGATTTATAGAACACCAAAGCATGTCTATATATGCTACTTTTGATCCTTTTTGAGGATTTTTTGGCTCATTCAAACATCATTGATTTGGAATCATGCAATTTATCAATTGTAGTAAAAGTGCCAATATATGCATGAAATTGTGATCAATCATGTGATACAGATGTGTAAAATACACATTTATCACTAACATTGAACATGAATCTGATGAAATGAGAGGTGAAATGATTAGTTGTATGATAATTAATGATAGTGTGATGGAAAAATAGGTAAGATATTTAATTGTATGTGAAGGTTTTTAGTGTTCTTGGAGTAGGTTTATCACCATGTGAAATGGTATCTAGACTCAACTTAGAAACAGGTTATTTGCTAGAAATTATGTGCAAATAACGAATATGGTGTTTGGGAGTGAATATAAATGATTCTTGAAAGATATGTTATATGGTCATAAGTTTAGAGTATATGTTATTGAGCTTAGCTATAAAATTTATGAGAATTGTATATCATAGATTATGCTTATACATGGAATTATTGAAAATGAAAAGTGACAAGGATTGGATGGCATCAACATGGAAAACTTAAGCCATCTCAAAGTATTGAAGCTCAAGTAACAACATTGCATGTTTCAAAGCCTAGAGTAGCAGCTTTGCACAGACCTATACACCAGCCCAAAGCCACCGACTTTGAAGAAGTACGCCGCTGGTGTAAGTTTAAAGGCTGATGGCCTTACCTTATCATTGAAGATGACTAGAAGCAAAATTTTAAGAGCTGTTTCAAAGGCTGTCAGCTTACTATATTTAGGCCGCCAGCATAAGACTATAAGCTACTAGCTTATGTATACAAAAATTTATATTTGGTTTTATGTCTTTAAGGTTTCCTTTATAGTTCATACATAGTATTTTTCCTTTGCTTGAAAAGACAGAAGTTTTATGATATTGTTTGAATACAATTATCTTGAAAGCTTTTCTCCAAAGTGAGGGCTTTTCTTGTTCTTGTGATAAGAACTTGTTTTCTCCATCCGAGAGAGTTCTCTTTGTTCTTGAGATAAGAACAATTCTTAGGATAGTTTTGGTTTTAAATTTCTAATTAATAGGTGTAATTAGGGTCAAGCTCCGTTTCAGATTCGGACTTGGTTCCAATTGGCGGGTTCAATTGGGGTCGAATTCATTTTTTCAAGACAATTCTGGGTGCGAATCTCATTGTTGATCACTTGGGTCTTAAGTTTTCAATACCTAAGGTTAGTGGGATCATATCAAAACGTTGCTGTTAAATTTTTAAATCGTAGCTTAATGTGGAACTTAGAGTGTTCAAGCTATGAATTTTATGACTATGATTTTGTTAAAAAATGAAAACGTATAGGCGAACCCTTAAAGGTGGAAGTTTTGTTATTTAAGCTAAAAACTTGGTGAATACGAATTGTTTTACTAGGGTAATTATTACATGATTTTGTTTTAGATGAAATCTAATATGCAGTTGAGAAATTATCCCAATGTATGCTAAGGAGAAACTATTGTAGACTTGTATGACTTAATGTGTAGGATTAGTTTACAAGAAGTACAATTGATTTTTTACACAAAAAAAAAAAAAAACATGTTGGCAGGTTTAAGAAACACATAGAAGAATAGCCAAGGTTTTGTGGTGATTTGAACTCTTTTAGGTAATTTAATATTTAATTTTACCTTCACTATGGAAAAATACCATTCTTTAGATTCACATGAGTAAAATGATCAAAACTAAGTTTGATCATATTCTTTTGGTCCTGCAAAAACTCTTAAGGTTACCTAATACTCTTTTCCCTATGAAGAATTTAGGCCTTAAGATGATTTCAAGTAACTTTGAAAGTGCACGGCCAGTGCATGAGTTCATGCATATGGTCTTGTATCTCTTCAACCTTGATTTTACCTTCACTCTAGAAGTGCATGGCTAATTTATGGGCTTATGCACTTGGCCATGTAACTCCCTAACTAAGAACCCTTTCGACATTGAATTTATACAATCAATGCATGAGTTCATGCAGTTGGTTGTGTACCTCTCGAACCTCAATCTTCCCTCTCCTTTAGTAGTGCAGGACACATATGGGCTCTTAACGTGGTTGTGTAAAATTGGACGGCCTATGCACGAGCCATTTACTTTGTTATGTATCTCCTTTGGGAGTACATAGCCTATGCATGGGCCCATTAACTATCCATGCATTTTACAACTTCTCAAACTTTGCTAATCTTCATTCAAATTACATTAAACTTGATCCAATTCTTCCTTTAAAATCAAATGATCTTCTAAAGACCTTAAATCACAAATTCAATAAGGTACCTCATTCGAAAAATATACATCAAGTAACCACATTAAGCTCAAAATGTCTCATATAAACAAAAATCCTTCATTTTTATTAGTCTAATGATCATAATAGGATTCTAAGAACTATATTTGATTGGTGGGCTATTGGAATCTACTCCCAAAAGCCAAGAACTAAAACTCACAAAAATATGGCTCACTATGGATTGGTTAACCTAAAACTCACAACTAGTAATAACTTATATAATTAAACAAATAACTCAGCTAAATGAAACAAATAATATAAAAATCTAAAAAATATTGCTTATCCATAACTCAAACTTGATGTACGCTAATAAGTTGAGTCACAAACTATGATTCATAACTATGTGGAAGAAGAAGGAGACACCAAGAGCAAGGCACACCAAACCAACCTGTAACACAACCACAAAAGCCCCCGAATGTGGAACCTGAAGCAAATATGCAAGCTACATTTAACCAATTCATGCAAATGATGGAAGCTTATAGATGGAATAACCCAGTACCAGCATCGGCACCACCACAACTCGAACTACATGTGCATATGGAAGTACCTGTTCCAGAAAATGTACAACCCTAGAACGTACCTTTACCAACACCACCCTTTACGCCATATAGAAACCTCTTACCCGAGTTCATCAAAAGTAATCAATATTTTAATGGAGCTTTTGGAAAGCCAAAGAAAGCCGAGGATTGGTTAACACATATCGAGAGATCTTTTGACACCTTTGAAGTACCATAACCTTTAAGGATCACCTTTGGTACCTACAGGCTTTGCCTCAATATTCGAATTTGGTGGGAATCTAAGAAATGAGAGTTAATACCTCCAGTCACATGGGAAATGTTTCTTCAAGAGTTCTTGAAGAACTATTTTCCCGGAAGTCTTCGAGTGCAGTATAGTGCCGATTTCTTGCAGATTGCTCAAAGACGAAAGACGGTGGAACAATATGAGACCGAGTTTAGTAGGTTACTCTAGTATGCACCCGAATCATACAAATACAATGAGGAGTTGAAAAGATAAGTGTTCTTGAATGGATTAGATGAGGATTTACAAGTCAAGCTAGCGGAATTTGATATAAGATCTTTTCAGGAGTTATTAGAAAGGGCACGAATTGTTGAAAGAGCCAAGAAGGGAAAAAAAAAAAGGCTCGAACGAGAAGCACCGATTTTCATAGGAAGGTTTTAAGAAGAAACAAGATTTAATCAACCGCCAAAGAAAATTAAGCTTTCCAACAACTCCAGAAATGGCGCAAGCGAAGGAAATTTTGCAAGGAGACCCATCATTTGCTGGAAGTGCAAAGGAACACATTACCCCAAAAGATACCCGCAATTGAAAGGAAAGTGTCACTTTTGTGGACACCCGAGCCATAGAATGACAGGATGTCCAAAAAGGTCAATCAACACATGTTATGTGTGTAAACAAGTTGGGCACTTTTGTGAAGGAATGTCTGCAAAGAAAAAATGCTCATACCTGATCCTTTGGAAAGCCAGCTCCAATAAAGATCGAAAATGAGAATAGAAACAAGAATTCACCTGGAGCCTCAATGCCTGAATTTTGGATTTACAATATGAAAGGTCAATGGATGTGTGAAGAAATTGGTAAGGAAGAAGGACACAAGTTTTATGCCGCGAAAAAGGATGAAGGTTATCACAACGGCCTAGTTACAAGTTAGCCTTAGCCCTAAGTTATTATGTTAAGTGTTTGTAGTATCTTTATCTGTGCTTAATCCATGGTAATAGAATTTCGATATCCTTGCAGTTCAACACATCTAGACAAGAATTGAGCGTCATACTAGACCTAGTTAATAAACGTGCATGTACTTAGCAAGACCTACTTAGACCTTGTTTGCTTATCACCCATTTATGAAGAGCAAGTTTACTATGAATCACCACCTTCGGTAATCACCGAAGAGATGATAAAGGAATATCATGCCTTACGATAAGTGATCTAGATTGGTGAAGGAAGAACAAGTGCCAAGTAACCCTTGGTATGAGATGATTAAAGAGTGCCAGTGATGTGATGAAATAACAGAGAGAATGGAATGAGTCCTAAAGAGATAGATGGAAGAAATGTTGAGTAAAAATGGAATATGCCATTATAAGGAAACAAAGGCAAAGTTCGCTCAATGTTGATATCCAAGGAGGAAAAAGCACGGAATAGATAACCGATAAGTTAACTTTGTGGATGATGAGAGCAGTAGACTAAAAGTGGAAGGTCAATTAACGATTCGATCACCTGCAAATAATACCACAAGGAGTGCCGAGTTAGTTTAATAAAACGAAAAAGATTGGTGAAGTCATGGATCAATTAAGTACCCTTTTTGTCAAGAACCCAAAAGATTTTACGATTGGATGAAACCTTTCTGTATTCATCGAAGACCTAAATGCCAATAGTCAAAAGTAAAGCCAGAAGACATATGAAGGACTAACTTCCCAAACTTGTTAAGGAAATTACAAGTTTCAGTTTAATGAATATATCTATCAATCTCAGGGAATTGATGAATTAAGGATTCAAACCTTGTTGGATGAGTATGTCTTTGAGATTATGGAGAATGCTCATGCATACCCCGAGATACCGAGCAAACTGAGAGACATCCATGGATGATACTATCGATGATAAGAGAACATAAGTCGCGTAAACGAATTGAGTAGTATGGCTTTCAAATGAATTAGATTAGATTTCTTTCTTGAGTTATGAAGTATCATAAAGAAGCATTTTCACAGGCCTAACTAGAGACAAGTGTTTGCAAGATGGAAATCGTTAAGGATGGCGAAAAAGTAAAGAATCTCTTAAGCCTAGCCATTTGTTATGGTAAGTCCGTAAAAGGATTGTGTAGTTAAGCAATTGACCCAGATAACCTAAAAGAATGGAAAGTTCTCATGAACAAAGATTCAAGACCTGCATCAGATGAGAAAGTCTCATAGGGTTATGCATTCAAAAGAAATTAAGGACACAACGAGATAAATGGCTATACCTGTAAAAGACTCTGGCCTTAGTATCAGGTAACACCTCAAAAGGAATGTCAGGTGTAGCTAATGTCCTAAGTTGAAGGAATCATAATGAAGTTGTCGCTCCACTCACCAAACAAAAAAGTTGCTCGGAAGATTTGAGGAACAAGTATTCATTGGAGAAGATAAAGGAACAAGATTTCCAATACGGATACGGAATCAACCCTAATGAGGATAAATCAAGGAAGCCCAATGTCGTGGTAGAACCTTCCCAAGAGATAAGAGTTTGGGAAAGGGGAAAAGTTTAAAGAAAGATCATGAGGGGAAGGAAATTATGGAGAAAGGCTGACATTTCTAAGGGAATCCCATGAAACCTTTTGCAAACAAAAGAGTAAATCAATGTTGCTTGACACAACATAAAGGACTTGGTTGGACCAAAATCCATTTATGAGGAGGCAAGAAAAAGCTCAAGATATGTAGCAAAGGATGAAAGAAACCGGATTGACTAGGAAAAGTGGAGGAAAACAGAAACAACAAGTTGATAAGTTTAGCATTAAGAATCAAGTGTGCTTAGGAGATGGAAATTTCATGTTAAGCAAGGACTCAAGAAAACCTAAGACCCATTAAATCCTTAAGAATTTCAGAAGGATGGAAATTGACTTGACAAACAAAGTGGATTGTCAAGATCATCGCAAAGTCTATGTTTTAGTAATACGAAAACATGAAAAGTTATGATGAATAGGGAGGAATTATCCTTATGAGGAAGTCTCATGAGAAGTTGAGAATCGAATCCGAATAAGATACCCGAATTGTTGGAAGAATCTAGAATCGGAAGCCAAGTTTTGACGATAGAACTTTCTTTAAGGGGAGTAGGTTGTAAACCCCTAGATTTTATGATGATTTCTAAGTTCAAACCTTATAACCGGAAGTCAACCGGAAATCCTAGTCAACAAAAACCTATGCCATAACCCTAGAGTTTAGATTCGGCAATCTACGCTCTCAAACCCTAAACAACGGAATTAAGTTAATGGCTTATAATAGTTCATAATAATTTAGGGAAGCTTAAAAATATCATATTTGCAAATTTCTAGTGTCTTTCGGATCCTAACGGGATCAGTTTTCAAAAACCGTGCTCGAGATCACCGGACGTTTAAAATATTTCATTTACACTGATAGACTCATAGTAATATAAGAAATCTAAAAATATCAATTTCATAATTTTTTGGTAACTAAAAATTACAGATATCGCATTTATACATGTATTTTATTTACTACCGGTAACTTATTAATCTTGTTTACTATTCGTTGTACTTCTCTACTATTCATTACTATTCGTTATCTCTACTTTTCCTTACTACCTATATATAGGAATGCAACCGGGATGGGTTTAGGACGGGTATACTAAAACCCGAACCCAATGCTCAATAGGATTCCCAAAACCCATCCCAAACCCTATAGGGTTTTTATCTATGAACCCAAAACCCGCTAGACAAACCCTATAGGGTACTCGAACCTGAACCTAAAACTCGATATAAAATTAGAATCATTACATAATAAAATATTTAAAAACGTCATTATAAATTTTTTTTTCATCTTTTGTATTTCCGATCAGTTCCCGCTTTACAGGTCAAGAAAAAAACTCTTATCATTACTCATATAATCCTCTTTATAAAATCCCAATCATTTTCATGAGAAGAAAATCATTGAATGAAACAGTGTGGCAACGGAAGTGAGAGGCTTGAATTTGACGAGAGTGAGCCAAGACCAAGACTAAAAGTTGAGACCATAGAATATTAGTCTACTGTCCTAGGGTTTTTTACTTTTTCTAAATGATTTAATAAAAAAGAAAGAAATAGCTTTACAATTAATGGAGCACGGCTGGTTAATTTCAGAGACTGAGGCTAAACATAATATATAATATTTATATATTCAAACGGGTTCGGGTTTCTCAACGGGTTTTATGCTTGTCCCAAAACCCATCCCAAAGCCCTATAGGGTTTTATTATTGATCCCAAAACCCATCCCAAACCTTACAGGGTATTACCCTATAGGGTATTTATGGGGTTAGGCGGGTCGGGTACCCTATAAAAACCCACCCGCTTACGTCCCTACCTATATACATATCTTCTTACTTTT
Source organism: Combretum micranthum (assembly GCA_024138025.1). Classification (NCBI taxonomy): domain Eukaryota; kingdom Viridiplantae; phylum Streptophyta; class Magnoliopsida; order Myrtales; family Combretaceae; genus Combretum; species Combretum micranthum. The sequence continues at coordinate 588,251 of JAMXBD010000627.1, read as the reverse complement.
TACTTTTTCAATACATCTTATATCAAATCATATCCTACATATTAATTATTTTCTCACAAAAATACAAACAAATCAACTCACTCTCCCTCTTTTCCCTCTAGAACCAGCGCCACTTATCCCTCTCCCTCTCTATTTAATTTTCTTTTTCAATTTATTTTATCATATCTAATTTTCATTCCAAAAATTCTATAAAAACCTAATTTTCCTTCACTTCTTTCACACCTTCATTTCATATAACAAAACTCTTCCAAAACCACTCTACAAAATTCTTCTCTACCAAAACTCTCTCTCACCAAACTCACAAAATCCCTCTCTATACACAAACCATCTACCACATACCATCAACTACATAAACTTACATTCAATACCTCATTCCCAGTACAAAAACACTTTAAGTAAACTTCTTACAACCATTTAGTTTACCCATGTCATATAACTTAGCATGACCATGGTATTGTTTTGAAACTTATATGAGTAGTAAAAGCAACAACATGTTTATATTTTGTTCTTACACATAAAATTCCTATATTATTATCTTGTTATTATGCTTTGTTATTAATGTTATTATTGTTACTACCTTGTTGTTATCATGCTTCTAATATAACTATATATGTATTATTATCTATATATATATATATATTTCTTAGAGCCTAAATGCTTACTAACTCTTACTAACTTGCTTCTATTACTATAATTGCTCATATTATTGCTTTTTCCTTTCTTTTTCTTTTTGGGACTAAATCCTGGGATGCCTTGATAAAGCTAAGGCTCCCAATACTTGATCAGGTTACCTTAATGAAGCTAAGGCTCCCAATGCTTGACCAAGATACTTTGATGAAGTTAAGGTTCCCAATACTTGATACATTATCTATCTTATTATTAATTTGCTCCTTATATATTTTCATCATCTTTCATATTATGTTCTCATGAGTATGCATCGTCATAATGATATTGTCTCAACAAAAATTTAAAGTAAATTTTTCCTTAACAGAGGAAAATGAAGCTAAACTCTTTCAATATGTAACCGTATGTCTAAATCAAGACTTTGTTAGTAAACCCATAGGAAAATTATTTCACAACTTCTTTTCAAACTTACCTAGTTTTTAATCACAATAAAGATGACTTCATAAAAGAATTAACAAACAAAATTAATATTTTCTTTGATAGTAAACCACATAAAGTTTATCAAAACTTACCATAAAAGTTTTCTTAGTAAACAAATTTTTCATAAAAAGTTTACTTGTAGGATTTAAACTAACTATATAATAACAACCAAAACAAATATAGTTTTCAAAGATAAGATAAAATCAACCCTCTAATTTATAAACCCACATAGAAAAAAATAAGGGATTTCCAAGTATATAAATGATAAACTCATTTTCAAAAGAAATAAAAGAATATAAGTATGATGATTTCAAAAACAATGAATTTTATCAACAACCTAAAAAGAATAATTTCTTTTCAAATAAAATTGGTAAGGGACTTAAAGCACTAAGTTTTGGAAATAAAATTTATATTTGAAGAAGTTAGGAGATGAGAATATAAGGATAAGAAGACTTGTTTAACAAAACCATTTTTTTTTCTTTAAAAAGGAAATATATGCAAGTCAAAATCACTATAGGTTATCAACAATTTTGGGAACTTAATTTTTGCCACAAAAAGCAAAATTTGTAGAAGATTAAAGTTAAAGGGAAATTTATTTGTTTTAGAAAAGAAATTAGAAAAAAAATAAGAATATACTCGTTTACAACAACCTAAGAAATTATAAAGTTTCTCCAAAATACTTACAAAAATGATTTGTTAAATTTAAGTTTCAATACCTTTAAAATGAATCGTTTTACGAAAAATAATCGTTGAGACAACACCATTAGAATCTTGCATATGATATGACTCTATATAAATACTCAAAGGATTTTTCAACTATATATATATATATATATATTTTTTTTTTTTTGCTAAAAGGATTTTTGAATAAAGATGAGTTTGGAAAATTGTTTTTCAAAAGCTAGGATTTTCGTTTTGGTTCTGTACCATAGCTTTTGGGAAACCAAATGACCTTGTATGTAGAAAATAACCTTAGAAATGGATAGACATTTTCAAGTAGGTAGAAATCGATATATTATATGCGAAATTCCGAGTTAAAATGAGCAAGTTATGGCCATTTTAAGTTGGAATTTCCCTCCATATGAATTTTAACGAACTTAGTATAATAGAATTACAAGTTTAAGTAGAACACAAGAGGAAGAAGAGTCAGCGGAGGAGGAATTGGGTGAGGAGGAGAAATTTGAGGAAGAGAATGATTTTAAAGAAGTTAAAGAGGAAGGTGATATTAAGGGAGATGACGGGGTTAAGACCAGCAAATAAGATAATGTTGGAGAAGATCCAGGTTAATATGATTGATCAAATCTTTTTTCTTCGTTTTTTTTTTATTTCAATTTAGATTGCGTTGTGGTTAAGTTATTTAATTTTTTCTTTGTTGGATAGAATTTTAAAGAATTAGTTCTATTCCATATCTTTTCTTTTTCTTTTGTGCTAACTATGACCGTAGCTGCTACTACGTACTTCCTTTGTTTGCTTTGTATAGAGATCTTGCAATATATTTGATCATTTGACTTATTGCTACATTTATTGAAAGTTGCTAATCTTACTATTGTTGGAAGGAATATTTCTAGCCCCTTTTGCTTCTTCATGTGGCTATTTTTGTATGACCGATCTCCTAACTTGATATTATTTGTTGCTATTCTAAAAGTGCTAGGATAGTAGGATTTTATTGAAATCTTGATAGCATGTTGGTAATTTATTTATATGATCCATAGCCTTTCTAAACCAAGGAAGTTATTCAATTCCTTTTCTCTTCATCTAATTTTGCTTTTCCAAATCTTTTTCTTCTCTGCTTTGATTTTTAGTGGAGATATTAGAGATAATGTCTTTTTTTTGTTTTAAGTATGGGGAAGGTGTAGAAAAGGAACAAGGGTCTTGAATTAATTTTGATCAATTTATCTCTGTTTAAGCATTGCATAATAACTGGATTAAACTATTTTATAGGGCTGTTTATGGAAAACATAATTTGTTGAACGTAGACTTTACATGAACTTTTCTCGCATTCACATAAGAGTTAATTGGATTTGATAAAAACTAAGCCTAAATTTTCTAAATTTGTAAGATTTAAAATGCTCAAGTTTTTGTACTCTTCTAACTTTGCTGGAAGTAAATGATAAAATTCATGTGAATTAGAGTAACTTGTTATTTAAGCTTGTCATTTAGAGCTACAATTAGGCTAAAGTCATTAGTTTGCAGTTAAGCGACTATATTTTTAGGTTGACCTTTTAAGTATATTCATTCATTAGAAATCTTGGGAGATTTATAACTTTTATTGGATGTTCAAATGTAATTATCACTTAGTGTTTTTCCTTAAATAAGAGTAAATAAAGTTAAGGATATTAAAAAAAAAAAATCTTATACTTAAATGTCTTTTTAAAACCCAGTAGCCTAATATTGTCCGAGTTAAGACTTACAAACCAAGGAAACTACTTAAACAATGTTTGGGTAATGAAAAAACATTGTTCAATGGATTTGTGACTCAAATAACTAAGCCTATGGGGTGTCTTTCTAAGGATATGACACATGTTGACTTGAGTGATGAGCCTGAGATCATCAGTTGAAAACTCACTATATGAGGAAAACCCAAAAAAACTGTACTTAGTCAGTTGAGTTAGAGTGATAAAGGTTTTATAAGGTCCCTTTAAAACCTAGTTTCTAAGGTCGTTAAGCCTAAGATTTAGTAACATAGGAATCTATTTCGACTTGATGGTTATTAAAAAAAAAGGAAAGAGAAGAAAATTAATTGCTCCCAACTGAAAAAAAAAAAAGAGAGAGGAGAAATATAAGAGATGGATGAAAAAGCATACGTTATAAATTACAGTGCTTAGATAAGTAATAAAGGGAAGCATATACTTCTTGGTTAGATTTACGAAGCATAGCTAGGTCTCGATTTATTAGATGATTTTGTGCTCGATTTTGACTTTGTAATCTTTATACAAATGATAAGATTAGACTTTGACTTACTTAAATTAACCATTGAATTTTTAGTGTTTTGAGTACATTTTGGCTAGTTACTTGAGTATCTTAATCATAGTGAGACAAATTACTTGGATTGTAATGCTAAGTTTTAAGCGGATGCAAGATTGGAGTTATGAGCTTAAGCTAAGTATAATTGTCGATTGGTTTTCTTAAGTAGCATGATCTCTTGAAGAATGTTGTTGTTTCTTAATTTCATTCAATCACTCTCTCTCTCCTCTCTCCCTGCTTCCCCCCGCCCCGCCTCTCTTCCTTCCCTCTCTCTCTCTCATTTACTTATGGACAAGCAAATGCTTAAGTGTGGAGAAGTTTCATAAGCACAATTTGACCCTTAATCATAAGTGCTAAAATTTGCTTATTTTTGTGACTAATGTTATGAAAAAGAGCTCTTAAAATAGTTTTTATTTGATTTCAAGCTTCTAAGATATAAATTATGAGAAAAGGAAAGAATTTGTTCAAGTTTCGCGAGCTTTGGAAGTTATTTGATCAATAAAAAAAGGAGTGTTTTGTGAAGGTCACAAGAGCAACATAACAGTGTCCTTCAATTTTGTCAACAATTAGCATCACATTTTCAAGGCTTTCAAAATGTTGATTTAAGCAAAAGGAAGAATTTGACTAAGTTTAATGCATTTTAGAAGTAATTTAAGCAAGAAACAAATGACTTATAAAGATGACACAATTGTGCCTACGTTGTCTTAAAAGCATAAAGAAATTTTAAGGAGGAAATCAACACAAGAAGTGACACGACTGTGTCTAAGTCATGTCCTACCCAGAAAGCAACATAGCTTGGAATGTAATCGTGTCTCACCTAGGTCTTTATTTTTGTGGCTTGCAATGGAAAAGGATAAGAGAAGTGGCACAATTGTATCTAAGCTGTGTCTTGACTAAATTTTAGCATGATAATTGTTTGAACCTCTAAAGAGGAAACTTGCCTATGATATGGATTATATCTTGTATACTAATTGATTATAAGGATTTTTGCAATTAGCATCTCATGATAATGTATTTTTGTGTTTATGATTTTTAAGGTTCTGATGGAAAACTAGAAGTATTCTCGGATTGAACTAAAGTAAAAATAAGACTAAACTCAAATAGTTTGTGAACCAGCTTAATTAGTTTACACTCTTAGATATGACAACTTTAGAACCATTTATAAATCCCCTTATAATAACCTAACAATTTCTACTCACAATGAGCACATTATTTAATTAAAAAGAAGATGCAACGATAACGAGTTGAGTGCCATGTATGTTAAACTTACAACATTAATAACCCTTTGCATACCTTTAATTTGTACAACCATTAATTATTGCAAGTACATTTGTGTAACAAATCATATTATTACCAAGCATTATGAATTTGGTTTTGATTCCAATTTGTAAATATGGGTCAATATCACGAATGGTACTTAAAATTTGATAAAATATGCAATTAGGTACCTAAACTTTGAAATTGATCAATTTAGTACTTGAAAGAATTTTTTGTGTGCACTAATAGCATCTCTGTCAAATTGGCTAATTCAACAAGGCATTTTTAATCAATATGATAGAGGTATTATTGATATGCATAAAAAGTTATTTTAGATATTAAATTGATCAATTTCAAAGTTTAGGTACTAAATTAATCAATTTTAAAATTCAGGTACTTAAATTACATATTTTGATAAAATTCAGTTATCATTCGTAATTTACATACAAAGGCTTGATCTAGCTTATGTAAAAATTTATTATTGTTTTAAGATGGAATAAAATAAACCTAAACTAAATATCATTAAATTAAAGCATATGCATTGAATTTAAGATTTAGAATGCAATCATGCAAGTTGTTATAGGATACATGATATGATCATTTTACTAAATAAAAGTTTGTACCTAATATTACTCTACAATTAATTTTTAAGCAAGTGTGCCTATTGATATGATAGAATAATATCAAGCACAATATCATCCCACAAGGATCACTAAATGCCAACAATTACTATTCCTTTTATCTAACCTACGGATTTAATTATTTTAATTAATTAATCAAATATACTATTAAATTCACTAATAAATCAATCAAGATCACTATTTAATTAAAAATCATATTGCAAGACTATGGCAACTTTGAATCACCCCATGCTAGCCCTAGCATGTAACTCTCTTCAAATTAAGATTCAATTAATAAATTAGACCTTGAATGTAGAATTCCTAAATCAGATTAATATCCATCTCAATACTATTAAGTTCTAACTTTAATTTATGCTGGAATCACTTATTTATGGAATTGTATGGTGGAGTTATTGTAGGCGGTCAATCATGTGCGATAGGTATAATGGTCAACCTAAGAGAAGTCCTTAACTGATGACACGTGTAGGATGTCATAGAGTGGGGTATGGGAGGAGGAACAAACAAACTGGTTTCTTAAGTGTGCGAGTGTGACATAAAATCAAAAAATAGATTCAGTTATTCTTGACTCGTTCTTCGTAGATTAGGTGCTTTGATCTCTCTTGAAGATATTTCAATAGAGTTTCCATGTTACTCTCAATCTTAGCAATGCATAGAATCGTCTAAAAGAGAAAAGAAGCCACCTATTTATAAATGGTGGAGGCTAATATCAGTCATTGGAGAACACTTGATTGGACGCACGAGATTAAGGGTCTGTTTAGCTAGCTTTTTTTGTCAGATAAATATATTTTTTTCAAACTTTTTCTAGCAAATTATTTAAAAAAAATGTTACAGATAAAAATAAGTTGGCAGTTTTCATAAAAAGATCAAATATAGATATATATATATCTATAAATATATGCAATATTTACATATATCGTTTCGATACAAATAAATCATCCAAACATACCCTAAGCATGGTTGATTACCGTTAGATCATATCCAAACAATTCGACGGTTGTCATTCTTCAATGGTGGGCTGGGCTAGGCTAGGCTTTGAGAATGGGCTAAAAGGCTTTATTTATTTTATAAAAAGAACCCATTATACTTAAAACAACCCATTTTATATTTAAAATAGACTTAAGGCTTATTTTATTCTACATAAGCCTTAATTCAGCTAAATGAAGTCCAAATTAACCTAGAAAGACATTTTTTTAGTCTAATTTTCGTGCACAAGAAAACCGAATTAAGTTAAGAGCAGAATGAACTGATCTGACCATCCCTGTTTCGATCTTACTAAGCCGGATCTCCCTATGACATCTCTTATTGGACTCAGTCTTCTGGAAGTCTTCTAAGCCTTATCACTAACTAGAAGATCGGCCCATGGCATTAAATTGGGCTAAAAGCCCAATTACCGAAATAACTTTCTACATGAACAAAATTTAAATCCTCTTTAAATCTCTTCAAATCTTTAACATCTTCATAAATTTCCACTTTTCTTTCTTAAAAACTGAGAATTACATCATATCTTATCCATGTATTTTCAAATAGAGACAAATTTTAATTTAAATTTAACATGGACAAAGTACACGACTATGTACTCTACTTGTATACTCTAGAAAAACATGTAATTCTTCAACAAATTCTTCTTCTACATGATCCCAAACATGACTTGTGTTATTGACTCATGGTCAACACGGAATACCTCTATTTCTTTAACACAAATCATATAAGTTTATGTACTCTAAAATCACCAATTCCATCCCCAACACAACTTCTCAGTACAAATTATGTTGAAACTCATGTGCTCTGTGCTTTTTCCATCTTCAGTAATGTTTATTAAAACTCACTTCAACTTATCAAAAAGCATTTAACTAAAATTAACTCTTTAAAAACCTGAAACCAATATTTAAATCATTAAACTACCTTTATTTTTCAAAATATTTATAAAAATAAATCATCAAAGTTTGAATCTGGCTCAAGGATTAATTAGCATTTATTAGTGCTAAAGCTGCTTATATGCTAAAAAACCATATAGGTTTTAGGATTAGCTCTGGGCATTCCCTTAAAATCTTTTAAGGTTTAGGGTCTGGTTCTAGATGTAGTATAAAATTTTATAAGGAATCTAACTTAACACATAAATTCCTATAAGATTTATCTGTTGTTTACCACAAAATTTTTATTTACACTTCCTATCTCTATCCCCCTGTGAAATTTCTTGTAATTATAAAGAAGTTTTATTTGATTCGTTTTTTTATGTATATATTATTTATAATCTTGTTATTGTAAGAATATTAATAATTATAACATAAGATGATGGAAAAAAAAGGTTGCAAGCTTGCAATTGTTGCTAACGAGTCGCTATATGGATGATTTAGGTAAATCCAAAACCTTATAGAGGTGATAATAGGTAATGGAAAGATCCTATAATATCTAGGGTCGAATTTGGTCAACCTATTGTAATTAGAGTGAGTTGCAGCTTTTATATGATCCATAACAAACTTGCCCTGTTTCCATCCTTAACGAAAACATGGCTTTTATGCATAAGTCTTAGAGTATCGTACAAAGTAGCTTCCAATTTTAAAGTTTAAGGTCTGTTTAGATTATCGGATTTTTATTTGTATTGTATCTGTATTTATATCTGTATCTGATATGTGCTTATAACTTATATGTATCATATATTTAATATATATCATATTTGCTTAGTCAGTTTATGGGTAAAATTGTAAGTTTTTATCGTATCTATCCCTTAACAAATATTTATTTAAAAATGACAAATATATGATACAAAAATGACCTGAATACGATCAAACAAACCTAATTCAATACTTATCATATAGAGTATGGTAAGTCATTATATTTTATATATCTTGAAAACAATAGATTTGATAAGTGAGAAATTTAATTGGTAATAGTTTTTAAACCACTTCAAACTTATAGATTTGATTTGGAAATGTTATAAAAATTTCACAAATAAGATGTGAAATTAGAAACGAGGCAGTGACTTTGATACTATAACAAAATAATTTGACCTAAAAAGGTAAAACGTGTAGATTACATGATACTCGGACATCACCACGAGCATAATGCTGACTCTCTAGACTGCATAGCTAATGCCCTAGGGATTGCCTTTCATTCAATTACTGAATAATATCATAAATTAAAAAAAAAAAAAATCCAGTAACGTATTTGTATGTTCAATTTTGACAAGAGCCATCTTCTTCTTCCCTTTTTCTCTCTGGTCTGCCTCTAACTCCTCCCCTCCCTTCCCATGTCTCTTCCATCGCCGTTTCATTTTTTTTCCTTGTAAGTCATAGATTCCTCCCTCTCACTCACACACGCACACAAACACCAGTTTCTTCGTTTTAGAGGAAGAAACACTGACCATGGCCTCCGACTCGGACCTAATCGCTCGACTCCGTGATTTTCTCCGGAACTCCGACCTCGAAACCACCACCACTGGCACCGTCCGCCGTAAACTCGAGGAAGATTTTGGCATCGATTTGTCAGATAAGAAAGCGTTTATCAGAGAGCAGGTTGATTTGTTCCTGCAAACCGAGTTAGAGAACAATCCCGATGAAGGAGAAAACGAAGAGGAAGACGATAGAGACCAAGTGAAAGAAGAAGAAGTAGAAGAAGAAGAAGAAGAAGAAGAAGAGAAGAAGCAGAAGCAGAAGAAGAGTCTGGCTCAGGTAATGAACAAGAGGAAGATGATGGTGACCAAGAATCCAGTAATGGGAAGAGTAAGCAGAAAAAACGGTGCGTATTAGTCAATTTAAAATTTTCTAACAATTTTGGGCGTGTTTACTGTAATGTGGAGAGTTTTGGTAGATTAGTGGTTTAAAAGAAGTTTCTTCTATATTTTTACAAACTGAGTTCTGGGTATTTCTGGGTGTTTTGAACAGTGATGCTTTGATTTTTGATATCGGATAGCGAAACTTCTTCGATTCATGGTCTTGCATGTAGATTCATGTCGTGTATATTGGAAAGCTTGAAGCTTGGCGAATTTGTAGAAATCCTGATGGATTATTCCGACTCACGAATCGAGCTGCTCTATCATGCACTGGATAAATTAGTTTACGCGTATAATTGAAGATTTTGGATTGAATTATTAGAGGCCAATTCCATGACATTATTCTTCCTAATGGCTTATTGGTGACATTTAGATTAAATAATATCAGCAGACTCTTGATGGGTCAAGAAAGAGGCAATATTATGCTTCAAGCCCTAACTTTAGTCGTGTTTAGCGTTGAGATATTGTGATGATTAGTTTCTTTTATACGGCTTATCAGATGAAGTAATTAGTTTCAACTGATTTGGTGCTTTCGACTTCCATGATTTTTTTTTTTTTTTTTTAAATATGGTTAAAGCATTGTTTTGAATTAAGTGTTTTTTGTCACATGCCATTGTGCAGAGTAATGCTAGGTATGGGAGAATGGGTAGTTTCCAAGTTTCTTGTCTGTTTGAGCTTTATCCACGAACGACATGGAGAATGGGCATCTTGTTTCCCTTTGTCTTCCCCCCTCTCTCTGCTGTTTTGATTTATGCATGGAGATTCTGATGATGAGGTTTCTTTTTTGGAGTTCTCTAGAAGAGATAATACATCTGACTTTTACAAGCCCCCACCGCCCCACCCACCCCACAACCCCCCACCCCCCCCCCCCCCCCCCCCCCCCCGGGCCCAAACACTCCTTCCCCCCTTCCCATCCGAAAAAAAATATAAAAAAAACGAAGAAGAAGAAGAAGAAAAGAAAAGAAGCCTTTTTAGGAAACTTGATGGCATGAAAGGGTCTGATGGGGTTTTGGTGATCGATGCTGTTATGGCACCATATATGGGTATTTATACTTTTGAGATTAATGAGGATAGGGTACAATCTATGATATTTCTAATGCAGTTTAGCCTGCTTGATTGTGGTTCTCTTTATTTCATGTACATAAAAGAGTGCAGGTTGTGTTTAGTAACGAGAGCGAAGGTCTGTGAATGATTATTGAGATGATATTAATTTTTTTTTTTTTTTTTTTTTCCACTGGTTGGGTCTCAGTTTGATAGTCTATGGAGAAGGAAACATGTCAGTCAGACCTAAGAATACATCTGTGCTGGGGATTGTATAGTTAACTAATTGTCTTAGGATGGTGTTGTCCATTTTTTTTCTAAGAGACGATTTTTAACACACTCTCTCTCTCTTTTGGATAAATGGGGGAAAAAAAAAAATCATATATTCTAATATATATTTATTGGATGATTTGGTGGTTGTTGCTAAGTCAACTTTGATGTGGCTATCCTAGTCTTTGAAATGGTGCACCTTATTTGGTTTGAACATGCTGGCATGCTATATGTTTGTGTGATGTGAACATATGTTGCTTATATTCTAAGTCTATTAATCTATATGCTGATTAAGGGAAACAATTTTTTGTTTTTCCTCTTTTTAGTTTATTTTATTTTTAATTTTTGCTTTAAACATTTTTTCCTCTGTTGTAATTACCAAATTTTGTTTTTCTTGTGGTTAATAAGCATTTGTATTGTATAGATTTTAGTAGAAGTTTGATTTATCTTTTCTGCAATTCAGGTCCACCAAGAAGAATAACGAGGTCAAAAAGAGAGGTGGTGGTTTCACCAAATTGTGTGCTCTTTCGCCTCAACTTCAGGAGTTCACTGGGGTACCTGAAATGGCACGAACAGAGGTTTGGTTTGATTGAGAACCCTTTCGCATTTATTTGCTGTTTGGAGATTCACACCTCTCAGTATTGATGCTTTTCTTCTAGGTGGTCAAACAACTTTGGGCTTACATTAGAGAAAAGGATTTACAAGATCCAAGTAATAGGAGAAATATCATCTGCGATGAATCACTCCATTCCATTTTTGGTGTCAAGTCTATCAACATGTTTGCAATGAATAAGGTTTTATCAAAGCACATCTGGCCATTGGATTCGGATGATGGTAACTTTTTGTTATTCGAATATCACTATTATCTGACTTACTTAGGTCCATACTTTTTGGCCTTTGAAAATAATGCTGAGTAACTAACAGTGTCCTTCGTGAAGCAGTTATCCAACTAAAGCCATCACGGAAGGAGAAGCAGGTGAAACATGAGAGAGATGAAGGTATATCTTTTTGGACAATGGTATGCTCTGTCATGTTTATGTGGTAGTTGAATTTTGGTGACCCCATCATATTCCAGTATGTCTTCCAGTTTTCCCTCTTTTTTTCTTCTCTTTTTTTTTTTTTTTTGGGTCGTTGTCGTCGTCGTCTTTCAGAAGTGAATCAATTGTGAAATTGCCATTTGTGCTTTTACATTACGCTTCATATTGGATGGATTTTGCCCTTCTTTTGTAAAGCTTCATACATCTTGAAAAAAGTAGACAAGTGCATGTGCTTTGTAATCATATTGTTCAGGATTATTTTAATGATACAAATTAATATAGAGACATTTTACATATTATATTGTATGTTGTTATTTTTTTTTTAAATTCAAATTAGTATTTTTTTTACATTAATTAAAATAAAAAAAACTATTCATACATTGCATGATTTAAGCGTTTACTGTAAAATATACAGAGCCATGAAATTAAAGTTACAATCACTCCAAGAATGGTGTCTTTTACTATTGGTCCTGCCTTTGATCGTTTAATCAATACAGAGTAGCTTCCAAATTTATGTATAAAGGATTTATATATTTATTTTGGGATAAAATGACACTTTATTTATGAAATTGCATTCCTTCAGTTTGACTTCTCTGCTAACTATATGTAACTTGTGTTTTCTTGCGAGCCTATTATTGTCCTTTTGTTACCTGCATGAAAAATCCTTTTCTTCATCTGTAAGTTACTAATGCCAGTCTCCATTTCAGACTCTGATGAGCCTAAGAAGAAGGAAAAAAAGCAGAAGGGAGGTAAATCTGGTTTTCTTGCACCTCTTCGTCTTTCAGAGGCTCTAGTAAAGTTTCTTGGCACAGGAGAAAGTGAGTTATCACGTGCTGATACTGTGAAGAGAATGTGGGATTACATAAAAGAGAACAATCTGCAGGTATCAGATTATGCTCATCTTTGAAAACTTTCTAAATGTATGACTAATTACAATTTAATTCATTTATCATCATCATCATCATCTTTTTTTGGGGTAACAAAGGACATGGACCATGATGTGTGAAAGCTGATAGATAGTATGAGTCATACTAGTAGTGTCCTTGAGACTTTTATTAATGGGATTGTTTATTTATTGTCATGGTCTTACATCGCATGAGCAAACAATTGGAAAATGAAGACTCTTTACAAGAAAATGACCTACTAGAGTATCGCTCCATGAGGGAGCCCCAGAGTTGGCCTTCTCGAGTGGTGGCATCACCACCACGTAATCTTCATCCAAGACAGTAATTGTCTTGCTTCCTCAATGGGCTGGCTGCCTAGTTTAGAATGGGCTGGAGAGGAGAAGAGTAGGCAGGGTGTGGGTGAGAAAGGGTGGTTAGGGACATTGAAGCATACGACCTTTTGGAGGGAAGAGGAGGAAAGACAAGGTCATAGAGGACGGGGGGTAGTAGAAGAAAAGACTGGAGGACAGGGCCTTTTGAGGGGGAGAACAAATGAACAACTTTGTATAATGGCAACGGATCAAGGAGCTTCTACACCATCTGAAGACAGCCTGTCTGTTGAAATGTACATTTTTTGTAAATTGTGTTTTTCCCTTTATCTTTTAGATAGGATAATTGATGATGTGTTAGGTGGGGGTCAGTACACGGATTATTAGTACACCCACTAGGTATATATTGTCTATATATATGTGTCTTTTTGTAATAGATCCATTATGTAAAATACAAAATTCTCTCTTTAAAATTCATTCTTTTTGAGTTCTTTCTTTAGAAGTTGTGACACTGTCCTTAGACAAGGACTTCTGGGCATGCGGCGGCAAACCTGGCTGCCAGAAATGGCCACTCAGTGGAGGGACCTAGGAGGCGGGCCTGGATGAAGGGCTTTTGTTGGATGGGCAGCCTTTTAGCATAGACATGGTCCAAGAACATGATGAAGGGAGTACTGATGTATAGGAGAGAAGATTGTAGCTGAAGAGAGGGAATAGGTGGTTACAAGCAAGGTAGCAAAAAAGGCTTAGTTGATACGGTGACTGGCAGCAAGAAGACCTTAGCTGATGCCGTTGATGAAGGTGATCGGTGAGTCTAACTGGCGAATAAAAAGGACACAACCTCATATGGAATCTTTTGAGCAGGCTACTCATATTAAAACAAGAAAAAAGGTGAGAGAGAGGAGAGAGCATTTTCTCTCTCTTAACTTTTTAGTTAGATTTTACACTTAAGAAAGCCATTATTGGGGAAGGTGAAGAGGTTGTCTCACCCTTCAAATTCATTCCTCCTATAGAGATTAGAAGGGTCAGCGAAGTTGTTGATGAAGATGGAAAAGCCCACACTTTTACTGGGTCTGGCCTTCTTGTGTAACTCAATGGTCAATCTTATAGTCTCTAATGTGTTTTAGACTTAATCCAAGTAGAGCTTGAAAACCCAGATTGGAGGGTACCCCTTCTTCTTTCACACTATGACTCTTAAAATGGGAACGCTAATGAATTACCCGAAGCACTCTCGATAAATTCTCATTCCATTGATGCTTTTATCTGAAGGGGCTTAAGCAGTGGCTCCAGCCTCCAGCTTAGGAAGTGGGAAGAGCTCCTCTAGAGGCAAAAATAAATTTTTTTTTTTTTTAAAAGGTGTTAATTTACTTGATGTGTTTTTTGACAATAATCCGTTTTTGTGTCTGATAGATGTAGTTGTTGGAACATCAAGGGCTTGAATGACCCCATCAAATGCTCCGATGTAAGGAGTTTTGCATTGAAAATGAAGTCTCTCATTTTGGGTTTTTGGGAACTTGTGTAAACCCAAGGAATGTGGATCTAATGAAGCCTAGAGTAGATCAATTTTGGAGATTGTAATATATCACTAGGATGACAAAATAGATTGGATGGGATCCAAATGTGAGACCCACTGATTTTCCTACTCTATCACTAGAAACAAGGGCTTGAAGCTGTTACATTTCACCCAAAAGTCTAAAATATAACAGGGGATGTGCATACATGATTAACTGAAATCCAAGTCGATGATGACCCCATGGAATGATTAGAGAGAGCTAGAAAGAGGAATTTTGCCCCAGATGTTGGTAAATTAATGGGCCATGGTTGATTCACTAAGATTCTATCAAGCTTCCATGTGAATAAGATTGTCAAACTCGTGATTCTATATAAAATTGCTAAGAAGTCAATAGAATCGGAACATAAAATCGAAACGTAAAAATGTAAGTTCCTATAACCTTTACAAAATAGCTTTGTAAAATTATAGAAATATTTATAGAAGATGCAGAAAACCTAGAACACATAATGGATGTGAAAAAAAATAATAATAAATTAAGTTTTTTTTTTTTTTCATAATAACTCTTAATCCATGAGATAATATCTATAAAAAAAAGCAAATAGAGTCAAAATTAATTTATTTTCTATTGTTTTGTTTGAAGTAAGTGATAAATTGAAAAAGAATAAAATTTTTCAACTTATTAAATGTTTAATTATATAAATGGAATAAATAATTTTCTTATGAATTTTACCGCTATAACTTAGGGGTTTTTGGGAGAGGGAGAAAAAAAGATAAAGAGATTTTGTGGAAATCAAATAGAAACAACAAGAGAGATACATCATCCTAATTCCTAATAGTTGATGAGATTGTAAACACACAGTTGTATTTTTAATGTTTTAGCTTACTTGACTCAAATAGGTAGAATCGGTAAATTTGTTTAAAATCGTAAGATTCTACTGAAAAACGATTATGCGAACGAGTCAACTCAGAAAGACCTTAAAATTGTAAACTTGCATAATCGTATGGATAAAATCGCGATTTTAATAACTATTGTGATAAGGGTTTTTTCATTTGTTTATTTAGTCCGAGAGAAAAAATCATCCGCAAAATGAAGATTATTTAGTTCTATGTCATTCAAAAACCTGTTAAAATTGGCAGCATAAGATTTAACATTGCCCCCCTCTCCTCTCAAGAATTGTCTTGGTAACATTATAATATTCAAGAGGCACTCGAGGTTCATTTGAAAGATTAGGAATCATATTAGATAGGTTTGACTAAAGTATTTTTCTTTGCTAGTCAGAGTTGTTATCTAAGGGTGTATTTGGTTTATTGGTTTGACGTTAGTTTAACATCTGTTTCAAACTTTCAATTAGACTATTTGTAAAAAAAAAAACAATAGATTAAAAAAAGCAAATATTTTTACATATAAAAAGATCTTATAAATCAAATATAGATTAAATATAGATGAGATATAGAAGCAAATTAGATATAGATAAGATACAAATGAAAAACCGACTATCTAAATGGGCTTTTTAATAAACAAAGGAAGCAAAAAGGGAAAGCTTAAATTTGTGTAGATAAAATGGATGAACAGGGAGTGTTTCTTTAGTGCTCAAACAATCCATTATGCTTTTTAAGATTATGCCTGTGGTGAAGCTTTAAGGTTGAACTTGAGTTTTTTGTTTGTTTGCAGCCCTTAAAGAAATTAACTACTATAATGAGATTTTACACAAAATTAATTATCATAATACTATTGAGAAATTGCATGTTAAAGATGCAATTTAAGTTTATAAAGAAATTGCATGTGAACATGGGATTTTGTTTGGCAATATTTTCAAAGAAATCGCATTTTGAAGATGCAATTATAATAAGTTTGTGTAAACCACATGTTCTACATGTGAGTTTCGTATGTTTTCAAAAATCATATGTTCTAAATGTGATTTTGCGATGATGAAGTGGTAGCTAAGTTGTATGGGGTATAATGTGGTAGTTTCTTTTTAAATGAGCAACAAACAGGTGTTACATCCTGTTGAACTCAGAAAACTAAACATTTCCATGTTTTCTCATATTTCTTTGAGAATTGTTGTAGTGAAAGGAGAATCTCTTTGCCATCCGGCCAGGAGTGTTTCTTTATTACCCAAATTGTGTCTAAATTGATGCTTCAAGTTGAACATAGAAAACCGACTCTTCCAAGTTTTCCCATATTTCTCTGAGAATTGTCTCAGTAAAATGTGTCTCTCTTAGCCATCCAATCAACTGCCTCTCCAATGTGGAGTCATCTCTTTTGCTGGAGGAATTACAGGGTTTTTAATATACCCTGATAGAAGCAGAGGAAAGTTCTTTCAACCAAAGCTCTAGGGTAAAGTGGGTCAAGTCGGAGGAATGATTATACTTCCTTATTATCAGTGACATAACAAAAATGCAATACACTCACCTGGGATGATGATTGCGAAGAAAAAGGGGACGGTTCACCAAGAGGCCATAAACCACTTCATACAGCTCTTTAATAGTATGTCCAGTGCTCTCTCCCTTGAGCAAGTTATCTAATTTGTCACTTGGAGGTTATTGGAGCTCCTTCCTCTCTCTCTCTCTCTCTTCTTTCTTTCTTCTTCTTCTTCTTGTTTTTATTTGTTGGGGTTGTTTTTTTTGTTTTGGTTGGGGTGGGGGGGTGGGGGTTTGAAGAAATACAGAATTCTTTGTTCTCCCAGGCAAATTGTTTGTTGCCTGTTCTCAATGGGTTTTTAGCTTGCTTTGAGGAAGTGTGATCTTTGATTAGAAATGATTTAGTATTGGGTTTACCTTAATTCTAGCTTTATGCTGCAGGAGCTCAATAGCACTATGATTACACTTGGGCCCAAATCTTCTTGCAAAACATATAAGCTTGCTAAATCCCCACTTATTTCATGTTGCAATATAATTCACACGGGTATTTTCAAGCTCTTATTGTCAAGATTGAAAGTGGTGCTCCTACCTAGTAGGGAAAGAGCAATTTGCTTTTATTCCAGTCTAAAAGATACCTGATAAGGTATTTATTACCTTTGCTGGCCCCAAAAAAAAAAAAAAAAAAAAAAAATTATTACCTAAGAACTTGTTCCTGGATATCGTTCCAACAGGGGCACCTCAAAATGCACCCTTAAAGTAGACATTTAAGAAGTTTATGATAACATCAGCCTGAAATTCCTTGAGTCTTACACGTACAATTTCCCTCCACATTTCACCAAACTCCTAGTCCAATGTTTCTTCTGCACCTAAATTTTTTATTAAACGTTAATGGAGAAATTTTTTATTAAATGTGACTGACCTCATTTTTTGCAAAGGAAATTCATCTACTATTTTGTTGTCAGTCAACCACTGTCACCATTTGAATCCTTATCTGGTCTAAAGACTAATAGGGATATAAGTTTTCTGTTCTTTTCCAATGTTTCTATGGTTATTAAGGACTCGATCATTACTATGATAGATTTTAAAGAAGGAAGTCTTCCCAACCTGTACCTAGAGGTGCCCTTGATATGCACAAAATTTTGAGAACAAGATTATGAGGCATCGCCTAGAATTATATTGTGCTTTAACTCTTGGGCATCTGGATATCTTTTGGAGGTAGACTTTAGATTGTCAAATCAGTGATTTTTTTCCATGCAAGTTTATGGGGAAGCATTCTATCCATGCTCAAAAAGTTTGTCATTAGATTGAACAGTAAATGAGGAACTAATTAATCAAAAAAATTAATGAGGAACTTTCTTTGGAATGGCAGCCCCAGCATCTCAACTAAGGCAAAAGTGCGCTGGATAATGTTTGTAAACCATTTGATGAAGATGGTTTAGGGATCCCTTGGCTCTCCTCTTGGAATAAGGTGTCGCAAATGAAATACATTTGGAATATGGTAAGAGGAGAACCTAAAGGATTATGGACTAACTCAGTTCATTTAAGGCATGAGATTGTGGACAGCAAAAGTACTTCAAATTGCTGTTGGTCATTGGTGAACTGTGGAAGGTCCTAAAACTAAATGCTTTGGCTTGCTGATGGTTGAATGGGTGGTTGGTGATGGCTTGTCAATCTCTTTGTTGCCAGATTTTCTGCTGCCTAAAATTCTTGTCGGATGAAATGTATAGCTCCAGATCCATATATTCCTCTGGAGTGCTTCAAGCAAGGCTTTGTTACCTCATGGATGGGGATTTGTGATTTCTCCCTTCTTGCTCCTTATGGGAAAATCTGTAAATTCCTCACAATATGAAGTGTGACTCTTCAAAGGCTTGATTAGTTGATCTTCTCATTATCTAGGGTAGCAGATTCAACGGAATAGTATAGTACGATACATGGAATATATCACAAGACTATCGTTTATTCTCTGATTAGCTTAGCTAAGAAAATTACTCTCTTAACAAGCTTTCAAGTTGGGGCATTTTGACTTCCCCGGCATGCTTTCTTCGCACATTAGTCTTTGAAGATCATAAACATTCATTTTTCAACTATAAGTTATTGCCAAGGCTATGGGGTAGGTCAAATCTATCCTTGGCTGCTCTCCCTATTATGGCTTTTGGACTGGAGCAACCATGGGTCTGGTCTCTTGTCATCTGTTGCCTCTTGACCCTAAAATCCTCTCTTGGAGAGCCATCCTTACTGTGGCTGTCTATTGTATTGGGAAGGCCAGAACTGCAGCAAGACTAGGAAATCCTACTCCATCAGTGCTAGCTAGAGAAATCATAGCCTACACGTCTCTAGAAAATTCACTTCGGCTCTACACTGGTTTCTAGGCTGTGAATTTGTGTTTTCTTGTGAAAACTTCTTTGTAAATCTTTTTGTAATAGAATAGAGATTGCTGCCTTCCTTTCCTGCTTTGCAGTTGTATATATCTTTCTTAATATGAATCAATTTATTTACCCAAAAAGAAGATGTGGACATAGATGGTAAGCAAAGCTAACCGAGAAATTAAATTAGCAATGAGGTTAAAGCAAAATTTTAAGGGGTGGCATTGATGGATACTTAGTACTATTCAAGTATAATAGTTGAAGAATCAAGTGCAATAGTAGAGCCTTTGACATGGTGGCATTGATATATGCTTAATCTGAGTCAAAATCTAGTAATAGAAGAGCCAAAGATTAGTGGTAGAGCCTTTGATTCTTTTTATTAATGCAGCAATGGATGATAGCCTTGTAGCAAGTCAATTACAGTCATCAGGTTACTTATAGATGGTAGTTAGAGCATCTTGCACTAGCATGTGGTTTGATTTGATGAAATTAGAATTTATAATCACTCTTTCTCCTATAATATAATGCCATTGTCTTTTTAGAGAAAGCTGTGATCAGATTGGTATAAGACATGAAACAAATCAAATAAGACAAAGTCCACAAGCAAATCCTTGAGTTCATGAGAAGTTAGCCTTGATCTATGATAAGTTAGCTTTGATAGATGCTGTGAAGCAAATGTTCAAATGGCATTTGCATTTGCCAATGGAGGAGGAACTGTTCGTAAGTGGTCTTTGAGGTCCTGAGTGACATGGTCTCTAACTCCAGTGAACTCTGAGGGAGGTGCATTTCATCAGGAATGAAGCATTTGATGGGAGCAATTTCTGTAGAAGATGACATGAACTACACAAACTTCATTGTGCATAACCCAATCTTACTCAAACAATCTAACTTCACTATCTCTAATCTAAACTGACTAGCAGCAAGTTCTCCATGCTTTATCACATGCTATGCATTACTTAGATGTGAGCTCGGGCATTCTTTTGGGAAAATGTATGCAGCGGCAAAGAAAATGTTATTGCTGTCCTTTAATAGAATGAATTTCATTACTCATATGGTGATAACACCTTTAGAATTAATCATATATCCCTGAAGATGAAAGTCTAGCTTGCTTTTATTTGGATAAAAAGAAGAGCAGCTAGTGGTTTTGAGTTTTGCATAAGAATTGACTCCAACCAAATGAGAGAAATAACACGAGAATTATTGTGTAGATACAGTGGCTGGAAGGCATTGAATCCTTGTGAGTTTGGTGGTGCTTTGCCAAGAAGGAATATTGAAGGGTATCTATATGAGTTTGGATCTCTTTAAAGCCCAGGTGCCTTGTTTGCCTGAAGGATAACTACTTGGATATAAAGTTGATAATAGGAGAAAAATTTTCACGCATGCTTTGGTGACTTGCACATGCATTGGAATTAGCTTTTGATTTAGAAATGATCTGAGTGGTGATAGTCCGAATAGAAAGTCAAATGGTCCATTTGCATCTGTAAGTCGCAGGAATATTGCTGTTGGAAGTAAATATCAATCTTGTGTTTGGGGTGATAATTGTTTCCTGCATAAAGATCAATGTTCATCAAGACGGGAGACAGAGGACATCCTTGTGATGAAGGGAGACTTGGAAACATAGCGGCCCAACCAAGAGTAATGGGCAGGTATTTAGTGGGAACAATTGGAGCTTGGCCATGCAGAGTCCATAAAAGACAGATCTATCACAGTTTTACTTATGATGAGATTCAAGCAAAAAAAGAGAGACCCACTGTCCCATTACTAAAACAATCTTTGCAGATCAAGATTTTGGAAGAGGAGATGTTGAAGGCGGGGACATAGGGGAGAAGCAAGACTAATCAGAAATTTCGAGACATCTGCCCTGATGATGACAAGGAATCTTTTGTTAATGGGCCAATAGGTTATGCCTATGTTGAAAGTCAATTAGTGGCACCAGGGATATAAGTAGGGGGTTGAATTAGTAGGAGAGAATTATATATATATATATATATATATATTATCAAAGAGGAGAGAGAAAAGGGGAGGGGTAAAGTGAGATATTTATTATTTTTCATACACAGGATACCTACAAAAATAGGCATAAACATTAAAAGACAAAAAGGATGCCTCTAGGCTGATATGTAGCCCTGAAAATGGAAGGTGCTTCCAAGAGTAGAATGGATGTATAAGAATATAAAAAGTGCAAAACAATAATTGTCAAATATGGTATTCTTGCGTATTTTTCTCTTTTAATCAGATTGTGAAAGCCGTGTTTAGGAACATCTCATTTTGGTATTTTTGCTTATTCAATCAAATGAGAATTTCTGGCCCAAAAAAAAAAAAAAAAAAGAAAAGAAAGTCAAAGGAGAATTTGTAATCATGCTTCGATAATGTCAACACTAGTGTCTTCTGGTTTCTATCAGAAGTACAAACAAGAGTGAGATGCAAAAAACAATAAAGGCTATAAAAGTTGCTGATTTTTTTAATTTAATTTTGTTACATTTCGTTTATTTATTTTTTTGGGTGGTAAAGACATTAAAAAATTGTTAGCATCCTCCTTTTAACTGTAATTTGATGGAAGCATTCCCCTCGCTTTTTGCTCATATAGAAGCATTCTGAAGCAATTTTTTCATCTGAAATTTAGGCATGCGTATGATCTCTCTTTTTTCTTGGAACAGTAGTAAGAGAATGTACAGGTGCATAGGGTATTGCTAAGACAATGTAATGATTTGACAAGACATGACTAATTGTTTGGAACCAGTGATTCTGATTTGCTTTATTAGTTTGATAACATGATCTATTATTAGTGTGTACTTAGTCCTTGGAGCATTTTTACAGTGGAACCGTGCATTAGTTTTTTTTTCAATGTTCTTGTTGCTGAAACTCTTCCAAATCTATCTTTTGAACCTTGTGAAGGATCCATCTGACAGGAGGGTAATAATATGTGATGACAAGCTAAAAGAACTCTTTGATGTTGACACCTTCCATGGCTTCACGGTTTCAAAACTGTTGGCCCCTCATTTTGTAAAGACAGAATAATGAATTGCTCCTCCCTTTTTCTTGTTTACTTGAGAGGAATATGCAGATTCTCTTTTGAAGTCCATGTAAGTTTCTAACTTTTTCCTCTCTTTGACACTCCATTTTTGTATCTTGCTCGGCTGACCACGACAGGCTGACTGAAACTTTCAAAAGGAAAATTTAATTTGTAAGTTTTCATGCTGCCCGAATGCTAACGCACTCCACACTGTTTGCTAGTTTGCTTTTTCATCCTGGATGAAGGAATTTTTGTTAGAAATTGAATGTGTATAGCTGCAGCTTTTAATTTCTGTGAATGACTAGACAGTATCATTCATCCTTTTTTTTTACCTTCAATTCTACCCACAAAGGAGAAATTGAGCTTGGTATGTTGGTACCTACCGGGTACAGCTGTCTTTCTCGGAATCAGCTCAATAGCAGCCTGGTGCGGTGTTGAATTTGTTGTGGGATAACAGCATCAGAATTGTGCTACTGTTGCACATGAAGATAAAAATACTCTCTCTCTCTGTCTCTCTCTCTACCCTTTACAGAGTAGGAAACAAGAGTGGTACCAAGGAAGTATGGTCCCTACCCTATGAAAAAATCACTGCTTAGACTAGAAGAATTTATTTATTTATTTTCCCCCCTCCCCCTCGTTCTAGAATGACTTCCTAAGAGCTTTGGTGGAATAAATGTGTTTTTCTGCCTTTCCACTGCAGTGGCATACCCACTTATAAGAGTATGGATGGTTGAAACTTGAAAGGATACTTGGTCTATTTTTGTTCTTTTATATTCGAGACAATTATTACTTTTGGAGATGCTGCCTTGTGATCATATCTCGTTTAGACTCGTTTATGTCCAATTCCATGTTTAAAATCTTAACAGATTAGTGAGCCGGACCTTCTAACCCATCTTGAGTTGGGGTTTCTTTTTAAACCCTGCAAATAAAGGTAAAATGACTACTAAGAGTTGTTTTATAGATTTGCCTTTGTTTCTTTAAATTGACAAATGAGCGGCTCAACCCATTAATAGGATTTATTACAGTTTCAAACATGGTCAATAAATGGATTATGTTATGTATTGATGTTTTTAAACACAATTCGATTCATGACAGTATGTGAAATATGATCTGAAAATGTGAATTATCTTTCGTACAAATCATGAGCTAGTGAAGGAACATTGCGGATGATATCTTATATTGATTCCATTGACGATGTTACATAGTATTGCACTTGAGAGTAATAAAACATTTTGTATTAATTGACCCAGCATGTGAGCTGGTTTGTCCATCCTTTTTTCCCCTTGGGAGTAATTGATTTGCCATGCAGAGGCTTGTCCATTTTGCCACTACAAGCCTTTATAAAGTGGGAAGGTTATGGGTACTGTATAAACATAACAGTTTCCTCTTATATCTATTTATTTAAGTGGTCACTTTTTGACTTTTAGCTGAACCCATCAATTTGCTGCTTTTTCTATTTGAATGACTCGTTTTTAAAATTTGTTATTTTGAGTCGTACGGTTTTCAAGGAGCATTTTTGCTTGAGGCGTTGTCGATCACGCTCTCCATCTGGGAAGTTGTGTTTTAAATTCATAAATGCCTTATAGCATTCTCGATATGTGTGTTTATAGATTAAATTCTTTTATCACGAGGGTTCTTAATTAGGTTAGTGAGAATTTGACTTGTTAATTTTGCATTAAGGGTTAAATCCTTCCATCTTCCACCTCGTCTTACGCCAACATCCACATGATATTATGCACTAAGTTCTGCATCTGTTTCGTGGTATTTTACCTTCCTGAACATTTTCTTCACATGTAAAACCAATCTAACTAAAACGTTGAATCCTCTCTCAAACACGTCTAAAGACATTGATCTAGAGCTTTGGCGTAGGGATTATGGTCAAAAGCAATAATTCAACAAAGATAATAAACTGCACTTTGGCTCCAAAGGTTGATCTAAGAAGCAAGCTATTATTGGCTTTAAGGGCACTCAAGAGAGCCTTTGTCGGTGAAACCAAACTGGAGAACAACACCCATTTTGGTAGGGTCATTGCACACAACAAGAAAAGGATGCAGCTGATGGTGCCGTTTCGAAAATAGTATGTAGGCCTTTAACAGGAGAACGTGGCAATACTTTCAAAATCAAAGTCCCTCCTTTCCATGATAATAGGCTAGTAGCTCCAAAGAAGATTGCTTGTATTGAATGGGTTCCACTTGTTGGGAAATAGACATCATCATGGTCCTGGTCTAAACCATAACCTGGATCAAACTATCAATGCTGGTTTCCAATCTGGGAACTAGCCCGTATGTGAAGGGTAAGACCCACCATATGAACGGTTGGCTCTAGCGATTCTAGGTAAGTAGATAGTTCAACTAGCTAGGGCCCGAAATATTGGAAACATGAGTGGACTCGCATCCCTGGTGATTTCTTAAATAAAATTAGAAAAACAAAAGAAGAAAGACCAAATATGAAGAATGCTATTCCATACATGTGATGTGAGGTCATTTCAATGAGTACACTCCATGCAAGCTTTTAATGAGTTCACGAACATGCATCATATTTTGAAAAAATGCAAAAGCATTGGAAACAACAAAAGCATACATATACATTGCACAAAATACGGAGACTGAATCCAAAATTAAAAACATAAGCAATAATGTACCTAGTCATTTTCAAATTCAATAGCAATAATGCACAGACGATATTACTTTGCCTCACAATTCAATTCCGTGAAAAAAAAATTCTACTTTGAATGACATGAAATTAATTCAGCGTGTTGAAATATTTGAACATTTGCAGATGAATTATTTTTGAAGTGTCAAGAATGTCACTAGGCAGTATGCTTTTATTGTTTATGCATTTAGAAAATTTGAATCGTTCAAATGGAAAGAGTTGGCTATAAATTGATGTTTTGTTTTCACAAATATCAAACTTTCCGTTATTACATCTTAATTCTCTATTACCTTTGTTCCCATTGCTCCGAAGTTATAAAAGAAAAAAATCAATAGCTTCCTATTTCTTCAGTGGTTCGTAAAAAGATTGGAAAGAAAGACATATCGAAAACTTGATAAATTCAAAAGACCAAGTTTTAAATTTATAAATTTTCTAAATCATTTTCTTTTCAACTATGGTCTTACAGGGCAAGCGCACCCATCAGATGTAGCATAGAGAAATGATCTAGGTCATATTCTAGGGAACGTTGATGAGTACTTCTACTCGCTCTTTTCCTATTATCAAGTCGAAAAAATCAGATTTGGTTTTATATACATAGAAACTAAACTAAGTCTAATATTCACAAATTTCATAGCAAGCATACAAAAGGATAAATCAATTCACAAGGTTGCTTGGATCATACTTCACCTAAGATCTATTCATATGACTCAAGAATTTTCTCAAAAAATTGTATTGATTATTGAACCATCGGATTCACTAAATTATGCTAATGCTTCTCTCAAAGTCAAAAGCACCTAAACCTAAGCCAAACTGCCGGAATGTCTTCCTGACTATTAGTAACTTAAATTTGCATAAAGAACAAGAATCCTTCGTTTTAAAACCAAAGTGATGAATTCAAAACGAGTGACAGAAGATTTCACCATCCCTATCTCTAGGTGATTATGAGCAATCTCATCAATAGCTTTAGATTTATTCATTAAATCAACCTTTCGGTCTATTTTTAACAAAAATCAAACATGAATCCAATGGGATGCACCATCCAGTTAGACTCATTCTTTAGACACAAGCTATTGAATACAATAAAATCAACATGTTTTGAAATTAAGAACAAAGGAATTACATGAAATCAATCAAGGATCCACAATACCCAAGCAATATTAAACTACTCCTCCATAGATAAAAAAATATAAATCAATAACAAGGAGAAATAGAAAGGATCTAAAATTATATTAGCAATACAAGCGATGTTCCTTGATAAATTGATACACTGAAGCATAAATGCTGCTGTGAAAATACGTAAAAGTGTGTTTTTTTTTTCTTGTCTCTGTCTCTCCTTTTCTTGTTCTTCTCCCTTTTGATTCTTCCCTCCCCGACCCAACCCCAATGTCAAATAAATATGCACAATAGTGAGGAATGGAAAAAGAAAATGAACTTCCCTGTTTTAAAAATCAACATCCAGCTGCAAGATAGTCATATTCTTCAGCAAAATAGGGCAGCTATGAGAGCAAGTCATAACAAAGTGCATATGGGCTGGAGTTTTCTTCTTTGTTTCCTCTTGAATTTCCATCCTTGCCTTTTTTCTCAAATGGATTTATCTAAAGCTCTAAGAATGATTCGCCATGATCTGAAAACTGAAAAAATAGAAATAAGAAAATAAACACTAAGTTAGTCATGGGTTGCCTCCCAAGTAGCACTTAGTTTAACGTCGCTTAGCTCGACAGTGCTTGATCAAACTCAGCTTGGATCTTGAAGATCCACATCTTTCTTACTTGCTTCCACAAACTTTCTTTCCCAAAAATGCTTCAATTGGTGACCATTGACTTGAAATGACTTTTCCCCATCTCTCTTGATCTCAACCACTCCGTAAGGATATACTTTGATGATGTCAAACGGTCCAGACCACCTAGATCGTAATTTACCCGGGAATAACCTTAACCGAGAGTTATAAAGTAGAACTTTTTGTCCTTCCTTAAACTCACGATATAGAATTTGCTTGTCATGCTACTTCTTGGTTTTTTCCTTATAGATATGAGCATTCTCAAAAGCATCATTTCGAAACTCATCCAACTCATTCAATTGGAGTAATCGATGTTCACTAGCAGCTTGTCTGTCAAAGTTCAAAAACTTTATTGCCCAATAAGCTTTATGTTCCAACTCCACAGGGAGATGACAAGCCTTTCCATACAGCATGCGATATGGGGACATCCCAATTGGATTCTTATAAGCAGTGCGGTAAGCCCAAAGTGCATCATCAAGCTTTAGCGACCAATCCTTCCTTGATGAATTAACTGTCTTTTGAAGGATTCGCTTAAGCTCTCTATTAGATAGCTCCACCTGACCACTTGTTTGAGGATGATAAGGTGTAGCAACCTTATGTCTCACACCATACTTTGCAAGTAAACTATCAAATTGTTTATTGCAAAAGTGAGTTCCTCCATCACTAATAATTGCTCGTGGTGTCCCAAATCTAGTGAAAATATTTCTTTTTAAGAATTTAAGTACTCCTCGTGCATCATTAGTCGGAAGCGCAACAGCTTCAACCCACTTAGATACATAGTCAGCTGCCACAAGGATATACTTGTTGTTGAAGGATGATGGGAATGGTCCCATAAAGTCAATCCCCCAAACATCGAAAATTTCAATCACTAGTATCCCATGCTGTGGCATCTCATGCCTCTTGGAAATATTCCCTGTTCTCTGACATTGATCACAACTCTGCACATATGCTCTGCAATCCTTGAATAGAGTGGGCCAATAAAATCCACATTGAAGAACTTTTGCAGCAGTTCTTTCAGCACCAAAATGACCACCAGTTTCTCGATTATGGCAATGATAAAGTATATCAGCAATTTCAGATGCAGGTACACATCGTCTAATTACTTGGTCTGGGCAACTTTTAAAAAGAAATGGCTCATCCCAGAAATAATATTTCATATCTGATAAAAATTTTCGTTTTTGGTGATGAGTAATTTTGTAAGGCAAAATTCCAGCTACCAAGTAATTAACAATGTCTGCATACCAAGGTAGATCTTTAATTAAAACTTCATAGAGATATTCATCAGGGAATGACTCATTAATAGGCAACTCATCTTTCTCATTAACAATTCTGGAAAGATGATCAGCAACAACATTCTCCACTCCCTTCTTATCTCTAATTTCAATATCAAATTCTTGTAACAGCAAAATCCACCTTATAAGCCTAGGCTTTGCATCTGATTTTTCTAATAAATACTTAAGTGTAGAGTGATCAATATAGACAATTACCTTAGAACCGATGAGATATGATCTGAATTTGTCACAAGCAAATACCACGGCCAGCAATTCTTTCTTTGTGGTAGCATAATTTCGTTTGCTTCATTCATCATTTTGCTAGTAGTAAATTACTTGAAAAACTCGGTTCCTTCTGACCAAGTACTGCACCTACTGTCATATTCGCTTGCATCGCACATAAGTTCAAATGGTAGCTCCCAATCTGGTGCTACAATTACTGGTGTAGTAGTAATTTTTCTTTCAAAAGCTCAAAAGCTTCCAGACAAGCATCATCAAAGGAAAAAGAAGTATTCTTTTCTAATAAAGCACAAAGAGGTCATGAAATTTTTGAAAAATCTTTAATAAACCTCCTGTAGAAACCTGCATGACCAAGGAAACTTCGTATTCCTTTCACATTTACCCCCCCCCCCCCCCCCCGGTGGTGGTAACTTTGAGATCACCTCAACTTTAGCTTTGTCTACCTCTATCCCTCTTTGAGAAATTTTATGACCCAGCACAATTCCTTCTTTCACCATGAAATGACACTTCTCCCAATTTAAAACCAGATGAGTGTCTTTGCATCGCTTGAGCACAAATGACAAATTCTCCAAACAAGTTTCAAATGAAGCTCCATAAACAGAAAAGTCATCCATGAAAACTTCAATAAATTTTTCAATCATATCTGAGAATAATGCCATCATACACCTTTGAAATGTTGCTGGTGCATTACATAAACCAAAGGGCATATCTGAATGCAAACGTACCGTAAGGACAGGTGAATGTCGTCTTTTCTTGATCTTCCGGTGCTATTGGGATTTGATTATAGCCCGAATATCCGTCCAAGAAACAATAATATTCATGCCCAGCTAGCCTCTCTAGCATTTGGTCTATGAAGGGAAGAGGAAAATGATCTTTAGGTGGCATCATTCAACTTTCGATAATCGATGCACACCCTCCATCCAGTCACAGTCCGGGTAGGTATTAACTCGTTCTTTTCATTCACAACTGTTACCCCCCTTTCTTAGGTACCACTTGAGTAGGACTCACCCACTTACTATCGGAGAGATGGATATATGATACCAGCATCAAGCAACTTTAATACCTCCTTTTTACAACTTCTTTCAAAGTAGGGTTGAGTCTTCTCTGTGGTTGGACGTCGGCTTACATTCAGCTTCCATGAGGATCCGATGAGTAAGACAGACGGATGGATTCCATGAATATCTGCAATTGTCCACCCAATCGCTTCCTTATGTCTTTTAAGCACTTCAATCAACTTGTGTTCTTGTTCAGATGATAACTCCACAGAAATAATAACTGGGAGTGTATTATTGTCACCTAAAAACACATACTTAAGGTGACTAGGAAGCTGTTTCAACTCAAGTTGAGGTGGTTCTTGTATGGATGGACTCAATTTCTTTGTACTAGCCTCTAAAGGCTCAAACTGAGGTGATTTTATCCAAACTCCAGCAACTTCATCCATAAGTGATTATCTACTTCCTCATTAGGGCTGTCACCTCATCCATACTCAGTAGCAAGTCATCTTCCTCAGAGTGAAATTAAGCTCATCATCACTCATTCATGTGAAAACACATGCTTGGGAAACTCACCATCTCAGAATTATCCATGCTGTATTCCTGAGTCAATTGATCAATAGTATCAAGATGAAAGCAAGTATCATTACCAGCTAAATGTTTGAGAGATCGAAACACATCAAATGTGACTTGCTCATCCATAGCGTATGTCAGTTTTCCTTGTGCTACATCAATTAAGGCTTGTCCAGTGGCCAAGAAAGGTCTTCCCAGAATTAGAGGAATCTCCCGGTCTTCAGCCATATCAAGAACAATGAAATCGGCTGGAAATAAAAATCTATCCACCTTGACCAAAACATCCTCCACTATTCCTCTTGGATGCTTGATGCTCCTATCAGCAAGTTGTAAAGACACCGTAGTTGGTTTGCAATCTCCTAGACCCAATTTCTTAAAGATTGAGAATGGCATGAGATTTATGCTTGCTCCTAGATCGCAAAGTGCCTTATCAAAGTATGATTCACCAATAATACAAGGAATAGTGAAGCTACCCGGATCCTTTAACTTTGGAGGCATCTTGTTCTGAAGAATAACTGAACACTCATGAGTGAGCATAACTGTCTCATGTTCAGCTAGGCGTCTTTTCTTTGTAAGAATATCCTTCATGAACTTTGCATAAGATGGCATGGATTCAAGTGCATCCATGAAAGGAATATTAATGTGCAGCTTCTTGAATACTTCTAAAAACTTCTCAAATTGATGATCCAGTTGCTGCTGCTTCAATCTTCCAGGAAAAGGAATGGGTGGAACATACGGCTTCATTTCTGGCTTTCGTAGCATACTATCTTCCTCTTTTCTCTTCCTTTTTTCATTACTTGATGAGGGTATATTAGTATAGGTGTCAGATACCTTCTCATCATTTTCCTCATGCCTGCCAGTGCTTTGGTCATCAATCATCTTTCCTTTCTGTTCCTCATCAGTCTTTTTCCCATCTTGATTTCTTCCTTCATTACTCTTAGTTTCCACTTCGGAGAGTGATTACCTTCACATCTTCTTTGGATTTTTGTCAGTGGTACTTGGAAGAGTACCTTGAGGTCGGTGCCTAGATGCTTCAGACAACTGAGCTAACTGAGTTTGCAAATCCAAAATAATGGAAGCTTGATTTGATTGTTGTTTCAACACTTCTTGCAAAAGCTCAACTGTCTTATCCTTCTCCTTTTGTGGTTGGGAATGTTGTTGAGGCATCATTTGTGGTGGCGGTAATGCTCTAGGTGCATTTTGATTGCTCCATCGAAAGTTTGGATGATCCCTCAATCCAGGATTATAAGTGTTGGAGTATGGATTGTAATTCCTAGCATTCCTGTCATATTGATTAACATAGTTAGCTTGCATATTACCAGAATATGAAGCAGAAGAATCTTCCACAGGGTACTCCAAATAGCTCATGTGAGGATCATCATGAGAGATCATGTTCATGTGTGTCTTATGACTTGGTCCAGCTCCTGACATAGGTTGCATGTGTTTCATCTGTGCAGTAAGTGAATCCACTTGTTGTTGTAATTTAGAAACCGTCTCCGATTCATAAATGGCACTAACCGGTTTTGGTTTGTTCCGTTCATTATGCCAGTGAAACGTAGTACGAGCCAACCCATTAATCAGATCATAGGCCTCAGGAGCACTTTTATACATCAAACTGCCACCTGCTGTTGCATCAATCATTGTCTTCAAGGAATCTCCAAGAGATGTGTAGAAAATTCTCATTTGATCATGAAGAGAGATTCCATGATGAGGACAACGTCTAAGAAGCTCCTTAAATCTTTCCCATACTTCATAGGGCTTCACCTTCATATTGCCGAAAGGAAAAGATTTCATTCCTCAATTGGATCGTTTTGTTGGGAGGAAAAAATTGTTCCAAAACTGTTGTGCCAACTGATCCCAATTAGTAAGAGAATGTGGAGGTAATGAATTTAGCCAACTTCTTGCCTTATCCCTTAATGAGAAAGGGAATAATCGAAGGCGAATTGCATCAGTGGAGACCCCATTACTCTTGATTGTAGAACAGATCTGCAAGAAATTCTTCAGATGATCATGGGGGTTATCAAAACTGCTTCCTCCAAATTGATCTCCTTGCACCATTTGTATCAGTGATGGCTTTAATTCAAAATTATTGGCTTGAATAGCAGGCCACTCAATAGATGGTGCAACTCCATCAACTGTGGGCATGAATAGTTCCCACATTGGTCTGTGAACCTCATTTCCTGGAGCTGGAGGGTTATTATTATTGCCCATAACAGGAACAGGCAATTGTTGCTGCCCAATAGGAGGATTTTCATTCTGTCGCTCATTGACAGGTGGGGGATCAATATCTTGCTGATTTCTTTCCATTGCTTCGTATTATCTGCTCGTCTTTCTCTTAGTCGGCGTGATAAGTCCGATCAATCTCAGGGTCGTAGGGTAAATCTTGGACTTGTTCACCTGACATACAAGAACACACTAATCAAGGTAAACTATTTTTTTTTTTTTTTTAGAGAATATGCTTAGTCTAAGGGTGTAAATCCTATTCTAATATAGCAACCGAAGCTCCCCGGCAACGGCGCCAAATTGAAACTGCAGTAAACCACACTTCTCAATATTCTAAAGATTTTAATTTCAAATACAAGTGGATTACTTAACCGGTCAGCAAAATCACCGGGTACAAAGCAGTATATTCTGAAAGTCCAAGTCGTATCCACAGGGAGCTAATGGCTAATTACTAGAATTAAACTTTTACCCTAATCTAAGCAATTGATTTTTCAGATGTGTAATTAATCTATGTTGATCTAAATTAAAAACTAGATTTCAAATGATTTATCAAGAACTAAAACCATATGTTCCAGCAACTATAACGAGGGATTTAGGTTTAGGAGATGCAGATGATATATGAATGATGTATTTCTATTCTCATGTGAAATGACTCATACTTTAAATTGATATATAACATTGATTACTTGGGATTTGATCAAATTCATCTAAGAATTGCTCACCTCTCGATGTAACAAAATCTTTCATAGCATAAACTATCCTATTAAGATAAGTTATCTATGATTTCAGGTTAATAGCATTTTGCTCTCACCAAAATTACTATCTAGTTAAGAATACAAAACAAGCACCGTTAAGTGACCCAAATTTGTAACCCTAACCGCATAAAGATTAATGAATTCTCAAGTTCTATCACAGATTTACATATCTCTATGACAAATCATATTCAAAAACCTAAGTTTTGCTTGTGCGGATCATTGAATCCTTCTCAGGTATCTTTAATCCTTTCTATCTAATCTATGTTGATCAGGCATAAACTAAACAGATTACAAACAAAGATAATCAAATTCCCAAATAATCAACACCAATATCAATTCAATTCATGCATCAAATCATCAAATCCATTCATACATATTCATAATTGACAATGAAAACATGCCTCTCAATATACAATCAAGCATAAACATAAAAGAATAGAGATTGAAAACACCTTAAAAATGGTTCCTTTTCAGAAACGGGAATTTCCAAATCCAAAATCCCACAATTGTAGGCAACGCTTGATTGTAGCTAAACCCTAATCCACTCTAAATTGCTAGAACATTAGGGTCTTAGTGCCCTAAAAGAAAAACAAACAAGAACATTTTGTTTCCTATTTCTGAATATTTTTGTGTCTTACTTCTCTCTCTTTCTTCCTTTGTTGTTGATTCTTCCTCCATCTTCAATTTATAATGGATTTCACATAAATGAAATTAAAAGCTCATTATGGAGGAATTTGGAAGTTACGGGAGTTAAGGATCTTCTGGTTTTTCAAAGTAACACATAAATGGAATTGAATGCTCATTATGGAGGAAATGGGGAGTTACGGATCTTTTGGCTTTTCAAAGTAACACATAAATGGAATTGAATGCTCATTATGGAGGAAATGGGAAGTTACGGGAGTTACAGATCTTATGGCTTTTCAAAGTAACACCCCTTTAATGTCCAATAGACGTTTCTTTAATAAATAGGGGGTTACTATTCAATACAAAAAAAGCCATTTCTCAAAAAGTAACGGACTGTCAAATCGATAGGTTTAGGGACAAGTTGTGTCTCATAAATGTCTTCCAAAAGCTTGATATTTAGCCCTTAATTTTGCTTCTTTCTTGTAATGGTTGAAAGACATGGCTTGTTCTTGTCATGTTGAGTTCTTCTTGATCCAAACTTTACATTTTTGACCCATCTTCGCTTTCTTTGAAAAATATCTCCTTTAAAAACCTGAAAGCTTAACTCCATTAATTCAAGTGCTAAATTCCCAATATTCATCAATAAAATGACCATTGAACATATGTTTTAGCACTCATAAAATAGGAATAATTTTGGTTCATCAAGAAGCTATCCGAGTATTAGGAACAACCCAATATCAATGTGGATGAGGATGCTAACTGCTACGAATTTAACAAGCCCCGAGCTTCTAACCTTGAATTCATGTCTAATCATTTTCCTCCTGTTCTACCAAGTTTTGAGACATTTAATCCTATTTACCAACCATAAGCGGGTGATGACTATGATTCCCGAGATTTGGAAGCAAAACAACTTCGCAACATGATGTCGGGGATTATGGCAGTTTAGATGAAGAAATATACCCGTTGGTCAAGGCAAACCTATCAGCTAAGTGACATCAATCATATAAGTCTAATGTGTTTACTAAATATTTTAGGAAAGTTGAAGGTCCAGACGGGGAAGATGAGGGCGCAGTACAATTGTCGCATCGACAACTATGCCTTTTTGAAGGGAGACGATTATGAGAGTCTTTCCAAGCATCTGAAGTCGATGCATCCCAACGAGTATGGAATGGATCTGTTATAGCAACAAATATCATGGTCCGATTCGAAGAAAGAAGCAAGGTTAGGACAGTTTAAGGACGATTTGTATTGTGATGCGTTGATTCAAATGATAAGTGGGTTGCACCTAGGTTTCAATGCCAGTGAGAATGTAGATCTTATATATTGCCATAAAAAAACTCTACAACCATGAGCACCTAAATGGAGCGCTTTGATAATAAAACAGCATTGTTTAAAAATGTACCAAAGAGGTAACGCACAACTACAAGTTATGTTTGCCAATCTTGACACATGTATCTCCATCTATTCAGCTATTTGGACAGACAAAATGAGGTGAACGTTCTTACATTGGAATTAAATCTCATTTGATAGATCAACACTGAATAATACGTAAAAAATTGATTGCATTGCATAAAATGGATTGATTTTATACAGCCCAAAACATATATTCTACAATACGAACAATTCTTGATAAATATGGTTTAACTAAAAAAAATTTTCGATAGGTTTCAATAATGCTACTGTAAACCTCCAAAAATTTTCATAATCCTTAAAAATAATTCTAGAGGTATAAATATAAAAAACCCGAAAAAAATCAACTTGAGATTAAAACTCAATTCTAGACCAAGTCAAATACCGGAAATGAAACCCTAAAACTCGAACCAAGTTAAAACTTAATTCCAAATGAGAACAAAAATGAGTTTTCTCAATCTTGAGAAAACAGGAACCCTTGAAACGAAATATAAAGTCTAACTACCGGATTAATCAACGTCCGTACATCAATTAAATCACCTAACCGTTTCCTAACACGCAAATCAAGACAATATATCCAAATAACGATCAACAGCAAAATCTTAAAACCTTCGATAAATTTCAGAAATCACAAATTTCAAATTCTCACCAAAAGTCAAACTGAGTCAACTCATAACCCTAGACTCGGTTAAACGATTCCGAGAACTAAAAACTATTAAATAATCACAAATAAAATAAAATAAAATAAAACATAAATTTCGAGCTAAAATTTTTAAAATGATCAAAACTAGAAAATTATACGATATTACGAATATCTCGACAAAAATCGGAAATCAAAACGGAACCCTAAAAGTCAACAAGCCTATAACGAACCCTAGTGTTTAAGATTCGGCAATCCCGCATTCCCAAACCCTAGAAAACGAAATTAAGTTAATGATCTAGAATAGTTCGTAATAATATAGGGTAACATAAAAATATCAGATTCGCGAATTTCGAGTGACCTTTGGACCCATACGGGATCGGTTCTCGAAAAGCGTGTCCCGGAGCTCGGAATATTAAAAATATTCCGTTTATACCAATAGACTCGTAAAAATACAAGGATTCCAAAAATATCAGTTTAGAATTTTTCGGTAGCTAAAAATTACAGATATCGCATTATTACGCATTTTTATTACTACCGGTACTTTAATTGTCTAGTCTACTATTCATAGTACTTTTCTACTATTCATTACTATTCACCTATCTCTACTTTTCTTCACCTATCTCTACTTTTTCTTACACATATTTCTTACTACCTACATACCTATTTTCTTACATTTTATATTTCCAATACACCTTTTATCAAATCATACCTTACATATTAATTATTTTCTTACAAATTTCACTCAAAAATCAACTCACACACTCTCCAATAACCCCATGGCCGGCGCAAATTGACCCTCCCTCTTCTCTATTTTAATTTATTTTTCTTTATTCAATTCACTTAATTCCTTCACAAAACTCTATAAATACCACCTCTCCTCTTCTCAATTCTTCACACCTTTCTCAAGTAAAGAATTTATGCAAAAATTCTCTCTAAACACTCTCTCCAAACTCTTACAAGAACTCTCTTTTTGTAAGAAGAAAATCTCTCCTACCAAAACTCTTTTTATGTAATACAACTACTATCTCTCCATAACCGCATAACCATACATTCACTACCATCTTCATACCTCTTACATACCTTAGGTAAATATTTCTTCCATCTATTATTCATCCATGTCATGTAACTTAACATGACTATGGTGTTGTTTTGAAACTCATATGAGTAGTAAAAGCAACAACATGTTCATGTTTTGTTATTGTACATAAACTTCCTATTTTATTATGTTGTTATTATTATTGTGATTATTTGCTTATATGTATAGTATTATGTATATTATGTATATATATTTATTTAGAGTATATAAGCTCATTTGTTATTTATTTATTTTCGAGTTATGCAATTTATTTATTTTATGTTGATATTAAGACTAGTCTTTCTAGTCTTAGACTTGTCCATATCAAGTCAAAACAATCTTTTATTTATTTTCTTTAATCTTTCGGGACTAGTCCATTCTTAGTCCCGGGATGCCTTGATAAAGCTAAGGCTCCAATACTTGATGGGATTCCTTGATGAAGCTAAGGTTCCCAATGCTTGATATTTTATTTTCTTGCTCATTAATTATTTTTGGTATTTTCTTATGTTCTTATTATTTTATATGCTCATGATACTTGCATTTGCATATGTTAATGTCTCAACTAGTCCAAAAATAGAATCTTGTTTTACTAAATGAACTCAAAGCTAAGTTTCTAATTATATGATTTACCACAAAAACATGAAGTTATTATCAACAACCTAGAATAGAATAATACAAGTTTTCTCAAGTTTTCTTAAATAACAAAGATGTTTTACTAAGAAACATAAATAAATATTTTCCTTGTATTTTATGGTAATCTAAGTTTTTAGAAAAATAAATCGTTAATATCGAAAGTTTAAGACTTAAATTCTTCTCTAAACTAAGGAACAAACTAGTTTTCAAAGTTAAGACAAAAATCAACTCATCAAGTTATGAACCCACTTAGGAAAAATAATGATTTTCAAATTTCTAAAAGAAGGAACTAATTTTCAAAGGAATATAAATGAGGTAAGATTTATAATAATGGATTTTATAAAGATGATTCTTTTCAAAAAGAAATGAAAGAACAAGTTTTGGAAAGCAAAAGCTTATATTTTAGAAATGAATATAAGAAGACAAGATTCATTTTCTAAAACCATCCTAAATACAAAATTATAAAAAGGTTTTGAACAACCTAATATACTTTTTGATAAAAATCGATCTTTTATCACTAGAAGCGAAGTTTATGAAAAACTAAAGGTTAAAAAAAAAAAATTTACTTGTTTTGGAAAAAGGAAATGGAGAAAATAAAATAAGAATATACTCATTTATAACAACCTAGGAAAAATATAAAGTTTCTTTAAATACTTGAAAAGAAATTTTCAAAGTTAAAGTTTAAATGAATTGTTTTATGAAATAAATTGTTGAGACACTACCATTAGGATTGCTTATAAAGTGAGCATACCTATTATTCAAAAATGTTTATCAAATATAATTATATTGTTACAAAAGGATTTTCTTTAAAATGAAGTTGAGTTAGAAAATGGATTTTTGCAAAAGTTTAGAAAATTCGTTTTAAATCTGTACCTAACGTTTGCAGAACCAAATGACCTTTTATGACCAAGATAAGTTTAGAAATGGATAGAACTTTTTGAATAGGTAGAAAAACGGTATATCATATGCGAAATTCCGAGTTAAAATGAGCAAGTTATGGCCATTTTAAGTTGGAATTTCTTCTTATAACGATTTTACCACGATTTTAAGTAAAGTTTAGAATCTCCAAAGAATAGAAAT
The DNA here is from genome assembly GCA_024138025.1 of Combretum micranthum. Lineage (NCBI taxonomy): Eukaryota > Viridiplantae > Streptophyta > Magnoliopsida > Myrtales > Combretaceae > Combretum > Combretum micranthum. The sequence continues at coordinate 549,760 of JAMXBD010000627.1, read as the reverse complement.
TCATGGAAGACTTATCCCGGGTATTTCTTTTGTCTAGGTGATGAAAGACACGAGAATACCCTAGGATTTCTACGACTAAGAAGATAGCGAAATGGACGAGTGAGTTATTCCTTCTAATTTCATTACCTTGCTTGTGCTTGTAATGTAGTAGCGTTAGTATACTAAGAAAAGATAAAAACGAATATATTTGGGGATTTCGGGATTATGCGAATGTATATGATTCTATGTTTATGCGTGAATTGAGAATTAAGAATATCGCAACTTCGATCTGCTTGTTTAAATAATTTTGTTTACTTACTTGTATGATTGTTTATTGTTGCTAAATTGATTGATCGCCCCTACTAAACCTTAATAAGGTTGACCTAAGAACAATAAGACGTTCACGCATAGCATCCATGGAGTCACATCTATTTCAGAAGGCTGCTACTCCTACGCGTAGAGTTGGATTGGCTGTGATCGTGCGGTGCCACGGGCCATGTTCCTTCCTGGAGAATCCAGCCAACCGAACACTGTGGGTGAGGACCTGGGGACTAGCAGTAGAAGGTCGAGGACCTTCAACCCTGATTCCCTAACCTTTGATACGGAGGGGTAAATCGTTCTATATATGGTTTCCGGATGACTATATATATTCGCGTAATCATGTGATTGTTGCATTGTATGCATAGCATACGTGTGATTAAATAAATAAACTTGTTTGAAAATATGGTGCGAATGAAAAAGAATATCTCACTAAGCTAGTTGTAGCTTATACCCCTATAGATTTGTTGAAATAGGTATACCAGTGGCTTAAATTGAGGATCATGACATTAAGGAAGTCATGGATAGATGGTTAAGCTTCGACGAAGGAGATGGGATCATAAGATGAAGTAATGTTGTAAGGATCTTTATATGAAATGACCTATATGATAAGTAATGTATATTTATTTGATGTAGGTTATGCCTCTAAGACTTGAGATGCAATATGTATGTTTTATGATAAGTATTCTCTTTGCCTTGTTACTTATTTATTATCAATGTAAATTGCGCTACTCCGATGCGTCCCCTTGGTTGTGATGTACACCTTGTACATAATATGGAAGCCTTTGCATGACTAAGGTAGTCATTCCTAGGCTTTAGTATTGTGTACGGCGGACTGCCACGTTTAAGGTACCCCTCGGGGCGTGACAGCTACGACTAATATAACAAGTATTCTCGACCTACAATTGTTATGTCAACTTATGCTTGGTGGAACATTTTTTTATATAAGATATGCATGTCATATCTTAAATCTCTATGTAAATGATGGAATTGATTCTTTAAAAATTCATATATTTCTTGATTACATAATTTCAATCCATCAGTTAGTAGAGAATAGCAAAAATGGTGTGGGGTACACGGTCAAAAGCTAAAAAAATTTAAAAAAGATATGCAACACTGGTGAAATTCAACTTATAAACTTTTAGCTAGCACAATACCATACAAAGAATTGATTTGTAGTGTTTCTAAACCCCTAGATATTACAATATTTCAAGTAAATCATAGGATCGAAAGTCAAACTAGAACCCTAAAGTCAACCTAGTTCTACATTAAGTTCTAGAGTATCCAGATTTGACAATCCCGTGCTAAAAACCTAGAACAATAAAAATGATAATCTTAGATTATAGTCCGAAATAATGGCATATAACCTAAAAAGTCAGATTCGCCAAAATTTCATCTTTTCGAACCCAAATGGGATCTGTTTCTAAAATTAGGATCCCGACTCACAAAAAAGTGAAAATATTCCGAAAATATATCTAGGCTCGTAATAAGATGAGATATCATAAAATATCATTTATAAAATTTTTTCGGCTCATAAAAATATCAGATATAGCCTGTTTATACGTATTTTTCTTACTATCGGTATTTTATTTGTCTAAACTACTATTCATTACTATTCCTCAATCTCTACTTTTTCTTACAACCTATTTTTACATCTTATATACATACTCTTATAATTTATATTTTCAATATTACTTTTTACATAACTTTCCTTATTCTTTACTTACTTTTCATTACAAAAAATATATTTTAATTCCATTTTCTCTTTCTTCCTCATGTGTGCCAGCCATCTTTCTCTCTCTTTCCCTACATTTCTTTTATTTTTAATTTATTCTAATTCCATCTAATTTTCACTCCAAAACTTTATAAATACCCTTTCCCTCCTTCATTTCTTACCACTTCTTAAACCATACTAAAACTCTTTGCAAATTTTCTTCACAACTTCTCCTCCTCCTCTTTCCCAAACCGTGAAATACACATTCCCCCTCCCATTGTGATTTTCACAAATTTTCTTTCATTCATCTTCATCCATTTTAGGTAATTTACTAAAACCCCTCTCTTTAGTTCATGTTAAGATAACATGAACACCATGTGTGTTTTATTTCCTTATGAAATCCCCATGAGCTTTATACTAGGGAATAAAAATATAGAAACAACATGTTGTTCATGTCATTGTTTAACTCCATGTCATATTCGTGTTATGTTGTGTTCTTGAATCTAACATAACTTCCTATATATTATTATGTATAAGTATGTATATATATATTTTTAGAGTCCAGTGCTCACTAATTTAACATTTTATTTATGCTTTTATTATTTTACTTCTTAATTATTGCTCATAATAAATAAGACTAGTTAATCTCTAATCTTAATTAGGGTTTTTAGTTGTAGATCTGAATTATTTGACTGATGGTCCATGTTGTTGATTGATCAATTGTTTGTATTCAATTTGTTGATGTTATTTCACATATCAATGATTTTGGATTAGATCTGGAATTCTTGATAGATTAGGATTGTAATTGAGGTATTCTTTTCTAATCAATTTTGTGAAAATTTCATTTGGATTACAAATTACATAGGGATATAGATTTGAATTCAATTAGGGTTTGGTAATTGAATCGATTAGTCAATTAATTACTTTCCTAGGAACATGGCACAATGATTGGTTAATTTAGGGTAACAACTTGCTTTAGGAAAAGAAGTTGTTATCTAGTGCTTCATTGTTTAGAAATTGAACCCATTGACAATTTTGGATTAGGCATATTTTGATTGATAGCATACATGCATTTGATTGTTCAGATCTATTGGCTTTTAACCTAATCAATTACGGGTGTTGGAAATCCAAGATTTTTATGTTCTTAGTTATATAAAGGAAAATCTAAAAAGAGAAACAACATTTTTATTTGCCTAGCTATGATTTGGACCGATATAGTTGATAGCTAGTCCTCACTCCTTGTGGATTCGACTCGGTATTCACCGATATATTATTACTGCACACGCACTCGATACACTGTTGGTTAAAGATATGCTTATTTAAAGGAAATTGAATATAACTAAAAAGAGTTTTAAAAAGCATATATTGAAAAAGCATTATCAATAATTTGCATCGTTGCCGGGGAGTGATTTGGTGCTACTTTCAATTTTTGGGACTTTTGTAGACTAGGCTTTTATTTGAAAAATCTAAAAAAAAAATTGCTTTCTTCTTAATTTGTATATACTAGTCTTTGATTCTTTTGTATATTTCCATTCGTTTTTCTTTTTCTCTTTGCAGGTGCTTGAAGTTTTTGTTGAATATTAAGATGGATAGTCAACAAGCACTAGTCTTCCCATTTTGTTGTACTAAAGAGCTTCAATCAGAAATATTTTCTTTCAAACAATATGAGGGAGAGCCTGTGTCAAATGCATGGGGAAGATTCCACAATTTGATGCGTAAATGCCCCTATCATGGATTACCTAATTGGTCTCAACTATTAATATTCCTTAGAGGAATAGAAGTCCATGATAGGATGATGCTAGAGTCAGCTACTGGAGGGCAATTGATGGGAATGCCTGTGGAAATAGCGTTTAGAAAAATGGAAGAACTTATAGGATACCCATATGTTGATCCAAATTTCTCTTCTCTAGTAGTTTATATGTGGTGTAATGGATAACATGATAACTCTTAATGTCAAGGTGGTAGTTTAGAACTTCATCCCAATATGTCAAATCAAGAATATCACCACACTTGTGAGACTCTAAGACAAGAGACAACTGTCAATTCTTCTTCTATCCCCATTGTTCCAGATCCAAGTAAAGAGAAAAGTTTTGAAGAGATTGTGAGAGGTTTAGAGAAGAAATGGGAAGAAAAGTTTGAGAAAAAACAGACAATTATTAAGAAGATGGAGACTCAGGTAGCAGATATGACTGAATTGGTTTCATCTATTTTTAAATTTGCTAACACAAGTGCAGATTGGGAACTTTCTTGTGATGGAAAGAATGAAGAAACCCCAGTTGACAATGCAAGGCAAGAAGAAGAGAAAAAGGAAACTGTTGTGTCAAGTGTAAAACAACTAGACAGAAAATCTTCAGTGGTCAAAGATGTCACGCCCCATAGGGTACCCTAAACATAACAGTCCGCCACATGCCACATAAGACCCACGAATCACTACCTTAGTCCTTCGAGAGTTTTATATAGATGTAAGGCATCCCTTTACGACAATAGAACAATTGAACTGATGGAGATAAATAATTTAAATCGACATTTAATAGCATTAGAATATAAATCAAAACACATATAAATAGTTACAAAGACTAAGGGTCATTCCTCCACAAAAGAATATTGTTAAGAGGTCTATTATAGTCATCTAAAGTCTTTTGGTTTCCTACGGAAGTCTAAACATAAATAAATATAACTTTTAAAGGAAACGCCTAGCTCTTATACCTGAGTTGTAGGGTGCCTCTATCTAAGCCAGATAAACAAATGCTGCAACAAATAGAAACTGTAGTGACGTAAACTACACTAGCTCAGTGGGTGAGAACTTCCAAGATTACATTCATAACACATCATACAAGCAAGTGATTAATCAGGCAAGTGATATGCATCAAACATATGGAAATCAATAGACATATGACTAGTCGGAAATCATATGTGAATGGAATTTCGCTCTCCATTCCAGGTTAGCAGATTAATGAATACTATGGTACTACTAAAATATGCCGTTTTTGGATTACGGTCAACCAACTTATAATTTCGTTTGTGGATCACGATTAACCAACTTATTATTTCATTTATGGATCACGATTAACCAACTTTTACTCCATTTTTGGATCATGGGCAACCAACCAATGCTAATGCTCCATCCCCATTTGTGATATGAATGAGTCCATTTTACTTATCAATTCCGAATAGTCAATTATGCCAATTCCTTAGGTGATTAATCAATAATTATAAACAATCAATCCTAATTCATCTATACAACCATTAGTTAATCATCCGGCCTTGATATTCTTATTTTCAATTTCTCATATCATCAGTAAACATACATAAGTCCCATTTATCTCCATCATACATATCCATTTATCTTTGCCTAAAATCTAATGCAACTATCATTACAATCACATGCAATAAATGGAATCGGGAAGAAATACTCACTCAACCATTGGAACACCAGTCCTCTAGTAGTAATAGTCCGGTGGAAGGGAATCGTCAATCTCGGGGTCACCTAAAAAGGAAGAAATACCCTGATGAGTATTTCATCACTTAACTAAACCAAACCATTAAACAAAACTAGTATTTTCATAATTCTCATCATTTGCAGATGTCCCGACTTAAAACGATTTGTAACTTGGTCATTTTAACTTGCAATTTTGTAAATTACATATCGATTTCTATCTACTTCTAAAGATCTTTCTAAATTTGATATCCTAACCAAGTTTTGAAAACATTTACATTTCGAAAGAGGCTGATAAGTTCTGATCAGTAGGGAACTTCCATCCCGAAAACCGATTTCATGAATGTTTATGATGTTTCTAATGTGTAGATCAAATCTACATGCTATGTTGATGATTCTCTATCATAAATGTCATGTTATGAATTTAGTGCACATATATTCTTGATGATTTTTGTTAGAAGAAAGTTATATAAATCTCATGTTACTTTACTTAGTTAGTTGAATTATTGAACTTTGTTTATCCTTATTTGTTTCGGGGTTTTCCTTAAGAAAAATCCATTTGTTCTTATGAAAATTTAATCTTTATAAATTCTATATCCTAAGACCTTTATTTTCTTATACAAATTTCCATTTTTCATTTTATAAACATGCCTTATAGCAGGGACTACCCCAAAATCCAAATTTGGTAAGAGTTCATTCTTAGGTTGATTTCTTCAAGAAAATCTATTTTTCATATAGAAATTTAGGGCTCAACTACTCCTTTACCCTAAGGCTTCATTTATTAAATAAAATTTCTATTTTGAGTTAGGAAAATAAGTGTTTTCATGCCATTACTCCTTAACTACGAATTTCTTAAAATGACAAGCAACTAAAAAATTTTCTACTTTATTTCTACTTCTTGTTTTACATATTTTTCTTAGCAAATCCCATCTCAACTTATAAAAACCGTCATTTGATGATATCTATTACCTATACTCCTCATTTTTCATATAAAACACAAATTTTAAAATTGATAAAAGGGTTTTTAAGGCATGGTCTTGAAATCATCCGAAAATCATTTGATCATTTCAAATAAATAATTTTCCTTTTTGAGTTCTTGTCTCATCTACTTAAAGATCTACAAACTACAATATCCATATACACAAGACAAAGGTCTTTATGATTATTAATGCACCAAAACACAAAATATCCATGAGATCATGAATATCAAGTATAATATAAGCATTTAAATGCTAGATCTACCACTTAAGATGCATGAAATGGAGTTATGCAAGATCTTTACTTTACTCTATTACTAAATTCATGAACATGAAGATCATCATATAAAAACACATTCAAATACAAGATCTACTCTTGTGATGGCTTGATATTCATGTAGTATTATTTTCTTGTCCCTAGCTAGAGCTCATAGGGACTTAAAGATGAAAATACTCATGAATGGTCTTGCCATTACAAGGTTTAGTGGTAGAAAGGGTAAAGAGTTATTACCTAAAGCTTGGAACAAGGGGAGAATGAAGAAGAAAAAAATAAATTTGTGTGTGTGTGAGTGTGAGTGTGAGTTTGTTATGGGAGGGTCACGGCACACAAGGAAGAGAGGAAGTTCTTGAGAGAGTTTTACTTTGAGTGAAAAGAGTAAAAGAGTAAAAATGAGAAGAGAGAGTATAAAGGGGTATATATAGATGAGTAAATTAGGGTTAATGGTTTAAATAAATTGAATAAAAATTACATAAATGAGGGTGAAAGAGGGGGGTGGCATCGGTTTGGAAGGGGAGAGGGAGAGAGAGAGAGAGAGAGTTTTAATTTGTGTAATAATAAGTCATAAAATGTAATAATTTCTTAAAAGACAAATTATCTTGGAAAAGAAAATATAGTTGAGTGTTTTGTAAGGTTGTAAGAGTAGGGTGTGGCTTATGAGTATAGTAAGTTGTACTTGTGAATGGTGGTGAATAGTAATCAAGACAATTAATTTACTGGTAGTGCAGAAAATACGAGAAAAAGGGGTTATATCTTTATTTTTCATAAACTGAAAAATTATAAAATTTATATTTTTGAAATCCTTATTAAATTTAGGTTCTAAAGAGTATTCCAGAATATTTTTCGAATTTCGAGTCCCGGGGCCCTCTTTTCCGTAATAGATCTCGGGAAGGCCCGGAATAGAAAATTTTTCGAAATCAGATCTTTTTATGGTTTGAAATATTTTAGAACAATATTCTATATTAAATTATTTTCCAAAAGGTCCTTAGTTTAAAATCGAAGGAAAGCCGGATCTAAGGTTCTTAGGTTTCTCTCCTAAGCTTAAGCTAATCCAGTTTACGATTTTGGTTTCTGGTTTCCGAAGTTTACTTGATTACTAGGAAAATCAGGGTTTACAAAAGAGATTGAAACAAAAGAAGAAAATCGAACATGGGATCAGCAATTGAGAAGCTTGCAAACCTGACTTTAGAGGGGTTTGAGAAATTAGGACAACAAATTGCAGGTCTTGAGAAGCCTTCTACCCCAATTGAGTAAGTAAATGAGATTAAAGCAAAGACAAGTAAGCAGGTTGAGACTGAAGAAACTTTGGCTTCTACATCAACTCAGATGGAAAATGTGGTACAACAGGAGCACACTCCTGTAGTACCTAAGCCTACTGTCAGATTAAATGTGCCATCAGTTCCTTTTTCAGGAAGATCAAGAAAGAGAAAAGATGATGCAGATATTGAGAGATTCTTAGAGGTTTTTAAGAAGCTTGAAGTCAATATTCCCTTGGCTGAAATTTTAGAAGAATCACTTCAATACAGACGGTTTCTGAAAGAAGGAATCACTTCAATACAGACGATTTCTGAAAGAAGTCATGAGTAAGAAGAGGAAGATGAATGGGAGAGAGACAACCATGTTGTCTCAAGCTTGCACTAAAGCTTTGAATGATGCATTGCCCCTAAAGTTAAATGATCCAGGGAAATTCACAATGGATTGCACTATTGGAGATACTCAATTTAAAAATGCATTTTGTGATTTAGGTGCAAGTATTAATTTGATTCCTTTCTCTGTGGCAAAGAAATTAGGATTGGGGGATGCAATCAAGAAGACTGAGATGACAATTCAATTAGCTAATCGCTCTATTAAAAGACCAAGAAGGGTAATTGAGGATGTGCTTTTGAAAGTTGATAAGTTCACTTTTCAAGTGGACTTTGTGGTACTAGATATAGAAGAAGATCCTGAAATTCCTTTTATTCTTGGCCACCTATTCATGGCTACTGCTGGAGCTGTCATAGATGTCAAGAATAGCAAGATGGTGTTAAGGGTTGGAAACAAGGAGTTGAATGTGAATATCATGAAGAGATGGAAAAAGAACCCTAAATCCACCAAAGCTAACACAACTGAAAGTGCAAGAGTAGATTCATGGAAGAAAAGGAAGGATAAGAAGACTAGTGATTTTGAACCTCTTTGAAGAAGAAAGTCAGAAAGTCAAGCCAAGACTATAAAACAAGCGCTAAGTGGGAGGTAACCCACTATTATCTATCTATTAATATATTTTTCTTTTTGTTTTTGTTTTTCTTTGCTCTGATAATATGCCTTAACTGTGCAGATAAGAGAAAAATAGGAGCTAAAAGAGCTAATTGTAGAAAACAAGAGGACGATTTACAAAAGAGATGCAAATGGACTTGTAAGGAAAAACTTCTCTATTACTATACCAGTTGGAACTCACAAATGTATCCATTTAAAAAAAAACTAGGGAAGTACCAGTTTTCCTTATCTCTTTATTTCCTTATTTCTTTCCTATTGTTGAGTTGAGTAGAAACAGTGAGGTCACTGTTTATTTTAAGTATAGGGGAAGGGATAATGAATGGAGGATGTGGAGAATGGAGTTGAATATGACTGCTGATGATGTATGAAATGCTGATTTGAATTTTTTATCTATGACATTTGTATTGTATTGTGTACCCACACATTTGAACTATTTTGTCTTTAAGTATTTTATGGCAATTTTGGGCCAAAATTTTTCAAAATTTTTTGATGAAATTTTGAGATTGTACAAAAGGACTGTAGATAACATCTAAAAAAGAATGTAAATTGACTTGCTTAGTGCCTTACTCACCTACTGTTGTGATTAGTTTACTTAGTTGAAATTAAGTAGTGAAATCTTTAAGGAACAAATTTACCTTGTATTTAGCTTTAGAATTAGAAATTTGAGAGTAGGTTGAGTCCTTTTGTGAAAGATAAACAGGTCTACTTCTAGGAAATTTTGGTCTGTATATACTCTTTGAGTTAGTTTGATAACTTTATAACACTTAGTGAAAGAGATAGAAGAAACTTTTCACTTAGTGATCCTTTATAAAAATAAGTCTTGAATTTGTTATTGCATTAAAAAAAAAAAAGAAAAGAAACAAGCATAGCCTCTACTCCAATGACTCAAGTGTTTGAGTTATGAGTATCTAAACTTGAATGTTAAGTGAGGAAGAGTTCTTAGGGGTCCTTTAAAACCTGGTCACTTAGGTGATGAGCCTGAGATGTGCCGACTCAATGAACTCACTATAACGAGAAGAGAGGAAAGTAAAAGTTCAAATTATGAACTTTGAAAAACAAAAAGATGGAGGCAAAAACCTCCCAAAAAGAAAATAAATGCTTGTATGGAAAAGAAAAAGAAAAAGAATGCAAAGTACCAAATGAAATAAGACTTATAATAAAAAAGAAGAAAATCTAGGGAAAAGGTTGATACCATATGCTTTTATTATTTGTTGTTAAAAGTATATGAATGCTAAAAGTTTAGCAAGTCTAAATGAGTATTTTTCCTTAGTGGACTATGTATCTACTTTTGAATAGAAGATTCTTTGGTTAAACACTGGGATTAAAACTTGTTTTTTCTGGATTAGCTACTAAACTTTGATTAAAGTAATATAGTTACATGTATCCAGTTTGGTTTGAGCAGTAGGCACAAGCAATGTAAGTCATGTACAATGAAAAAGAATGATGTTTGAACTTTGATTGTGAAAAAAGTGTTGTACATTCTATGATAGATTTCAACTTTGAGCGTATTTGTTTTGCTTGAGGACAAGCAAAAGTTCAAGTTGGGGGAATTGATAAAGTCATATTTTACTCAAATTTCCATTAATCAAATCATGTTTATATGTTATAGATTTTAATAAATTAATTGGAAATGATACTTAAATGTTCTTAAATTGTTATTTCAGGTCATTGAGGATTTAGAATACAAATTTAAGCAAATTAGATAAGATTTATACAATTTTAGCAAGACTAGAAGCAAAACTGACACTTCTGCAATTCAACACCGCCAGCTTAGAAGAAATCTTTACCAGCGCTGCAAATTTTTATACATACGCCGGCAAAATCCTTAGCTATGCCATCGACTTTGAGTCAGTGTTGCGTATGTACAGAATGCAAATTTTTAAAGCCGGATTGAACGTTGCCTGTGTTGAAGAAGAATTCACCAGCGTCTGCAATTTTCAAATGTACACCGGCATTTCTCCACTCTACACCGTCGGTATTACACCGGTGCTAAAAGTGAACAGAATGCAAATTATTAGAGCCGGCCTTTACACCACTAGCATTCACAAGGGAAAATCAAGCGATTTGTGACTTTTCATTGTACGCCGACAATTGAAACGGTTATGCCGACGGTGTTGAAGACGACGTATATTTATTGCTGCTCTCGGCAATTAATTTTCATATTAAAGGCTGGTCAAATTTAATTCAAGGCCACCGGCCTTTAATGCCAGTGTAACTCCCCTATGACCATTTATATAAATTCATCTTTTTGTCATTTGTAAAAGGAAAAAAAAAAAAAGAAAGAGAAACCCTAGGCACGGAAATCATCCTATTCCTTTTTGCTCTTGGATCTTGAATTAGGGTTTAAACACTAGTTAAAGTATCTTGTTGATTGAATAAGGATTCCACACTGAGATTCAAGTGGAAACATTATTTGGATTTGGATTTCAAGAACAAGATTATTTTAACAAGGTGATTTTGTTCTTTTTCTCATATTCAAATGTTGGATGATGTTTAATACTTGATTTCTTGCAATCTTAATTAGGGTTTTTAGTTGTAGATTTGAATTATTTGACTGATGGTCCATGTTGTTGATTGATCAATTGTTTTTATTCGATTTGTTGATGTTATTTCACATATCAATGATTTTGATTAGATTTGGAATTCTTGATAGATTAGGATTGTAATTGAGACATTCTTTTCTAATCAATTTTGTGAAAATTTCATTTGGATTATAGATTACATAGGGATATGGATTTGAATTCAATTAGGGTTTGGTAATTGAATAGATTAGTCAATTAATTACTTTCCTAGGAATGGGGAACATTGATTGGTTAATTCAGGGTAAAAGCTTTGTCACGTCTCGAAGGGTACCATACATGTGGCAGCCCACCACATATAATATCAAGACTCAAGAATGACCACCTTAGTCACGCAAAAGTCTTAGTATTACATGTAAGGCGTCTAGCACGGTAATAAGAGACGCTTTTGGGAAGTATGGTCTAAGAAAGTAATAATGAATATACAAGAATCTAGAAATAAATAGATCATAATATTAATATTCAAAGATCCGTTACATGATGCTTAGGGGCATACCCCTACTAAAACCCAAAGATCGAAATAGCTAATAGTCTTTACCATACTTTAATGCTACATCAAAAGATTTCAAAGAAATTCTAATCTAATTCTTCAAGTGATTTCCTTCAAAAGCTCCAAAAGAAAACTTACGCGGATAAGAGGAGACCTCAGGTACAAAAATAGATGTTCTTGAGAATACAAATATCTATAGGGGCGTAAGCTTATGGGATTAGTGAGTAAATCCCAAAATTCATACTTAAAACAAAATATCAACTAAGTTTATTAAGCAAGCAAATGGGATGCAACAAACATATGAGCAAACAAGACATATGATTTTTCGGGAATCATATGTTGAATGAATTAATCCCTTCATTTGGGGTTAGGTATTCTAGCCCATTACGACGACTACTTCTTTTAAAAACATTTTTATAGATCTTATTGGCTCTTATACACCATAAAAAACATGTAGTTATTACCGGCTCCTACTAGTCACTAATTTATGTAGTTTTTATCGGCTCCTACTCGCCACATACATGATATTCTGGTTATGCCTACCACCACTATCATACACTTGTCCCACTAATTGTATAATAGTGAATGCAATGTGACTCTATGAGCCCCATAAAATTTCAGTAAATAATTTCAAAATGAACTTCGAAAATAAACCCTAAAAATCACTCCAAATTAAAACCGAACTTCAACTAGTCCAAAAACACGAGCGAATCCAGAAATTTCCAAATCTTGAGAAAAATAAGAATTCTTAAAAATAAAGTAAGAACTCAACATACTTCAATTCCAAAACCACTACATGATAAATTCCATACGTAACTTCAACTTATAAAATCGGGTAATATAGAACCCAAAATCAAATTATTAAAAAGTAAATAACAATTAACTTTTGGAAATGAAACCCAATTCAAGAATTCCGAAAACGTTAAAAGATATTAAATACTTACAAAAATAAAATTTAAGATAAATTTCTCAAATCAAATATGTGGTATAACCATAAAATATCAGTTACCAAATTGGCAAGGATCTAACCAAGAAAAATCACCTGGAAACCCTAACCGGAATACAATAGCCTAAGTCCAGCAATCTAGCGTCCTTAATCCTAGAGGCTGAGGTGTAGTTTAAATATGTAGAATAACTAGTAGTAATATAAGTTGTTTAAAAATATTAGATTGGTAAATTTTTGACCTATTTCGAACCCATTCGGATATAGACTTCGAAAAGCGTGTCCCGAGGCTCGAGATATAAAAAATATACCATCAATACCATTAGACTCATAATTTCATAAGATTTCTAAATATATTAGTTATATAATTTTTTGGGTTATAAAAGTTACAGTTATAACCTTTTTATCGAATTATCATTTCTACCGGTAATTAATTAGTCTTTTGCACTATTCACTTTTATTTCACTACATAATTTTATTATTCTTATAATGTATACCCCCGGTTTTCCGAGTAATCGAGCAAACTTCGGAAACCGAAAAACGAAACCCTAAACCGATTTAGTTCAAGCTTTTGAGAGAAATCTAGAAACCCTATATACGGCTTTTCTTCGGTTTCATACCAAAAGAAATTTTATAAAATAGTTTAATGTGGAGTATTGTTTTAAAGTATATTTTAAACCATGAAAAGTTTTTATTTCGAAAAATTTTCTATTCCGGGCCTTCCCGAGCTCCATTACAGAAAGGCAAGCCCCAGAACTAGAAACTTAGAAAAATATTCCGGAATACTCTTTAGAACCGAAATTTTATAAGGATTTCAAAAATATAAATTTTATAATTTTCCAGGCTATAAAAATTGCAGCTATAGCCTTTTTCTCGTATTTCCTTTACTACCAGTAAAGTAGATGTTTGGTCTACTATTTACCACTATTCACAAGTATAACCTACATTACCCATAACCTATTACTTACATCCTTACACCCTATCTTACAATTACATCATTTTCTTACAATTTACCTTTCTAATATATCTTTTATTATTTAAATTACTTAATTTAATTCCAAATCTTATACAACACAACACACTCTACTCCCTCTTACTCCTCCCAAAACCGGCGCCTCACCTTCCCTCTTTCCTCTCCAATTTTTTTTTTATTTTATCTCATTTTTACATCAAACAAACCCTAATTCCACTTAATATAAATAATCCTTTTTTTTCTCTCTCTTCATTTTTCATTTCATTTGTTTTAAAACTCAAAAACTCTCTCTTCCTCTCTTCCTCCATTGTCGTGACCTCCCCTCCTCTTCCTCACACACACACTTTGTTTTTCCTTCAATTTCCTTACTCCACACAACAAATAGGTAAGAGATCTATACTTTAGGATCTTGAAACATTTAATGACAAGTTCATTCATATGTGATTCCACACAAAATCCCCAATGAACTTGAAGCTAGGGAAGTGGAAACACTTGAACATGAGATCCTTGCCATCACAATATTTTAGATCTTGTTATTTGAGTTATTATGCTATTATCTTGTTTTATTATTAAGGTATGTTGTTATTATTAGTGATTTGTGTATATATCCATTATCTATTCATGATTCACATGGCTATCATAGTGTTTATGCACTTATAACTAGTTTAGTAGACTAGATCTAGTTGTTTTAAGTTCATACAAACATGAGACTTTTGTTCCATGCTCTTAGATAGCTTGTAATAGCTTAATGATGGTGGAAAAGTGTTAGGAAGCTCAAGATCTATATTAGTTACAACAAAAATATCTTTTGAAAATTCGGATGAAAAATGAACCATATTTAGAAAAGTTATTTTTCAACTTCAAAATGTGTATTTTTCATTTTAAATGAAGGGCTTAGGGTATAGACAACATAAATGAATGATTTTGCTGAGTAAAGTTTAGATCTATGAGTTTATAATTTACTACCATGGGTTTCTTTTATATTTATGTTCATATTAAGAGTAGATCTAGGTTTTGAACTTAAACAAAATAGTGAAATTCGTATTTTGGCAAGATCCCTATTTAAAAACCACTTTCCAAGTGTCAAAATGAAGTTTTTACTTAAGATAATGAAGGCTTAATGTATGTATATCATAAAGACTTCTTTTTATAAGAATCAAAGTGATTTTTAAAAGTCATTTTCAAAATAAAAATTCTAGTTTCGGATTTTGGCCAAGGCATATTTTAAAAATATGTTTTCCAACTCAAAAATGAAGTTTTTATTTAAGAAATGAAAGGCTCTTAGGATAGGATATGTAAGGAATGGATTTTCATAAGTTTAGATAGATTTTATCAAAAGATATGTTCAAAAATAAATTTTGTAAATTCAGATCCCAACCAAGACCAATTTTGCAACTTCAAAACAAGACTTTTTTTAAAGAAATGGGAGCCTTAAGGTATAGGTTTGATTAGGAAATGGTTTTTGAAAGACTAAATGAGTTTTGCAAAGAAAACAAGCTCGAATGAATTTCTCAAAATTCGGATTTGAAAATAGCCACTATTTAAACACTCATTTCCAAATGCCAAAATGATAATTTTTATAGGAAAATGGAAGTCCTAGGGAGTATATGTAATAAAGACCAAGTTTTGACAAGATAAGAGAAGTTTATCAAAATATAATCCTAGGATAACAAATGGTTTCCAAGAATAGGATAAACAATGTTTTCATTCTTCAAAAATTTTGTAAAATTCGTACTTAGGTAAACCACCTATTTGAACATCTACTTTCTAACCCCAAAATGAAGGTTTTTATTGAAATAATGAAGGTGATGGTTATATAGATCATTAAGGTTGAGTTTTGATAAAAGAAAGTATGATTTTACAAGAAGAAAAACTATTTTTCTTAAGTCTAGTATAATTCAAAGTTTTGCAAAGTAAGAGTTTTCAAAAAAAAAAAAAATTCTTGGTATTGTGTATACATATAGGTAGATCATCTCATAACCATCATGACAATAGCTTGTAGGGAATACGTATATGTATGATGCATTTTAGAAATAAGGTGTGAAAATTGAGTTTATCCAAAATTTGTAAATTCGGATTATTTCAAAACCATGCCTTAAAAACTCATTTACCAACTCCAAAACTTGTGTTTTATATGAAAAATGAGGAGTTTAGGTCATAGGTATCATCAAGTAATGATTTTGATAAATTAAGATAGGAGTTACTAAGAAAAATATATAGAACAAGGAGTAGAAATGAAGTAAGAAAAATTTGAGTTGTTGTCATTTTAAGAAATTCGTAATAATGGAGTAATGGCATGAAAACCCATATTTTCCAAACTCAAATTTGAAGTTTATCAAAGAAATGAAGTCCTTAGTGGCTAGGAATGGTCGAGCCTTAATTTTCTATATATCAAATGATTTTTACTTAAAGGAATCACCACAAAAATAATTGTTACAAAATTCGGATTTTGGAATCAACCCTACTTGAAAACATGTTTACAAAGTGTAAAATGGAAATTTTTATGTAGAAATGAAGGTAATAAGTAACATATATAATGAAGACTCAATTTTAACAAAAATAATTATATTTTCTTAAGTAATAAATTCAAAACAAGTGGAAATGATCAAAGTTAGAAAACTAGATTTTTCACAAGTAGTTATTATTATGATCTTGCAAAATAAAAAGTTATAAAATCTTCTTTTAGCAAAATCATCAAGATCATGCATACATTAAGCTCATCTCATGTCATTCATGTTAGGAAATCATTCATATTGCATTTATAGCTAATTTATATAGTAGGAACATTACAAACATTTACGAAACTATTTTTAGGAATTGGAATTTGCCACTGTTCTGATCTGATCCGATCTTATTGAAGCTTCAAAGTTTTCAAAACTTAAAAATAATATTATTATTAGATATATCTTTCGAATAGATAGAAATCGATATATAATTTGCGGGATTCAGAATTAAAATGACCAAGTTATGGACGTTTTAAGTTGGAATTCCCGCTTAGGACGAGAATTGAGAATTTGATAGTTTGTATAAGATAGTTTGGATTAGTTAATTGATGAAATACTTATTAGGGTATTTCTTCCTTTTTAGGTTACGCTGATATCGACGATCCCTTACCACCGGATTACTTGTACCAAGAGACCGGTGATCCAATGGCCGAGTGAGTATTACTTCCAATTTCATTTATTATATGTGATTGTAATAATAGTTGCACTAGATATTTGGTAAAGATAAAATGGATATGCATGATGGGGACGAATGGGGACTATGTATGCTTGTTGTTGATTTGAGAAATGGAATGTAAGAATATCGAAGCCAAGTGATTAACTATTGCTTGTATAGATGAATTAGAATTGATTGTCTGCGATTATTGATTGATCACTTAAAAGAATTGGTATAATTGATTATTCGGAATTAAAGATGAAATTGAACTCATTCATATCACGATGGGGATGGAGCATTAGCATTTGTTGGTTTATCGTTGTACCTTAAACGATTTTATAGTTTATAGTTGTCCATAAGTTAAAACGGTTCGATTCGTACCACGGAATTTGTTAATCTGCTAACCTGGGATGGAGGGCGCAAGTCCATCCACATATGATTTCCAGCAGGTCATATGTTTGTTGAATTCACATGTTTGATGCATACACTTATCTGACTAATCACTTGATTGTATGATGTGTCATAAATGCAATCCTGGAAGTTCTTACTCACTAAGCTAGTGTAGCTTACACCCCAATAGATGTTTGATTGAACAGGTTACCTCAAGAATGCTAAGTGGGGACCGTGATGGTTGAAGCCGAGAATGACTTCAGGATTCTAGCAAGGAATAAGATTGCTTGAAATTATTAATTAGGTTTTATAACTTGCCTTGTAATAGTTTTATGTAGTGAAATCTTTTGATGAACTGTAATGGAAGTGTAATGTCTTGTATTTGGAGTATAGTAAATTGAAATTCCTTTACATTGTTACTGAAGTTATATCAACGTAAAATGTATTACTCCGATGAGTCTCCTCCATGTGTTAGACGCCTTGTACATAGTATAGAAGTCTTCGCGTGGCTGAGGTGGTCATTCTTAGGCTTTAATATTGCGTACGGTGGACTGCCACGTTTAGGGTACCTTTCGGGGCGTGACAGACTCAATATGTGAAGTGTATTTGTCAACTTTTGTTTAAAGCCCAGCCGTCATATTTTATTTTCTTACAGGTGATCATCCAATTTCAGACACTTCAACATGCTAATAAACATTTCGATATCCTTAATATTCTTTCACCATATTATCATACAACTTCCATTTTATCTTTCCTTAAATCTAATGCAACTAAATTTACAAGCACAAACATTAGTATGAAAAATGAAGGGGAGTAGACTCACTCAGCCATATGATACTTCTTTCTTATGGATGAGTCGATCGGTAATTCCATTAATCGAAATAATCCTCAGGGTACAACACTCCTCCTCGGGATCACCTGATCAAGAAGAATACCCATAATAAGTATTTCTTGTTGATTCTATGGTACTTATAAAAAACTATGTCATAAGATCGTTAAAATTCGTATAGAAGATAATTCCAATTTAAAATGGTCATAACTTGATCATTTTAACTCGGAATTGCTCATATAAGATACCGTTTTCTACCTATTCGAAAAGATCTATCCAATTCTAAAACTATTTTCATCAAACTAAGTTGTTTGAGCTCCGAAACAGTAGTGATCAGATTCACCACGAATTTTGCAAAACTTACTTTTTCTTCTTTTTACAAAAACTTGTATCAAAGATATAGATATTATAATGGTTTGAGAGACCTTTGAAATGTGTATATATATATATATATATATATATTCATTGACTCATGTTAAATGCATGAAATTAATGAAGTTGTCTCAATCATGAATTTTTGGTAAAAGCAAAGTCTTCTAAAAATTCTGAAAAAGTAAATCTTTTGAAAATTTCTTCTTAGTTTGCTAGAAAATTTCTCAAGTTATTTTAAATGAGTATTTTCTTTTCCTTAATTATATTTCCTTTAGTCTTTTTAAATTTTAAAAGAATGATTTTCATTTTTCTAAATTCCTTATAGCTTAGTTTCTAATACTTTTTAAAGTAGTAATAATTCTATATTTTCTGACATTAAAGAAATGATTTCCTAAGTTGTTTATTCATCTTATTTCTTAAGATCATTCTATTTTTATGAAAGAAAATTTCTTGGTGTTTGCTAAACTAGACTATTCCTTTATATTCCAAAGTATTGGTGGAAAATGAAGTTTAGTAAAATTTTGTTTAAACAAGAATTCTTTTCCATTTTATGACTTTGTAAAGTGTATGTATGTATTGTAAAAATTTTCTATGTTCGTTGGTTATTAAAATTTATGATGAATTCCTCTAGTTTTCTAGAAAAGATTTATTAAGATAAATTCCTAAGTTTTTATGAAAAATCATTTCCTTCATGAAAAAATTTATTTTTGGAGAAGAACTTCTATTTTAAGAAAACTTTTCCTTCTTTAGCTTGTTGAGACAAAATCAATATGTTCATGCATGATCATGAATAAGAAATCATAAAATTATAAAAACATAAGAAAGATATAATAACTAATAAGATAAGCAAGTAAGAAATATATAAAGTAGTGGGAACCTTAGCTTCATCAAGGTATCCCGAGACTAAGAATGGACTAGTCCCAAAAGAAATAAGGAAAAGAAAGCAAATATTGTTTTGACTTGATGAGGACAAGTCTAAGACTAGAGACTAGTCTTAAAAAAACATGAAATAAATAAATGAATTGCATAACTTGGAAGTAAATAAATAACAATGAGCTTATATGCTCTAAATATTACATATAAGTACATAATTATATCTAGTTACATATATATAGGAGGTTAACATAAAATTAATAATAATATGAGCAAAATAACAACATAGAATTACATGAATAAATATTCATGAACTAGAACAACACATGAACATAGTGTAGCTTCCATAACATTAAGTTTAGGAAACTCACACCATGGTCATGTAAAGTTACATGAATGGTGTAGACACCCAGTTTTTGCCCAATTAATTAAGGCTTAAAATTTAATTAAACTCATTTAAAAAAAAAAAGCCTTAAGTATTGATGAAGTTGGCTAAGTAATCAAGGCACAGGCCAAATGGCCTGTTGGTTAAATGCATTGATCCAAACACACATCCAAGCTCAAGGACACAGGTTCAAACCCTAGCAAAGGCAAATTTTTGCCTTTTTATCATTTTTGTCTTTTCATCTTTCTCAAAGTGACTTTTGCCTTACTTTGCATCGGTTTTTAAGTAACAAAACTTCATTAATTATTGTAATTGATGAAGCAATTGCAAAGTGGTTATAGAATATGAAAGATTAGTGCAAAAAACAACCCAAAAGTCACAAAATTCAATTTATAAAGCATTCAATTGCACATGAATGAGGAGTTACAAAAAATTGATGAAATTGGACAATTAATCTATCCACATTGGATGAATCTGACATGGAATATGAAAGCAATCATCAATTCATCAGTTACAAGAATGAATCAAACCCAAATTATTGATTAAATTCGTGAAAAATCAAGGGGCAAAAATCGATTCATTTTTTAAACTGAACGAAACGTAAAATTGAGCTTGCAACCTATAAATAGGAGGTCCTAGGATCAAAAGGCACAAGTCAATTTCAAGAAAACACATACATAACCATATCAATTCGAGATTCTCGAATTTAGGAAGAAAAATTCGAATTTTTCAAATTCGAAGTGATTGAATCGAATTTGATCAAAATTGAGTGTGTTAGGAATGTTAGAAACCTAATTTTGATGTTTTAGTGTGCTTGGATTTGATCAAATTGATCAAATTAACCTCTGAAATTTTTTTTTTAATTTTCGGATTTGCGCCGCCATACAACCACCGCCGGAACCGCCCTTTGCCGCCGTTCTGAGTGAACGCCACCACCACCAAAGGATGCGCCACCACCATAAGAGTTGGGCCGACAAGCTTCCAGCCACCGAGTACCACCGGAGCCGCCGGAATCCGCCCCGAAAAGTCGCGTCATCGTCTTCTTCACCCGCCGGAGCTCCGAGATCCGACCCGAAGATCGAATCTAACCCGGTCGGTCGGTCAACGGTCGTCGGTCAACGATCAACGGTCAGCTCTGATCAGACGGTCCAGATTCAATCAAGTAGATCAGACGGCCCAGATTCAATCAAGCAGATCAGCGGCTCAGATTTGATCAAACTGATCAACGGTCCAGATTCAATCAAGTAGATCAGCGGCTCAGATTTGATCAAGCAGATCAGCGGCTCAGATTTGATCAAGCAGATCAGACGGCCCAGATTCAATCAAGCGATCAGACGGCCCAGATTTCATCAAGCGATCAGACGGTCCAGATTCAATCAAGCGATCAGACGGCTTAGATTCAATCAAGCGATCAGACGGCTCAGATCGAGTCAACAAGATCAGACGATCCAGATCGGTCAGCAAGATCGACGCTCCAGATCTTGTCCGCTTCATCCGACGGTCCAGGTTAATCCGCATTATTTTATTATATTTTTATTATATAATTAATTTCAGAAAATAAAAAAATAGTAAAAAATTCATAAAAAATTCAGAAAAATCAGAAAAATCAAAATAATTATTTTATATAAATTTATTTTTTTATATTTTTGATATTTTTTGAATATTTTTATGTATTTATACATAAATTGCTTTTAGAAATGTATTTAATGCATGAAAAATAATTTTAATATATTGTGAAATATTCTGAATATGTTGTGAATTTATGTGATGATTTTTTTTAAAAAAAATAAAAATAAAAAATAAAAAAATAATAATAAATAAAAAAATAAATAAAAATGATAAAATTGGATTTTCCAAAAAAAAAAATAAAATAAAAAATGATTTTTGGACTTAGAAAAATATGTTTTCATGAAATAAAAATCAATTGATTAGATCATAGGATCATCAAAAATGATTTTCATAAAATATAAAATTTAATGAACTTAAATGAGAATAGTTCAAAAATTAAAATTGATCAACAAATTAAAGTTCTTTTTTAAAGAACTACGTTTTGTCTGATCTCGATTAGCGAGTACGTAGGCACCTGCGGGGCGACATAAAAAATAAAAAAAATGTTTTGTTTTTTTAGTGAATAAATATTTTGTAAATATAAGATATTTTGTTGATGTTTATGTTCTAAAAAAATAATAAAAATAAAAATGAAGAAAAGCACATAAAAATAAAAATAATGATTTGACTTGTAAATATTTGTTATGTAATATATTATTTGATTTTTTTTTGAGCATGAAAAGGATAGTATAAGTTTAAAATTCCAAAAGTGGTAACCGATTTGGTTTTAATAGGTTAGCCCCCGAATCCATGATATCTGGTTTTAAAAGTTTGATTTTTTAAATCAAATTTTCGCAGACTAGTAGCTAAGTTAGGATCAACCGACCCATTGATCCTAGCTTTTATTTTTTCCCGATTTATATCGGGTGGCGACTCTAAAAGTTTTCAAAAATTAAAATTCTTTTAACCCCTAGTCGAGGATTCATGTTAAATGGGTTCGGGTTTAATGTGAATCGGGTTAGGAGAAATGAACCAGATAAGTGGAAAAAATCCAGGCTCGACAGCTTGGCGACTCCACTGGGGACTTAAATTTTTTTTTTAAAAAAAAGAGGGCTAGCCACTTAGGAATTTTAAATTTTAAATTTATCCTTGCTCAATTTTTGTGAATATGTGATTTTGTATATTATATTGAATAATTGTTTTGTAAATATATACTTAAATGAAAAAAAAATAAAAAAAAGTTTTTTTTGTTTGCATTTGCATTTGCATTAGCATAATGTGTGCTAGATACGGTCGTACCAGGGCCGTCTTAAGAGCCTAAGCGAGGAGGACGAAGTAAGGTCCGGGGGCTGTGGCTTTCCACCCTCTAGATCAAGAAATGTCCTCCCACTCCGGTTTAGTACCACTAAATCGGGGAACCTATAGAACCCTACCAAATCATGCATTCATTAGCATGGGATGACCAACTTTTTCTAAAAAAAATGAAGTTGAAATATAAATGTATATATGTAAATACTTAAAAAAAAAAAGAAAATTCTAAAAAAATATAAAAGCTGTCAAAAAATTAAAAAATTTTGTAAATATTAGCTTATACCTTTTAAAAAATTTTCAGAAAATGATGTCTTCAACCGACAGTAGCGATAGCTTATGGGCTCGCCTTATTAGAGAAAATCGAGTGGAACCTTTCAAGATCCAATGCTCCTACTGGACCGATGGTTTGTCAGTTTTAGTCCGGTCCAAAAGTCATTCATTGAGGATAGTTAGGCCCAATCCTCAGCCTACCAAAGATCCATGTTCCATTCACCATGTTCCGAGCCCTCACTCATCTATGGGAACCTGAAGAAGTTGTCTTCCGTTTGGGTCAGCATATACTTAGCCCGACCATTGAGGAATATACTAGACTACTCCAAGCACCTCCTACCTCTGAAGGAATCTATGTTCCGAACTTCAAGCATAGCCCGGTCCGTGTTATATCAGAATTTTTGGGGATCAAGAGGGGACCAATTATTGAAGCTATCAATGATTGCAATGAATATTGCATCCGGCTAACACACTGATGGACTGGTTTGGAACTCCTGAATTTTAAAAGCAACCGATCCACTTTCAGTATACCACTTGAAGTTTGGGAAGAAAACCGGGTTAATGCCTTCATAGTAGCTGCTTTTGCAACTATTCTCTTCCCTAATGGCAATTTGTTCATCCACTTCCGGGTCATAGAGCTGGTTTCTCAATATTTAGCTGGCAAATCCTATGTCCCGCTCTTCTAGCCGAACAAGTCCGTAGTCTGAATCACATCAAGTCTAAAGGACAAGGCAAGTTCAAAGCAAGCATGCATTTACTGATGATTTGGTTTGCTAGCCACATTAAGCACTACGGAAAAGACTTGGCTAATGGATCCCTCATCAGCCTGAAATATGATCTCATCCAATCTTTTGCTGAAAGGGTCCACATGGAAGATGATCATCCTCTATGGGATATAATTGCCATTCTTGAAGACATGCCACCTGAAGACATGATGTGGCAAGCTCGCTGGTTCAAAAGCCCTGCAGCCATCCTAAGTTGCAAGGAATACATGGCAGTACCCCTAATTGGACTCACCGGCTGTACTGGTTATTATCCCTCAAGTGTTATCAGACAGTATGGTATGCTGCAAGATATTACTGTCAAGCCTAATTTGGAGCAAGTCACTCTAGATTATTGGATCCAACCAAGATACTACCAGCTAAAGAATTCAAGCTAAATCAAATCCGAGCTATATGGGAAAATAGAGAGGTGAAGCCGGTTTTTGAAGTCGAGCCAGAAATAAGGAAACAAGAAGTATAGAGCAACCAGGTGGTATGTGGCTAGCCAAATGAAGAAGAATAAGGATATTCGATATGAAGCTCCCGATATCCTTCAACCAGCACCATCGGAACCTGACCCTGAAACAATTGCTTACATGGAAGCTGTTTCGGCTCGCCTGGAAGTATGTCACCGAGATTTCCAAGAAAGAGAGAGGGAAATGGTGGATCGCCTGCAAAGTGCTGGAAGCAGAATTGCATTCTTAGAGGCTGAGTTGAAGGCAGCTCAAAGAAAATTCTAGCCCTGGAAGACAAGATTGTTTGCCCCACTAAGACAAGAAGACTGGTTTAGTTGGTTTAGGTTTAGTCCTTAGGAATCAAGGTTCTTTGAAACCATTAGAAAGTAGTTTTAATTCAGTCACTAGGAAATAAGGTTTCTAAACCATTAGAAGTTTTTGTTATGTTAAACATTATCTTTTAATACAAATGTTTTTTTTTAAAATCATTGGTCAATATCCCCATTTGCATCTGTATGATAGCATATCTACATTCTTGCATATGTATATTAATTCATTTATTCTTTAAAAATATTAATAAATAATAAATGTCCAGGTCTAGCAAATTCGAGTTTAAGTCAAAACTTGAAAGATAGCGTCCAAGCCGGTTAGGAGCCCTATTGTTACCAGATCCCGAGCTAAGATGTCTAACACCGGGAGCAACCCCACAGACCAGACCAATGAGCAAAGACTCAACACCGTGGAACAAACCCTCCTTGGAATTGCTGAACAGATGCAGGCTTTAACACAGAGTCTTGCACAACTTAAGACCCCCACAACTTCTGAAGAATCTTCAAGGTCACAGAAAGGAAAAGAAATTGAAGGACAGCTTATTCAGCAAGAGGAGTCACCAAATGAGTTTAATGCGGCTGAGTTGAAGAAAGAACTGGAAGCTCAGGCTAAAGAAATGGAAGAAAACTGCTTGAGAAAATGAAGACGTTCGATGGTTTTGATCAAACCGCGATCCTGAATTTGCCTCAATATGAGGAAGGTGCCTTCCCTGAGAAATTTAAGGCACCGGAATTTGAAAAATATGACGGGACAGGTTGTCCTAATATGCATACCAGATTGTATGTACGACGAATGGGGCAATACGCAAAGTTTGACAAGCTGATGGTGCAAACCTTCCAGGACAGTCTTACTGGTGCTGCTTTGGCCTGGTACGCCCAATTAGACCATCAAGAAATTGATACTTGGGACAAGTTGGCTAGGGCATTTTTTAATCAGTATAAGTTTAACATTGAGATGGCGCCCTCGGTATGGGATTTAAGCAATCTGAAGAAGAAGAAAGAAGAGACTTTCAAGGAATATGCTCAGCGCTGGAGAGCATTGGCTGCAAGGATCACCACCCCGATGCCTGAAAGAGACCTCACTTTCACTTTTATCAACACATTAGAGGAACCTTTCTTTTCCCATCTGATTGGGCATGCATCAGCAAGTTTCTCAGAAGTGGTGATAGCTGGGTGCAGGATTGAGAATGCAATTTCGGCAGGAAAATTGCAACAAGAAAAGAAATATACTGCACCGAGAAATGTCCCATACAAAGGGAAAGATTCAACCGTCAGCATGGTCAATACTTCAGATGCAACTGGCCCTACTAAGTCATTCGTGTTGTCAACAAATCAGAATCAAAATCAGAATAAGGATCAGACTCAACAAAGTGCAGTCCCAAATCAACAATCAAGGTTCAACAGGCGGAACTTCACTCGAATTCCGGTTCCCCTTAGCCAAGTATTAGCTAAATTAAGGGCCGATAATCTGATCAATCTTGAAGTTCCTAGGGAAGACTTAAAGCCTAGAAATTACAATCCTGAGCTGAAGTGTGAATATCACATGGGGCAAATCGGGCATTCAACAGACAGATGCTGGAGGCTTAGGCATAAAATCCAAGATCTTATTGATGCAAAAGTCATCCAGTTGGATTTCATTGAAGCTCCAAACGTCTCTACTAACCCATTGCCAAATCATGGACCAGTTATCAATATGATTACCGCTGAGATTCCGGATCCAGAAGAGCTTGTGTGCATGATTGAAGGTGGACCTAGATCCATCAAAATCGAAATAGGCAAAGGTAGTGAAGATGGATCAAAGCCTAGGAACTATACCTTTCAGATACCCCTTGCTGTGAGTGATTATAAAGCCGCTCCATTTGATTATAAGGCGGTAAATCATGCTTCAATGGCCATGGTTGGTGGCCTTACTCGCTCAGGAAGAGTTTATGAGTCGACCGGAAAGAATGCAACTGTGAATATGCCACAGCAGCAAAATGAAGAAGGAAGAAAGATGAAGAGAAGTCAGCATTGGCAAAACTGATGAAAGCAAGTGAATACAAAGTTGTCGAGCAGTTGGCCAAAATACCTGCCCAAATATCGCTCATGAGTCTGCTGATTAGCTCTAATGTACACCGTGAGGCTCTTTTCAAAGCCTTAGAAGAAGTGAAAGTTCCAGAAGGTGTATCAGAAGAAGCCTTGGGGCATATCATCAACTCAATCTTTGCAAATGAGCAAATCATTTTTCATCTGAAGAACTGGGAGAGGAAGGGATCAACATAACAAGGCCCTCTTCATCGTAGTCAAAAGCTGTGGAAAGATCGTCTCTCGAGTATTAGTAGACAATGGATCCTCTTTGAATGTGTGCCCCTTAGCCACTTTGAGCCTATTGGGATTGAACCGTCAGACATCAAACCAAGCTCTACTGTGGTTCGTGCTTTTGATGGATCAAAAAGAGATATAATAGGTGAAGTGGAGTTAGAAGTCACCATCGGGCCTCAAACTTTCATTATTCCTTTCCAAGTGATTGATATCCCCAGAACATTCAATCTGCTGTTGGGAAGACCATGGATCCATGCTGCCAGGGCAATACCATCAAGCCTGCACCAGAAGGTTAAGTTCATAGCCAATGGTCAACTCATCACTGTTATGGGAGAACAGGATTATGCCATTTACAAGGAGACAGCTGTCCCTTACATTGGAAAAGAAGGAGAAGAAGACTTCGGGCTCCAAATGTTTGACGAAGTCTATAAATGATGAAAAAGAACTCAGGTGGGAACCTTTGGACTGGGTTATTCCCCCACTTGTGCTGAAGTGGCAGAAATGAAAAACCAAATGAGAAGGAGGAAGCTCGACAAGGAGTATGATCCAATCATCAAATTCCTCACATCAGCCATTCCTTTCCAAAGCCACATCATATCCAGCAGAGATGATATCAAAGAAGATGCTTCATCCAAAGAAATGATCTTGAGAAATTGGTTTCTTGTGCCTTGCGCTAGTATTAAGTCTTTTAAGTAAGAACTTATCTAAGACTAGATTTGTGTTTTGTGTTTTTCAGTATTATGTGATGCTCAAATAAGTGTACTTAAACACCGTCCCAGTTTAATGAAATTTATTTCCGTTTGTGCTTTCACATATTCTCATACATTCCTCATTCATATTCAACCAGATTCGACAATTGTGATGAAGTTCAGGGATATCTCGCGCGTATAATTAATGAAAATATCAATATCACCTCTAACTCTACTGGGTTAGACGTTGAAGATGATATTGATTATCAATTTAGAACACAAGAAATTTGGCAAAATTTTGAACAAGGAAGGATTGAAATTCCCGAAACCATTGAAGTGATTAATTTGGGAACAAGTGAAAACCCTAGGAATTGAATAGGGGGAAAATTGCCTGAGAGCACGGCACAAGATTTAACCAAGTTACTAGCCGAATACTTGGATGTTTTTGCATGGTCGTATAGCGATATGCCTGGTTTAGACCCATCCATTGTGGTTCACAAATTGCCAACAAAGGAGGATTTTAAACCTATAAAGCAAAAATTAAGGCGATTTAGGCCGGATTTACTCCTCCAAATCAAGGATGAAGTAAAAAAGTTGCTTGAAGTAGGATTCATTGAGGTTTCTGATTATTCGGATTGGGTATCAAATATAGTGCCAGTACTTAAGAAAAACGGGAAAGTAAGAATTGTGTGGATTTCAGAGATCTAAACAAAGACCCCGAAAGATAATTTCCCGTTGCCTCACATCGATGTTTTAGTGGACAATACCGCTGGAAATCATCTATTTTCATTCATGGATGGATTTTCAGGGTATAATCAAATATTAATGGCCGAAGAAGATAAGGTCAAAACCACATTCGTTACAGCCTGGGGAACCTTTTGTTACAAAGTCATGCCTTTTGGTCTCAAGAATGCCGGGGCAACTTATCAACGAGCAATACATGATATGATGCACAAAGAGGTGGAAGTATATGTAGATGACATGATCGCCAAGACAAAGGAAGGAGAGGATCATGTAGTGGTGTTAAGGAAGCTTTTTGAAAGATTAAGGAAGTTCCATTTGAAATTGAATCCAGAAAAGTGCACTTTCGGAGTGACATCTGGAAAATTATTAGGATTCATGGTTAGCCAAAAGGGGATAGAAATCGATCCTGATAAAGTCAAGGCGATTCAGGATTTGCCTCCACCAAAAACATTAAAGGAAATCAGAGGCCTCTTGGGAAGGTTGAATTACATTGCTCGATTCATATCACAGTTGACTGATAAGTGCCAACCGCTGTTTAAACTGCTGAAGAAGAATGCCCTAATTGAATGGAATGACGAATGTGAAAAAGCCTTTAATCGGATAAAGCATATCTGACGAATCCACCAGTACTGGTTACTCCAAAACCGGGGAAAATTGTTCTTGTACTTGACAATTCTTCCTGAATCCATGGGTTGTGTGCTTGGGCAAAAAGATGAGGAAGGAAAAGAAAGAGCTGTTTACTACTTAAGCAAGAAATTCTCAAATGGAGAACAAAAGTATTCAGAGATAGAAAAACCTGCTGTGCATTAGTATGGGTTATGCACAGACTTAGACAGTATACGCTCTTCTACTCGATCGAGTTGATTACGAAGCATGATCCATTGCGATACTTAGCACGCAAACCGGCTTTGGTTGGTCGAATCTCGAAATGGCAGATGCTACTTTCTGAATTTGATATCATTTATGTAATCAAAGTTCAGTCAAAGGACAAGTTTTAGCTGATCAACTCGCAGAAAGCCCAGTTGATGATGAAGAATTAAAGGAACAAGATCAGTTTCCAGATGAAGGCATCAGAATAACAGAAACAGAAGTCGAAACAACATTGGAAGTTGTATTTCGATGGAGCAGCCAACGTATACGGTGTGGAATAGGGGCAGTCCTTATCTCACCAAAGAAGAACAGTTCCCGGCATCAGCCAGATTAATGTTTCCTTACACAAATAATGTAGCGGAATACGAGGCATGCATCATGGGATTAGAAATGGCAATTCAAATGAATATCGAGGAGCTCGAAGTGTTTGGAGATTCATCACTTATCATTTTCCAAACTCGAGGCGAGTTCAAAACTATGGATCCCAAGTTGATTCCTTATCATAATCACTTGGCTGAGTTAGCAGGAAGGTTCAAAGAAATTTCCTTCACTTATGTGCCGAGAACTCAGAATCAATTTGCTGATGCATTGGCTACTCTGGCCTCTTTGATCTAATTCACTGAAGGAGTAAGAATACAACCTTTACAAGTCCGAATAAGAAGTGAACCCGCATTCTGTGCTATGATTGAATCAAATGAACCATGGTTTCAGGATATCAAAATTTTCGTGCAAACAGGTAGTTATCCTGAGTGTGCTACAAAAAAGGATCAGAAATCATTGAGGCGTCTGGCAAGTCATTTTTTGTTAAGCAGAGATACCCTGTACAGAAGGTCATTCGATACAACCCTGTTAAGATGTGTAGATGAAAAAGAAGCTCAAAAATTAATGGAAGAAGTTCATGAGGGAGTATGTGGACCTCATATGAACGGATATATGCTAGCTAAAAAGATTATGAGGCTAGGATATTTCTGGTTAACCATGGAATCATACTGTATCAAACATGTGAGATCTTGTCATCTATGTCAAATTTATGCAAACAAGATAAATGCTCCTCCGAAGGAATTACAGTCAATGTCAACACCGTGGCCGTTCTCAATGTGGGGAATAGACGTAATCGGGCCAATTTCGCCAAAAGCTTCAAATGGTCATCGATTCATACTAGTTGCAATCGATTACTTCACCAAGTGGGTTGAAGCTGCTTCATACGCCAGTGTGACAAAAGCCGTTGTGGTTCGATTCATCAAAAGAGATATCATTGCTCGATATGGAACTCCAGAAAGTATCATTACCGATAATGGTACAAACCTGAACAACAATGCAATGACTGATTTATGTCAGCAATTCAAGATTAAACACCGGAATTCCACTCCATATCGCCCACAGATGAATGGAGCGGTAGAAGCTGCCAACAAAAACATCAAGAGAATCATTGAAAAGATGACGATCGCATACAAAGATTGGCATGAAATGCTCCCATTAGCATTAATGGCGTATCGGACCTCTGTAAGAGTGTTGACTGGGGCAACGCCCTATTCCCTGGTATATGGGACTGAAGCCGTTTTACCAGTAGAAGTTGAGATTCCTTCGCTCCGAGTACTGGCTGAAACAGAGCTCGAAGAAGCTGAATGGGTTAGACAAAGAATTGAACAGTTAAATCTTTTAGATGAAAAAAGATTAACTGCCATGTGTCATGGACAATTATATCAACAAAGGATGGCTAGAGCATTTAATAAGAAGGTTAAGCCAAGAAATTTCCAAGAAGGTGATTTGGTTCTGAGAAAAATGCTACCAAATGTGCAAGATTCCAGAGGGAAGTTCACACCAAATTATGAAGGACCATATATAGTGAAGAAGGTCTTATCAGGAGGAGCATTAATCCTTTCCCAAATGGATGGACCCAATTTAAAGGATCCTGTGAACTCAGATGCTGTAAAGTTGTATTATCCTTGATCAATAAAATTTGTCATTTCAAGTGATCAATTGATTTTATTTTAATTAATTATAAGCAAAGTTGATATTCCTGAAATTCTCTGAAGTCGAATCAAAGCCTAAAATTCTTTGAAGTTGAATCAAAGCCTAACCCACAAAATTCTTCTGAATAAATTTCCAGTCAAACACCATTTGAATCATCAGAAAAAGAAATTTGAGCATCTTATAATGCTGAATGAATGCGTTTATACAGTTTAGTCTGTTGATTGTTCTTATTTTTAAAAGAAAATATTACTGCAAGAAATAACTAATTTTGATAGAAAATTGAAGCATCCTTTTTATCATCAATAAAAGAAAAAAAAAGAGAGGGGAAGAAAGAAAAAAAGAAAAAAAAAGAAAAAAAGAAAAAAAAGAAGAAAAAAAAAGAAAAAAAAGAGAAAGAAAGAAAAAGAAAAAGAAGAAGAGAAAGAAACCCCCAGTGGATTGAAAAATCACAAATACCCCTCAGTCTAGACAGATAGTCTAGTACTACCCAAATTCAAAATCCATCCTTTAGAGATGGTGACCTAAAATCCATCATTTAGAGATGGTGACTCAAAATCCATCCTTTCGAGATGGTGACCCAAAATCCATCCTTTAAAGATGGTGAGCCAAAATTCATCCTTTCGAGATGGTGACAAGATCCAGAAACACTTCTACCAAGATGGTAACAAGATCCAGAAGAAAATCTATCCAAGATGGTGATCAAGACAGAAGTCAGAAATCCATCCAAACCAAAGCCCATTGGTCTGGCAAATGACCAAACCAAAGCCCATTGGTCCGGCAAATGACCAAACCAAAGCCCATTGGTCCGGCAAATGACCAAACCAAAGCCCGTAGGTCCGGTAAATGACCTAACCAAAGCCCATAGGTCCGGCAAATGACCAAATTAAAGTCCATAGACCCGACAGATGGTCTATCAATTTTTTAAGTCTAGGTCCGACAGTTGACCTAGCAAATCTCAAAATCTAGGCCTGACAGATGGCCTATCTTTTTTCAAAATATAGACCCGACAGATGGTCTATCAGTTTTCTAAATCTAGGTCCGACAGTTGACCTAGCAAATCTCTAAGTCTAAACTCGACAGATAGTTTAGCACAAGATAAAAGTCTCTGTGTTGAAAAAATTTTGGAGGGAGAAGCTAAGCAAAAATTGGTTATCTTTTTGTCTTTGTGGCAAAAGTTTTGTTCAAACTTTACCACAAAGAGGGGCAGCTGTAGACACCCAATTTTTGCCCAATTAATTAAGGCTTAAAATTTAATTAAACTCATTTTTTTTTTTAAAAAAAAAAAGCCTTAAGTATTGATGAAGTTGGCTAAGTAATCAAGGCACAGGCCAAATGGCCTGTTGGTTAAATGCATTGATCCAAACACACATCCAAGCTCAAGGACACAGGTTCAAACCCTAGCAAAGGCAAATTTTTGCCTTTTTATCATTTTTGTCTTTTCATCTTTCTCAAAGTGATTTTTGCCTTACTTTGCATCGGTTTTTAAGTAACAAAACTTCATTAATTATTGTAATTGATGAAGCAATTGCAAAGTGGTTATAGAATATGAAAGATTAGTGCAAAAAGCAACCCAAAAGTCACAAAATTCAATTTATAAAGCATTCAATTGCACATGAATGAGGAGTTACAAAAAATTGCTGAAATTGGACTATTAATCTATCCACATTGGATGAATCTGACATGGAATATGAAAGCAATCATCAATTCATCAGTTACAAGAATGAATCAAACCTAAATTATTGATTAAATTCGTGAAAAATCAAGGGGCAAAAATCGATTCATTTTTTAAACTGAACGAAACGTAAAATTGAGCTTGCAACCTATAAATAGGAGGTCCTAGGATCAAAAGGCACAAGTCAATTTCAAGAAAACACATACATAACCATATCAATTCGAGATTCTCGAATTTAGGAAGAAAAATTCGAATTTTTCAAATTCGAAGTGATTGAATCGAATTTGATCAAAATTGAGTGTGTTAGGAATGTTAGAAACCTAATTTTGATGTTTTAGTGTGCTTGGATTTGATCAAATTGATCAAATTAACCTCTGAATTTTTTTTTTTTAATTTTCGGATTTGCGCCGCCGTACAACCACCGCCGGAACCGCCCTTTGCCGCCGTTCTGAGTGAACGCCACCACCACCAAAGGACGCGCCACCACCATAGGAGTCGGGCCGACAAGCTTCCAGCCACCGAGGACCACCGGAGCCGCCGGAATCCTCCCCGAAAAGTCGCGTCATCGTCTTCTTCACCCGCTGGAGCTCCGAGATCCGACCCGAAGATCCGAATCCAACCCGGTCGGTCATCGGTCAACGGTCGTCGGTCAACGGTCAACGGTCAGCTCTGATCAGACGGTCCAGATTCAATCAAGTAGATCAGACGGCCCAGATTCAATCAAGCAGATCAGCGGCTCAGATTTGATCAAACTGATTAGATGGTCCAGATTCAATCAAGTAGATCAGCGGCTCAGATTTGATCAAGCAGATTAGCGGCTCAGATTTGATCAAGCAGATCAGACGGCCCAGATTCAATCAAGCGATCAGACGGCCCAGATTTCATCAAGCGATCAGACGGTCCAGATTCAATCAAGCGATCAGACGGCTTAGATTCAATCAAGCGATCAGACGGCTCAGATCGAGTCAACAAGATCAGACGATCCAGATCGGTCAGCAAGATCGATGCTCCAGATCTCGTCCGCTTCATCCGACGGTCCAGGTTAAACTGCATTATTTTATTATATTTTTATTATATAATTAATTTCAGAAAATAATAAAAATAGCAAAAAATAGTAAAAAATTCATAAAAATTCATAAAAAATTCAGAAAAATTCAGAAAAATACAGAAAAATCAAAATAATTATTTTTTATATAAATTTTTTTTTTATATTTTTGATATTTTTTGAATATTTTTAGTATGTATTTATACATAAATTGCTTTTAGAAATGTGTATCTAATGCATGAAAAATAATTTTAATATATTGTGAAATATTCTGAATATATTGTGAATTTATGTAATGATTTTTTTTAAAAAAATAAAAATAAAAAATAAAAAAATAATAATAAATAAACAAAATAAATAAAAATGATAAAATTGGATTTTCCGAAACCAAAATAAAAAAATAAAATAATAAAAAATGATTTTTGGACTTAGAAAAATATGTTTTTATGAAATAAAAAATCAATTGATTAGATCATAGGACCATCAAAAATGATTTTCATAAAAATACAAAATTTAATGAACTTAAATTGAGAATAGTTCAAAAATTAAAATTGACCAACAAATTAAAGTTCTTTTTTAAAGAACTACGTTTTGTCTGATCTCGATTAGCGTGTACGTAGGCACCTGCGGGGCGACATAAAAAATAAAAAAATGTTTTTGTTTTTTTATTGTGAATAAATATTTTTGTAAATATAAGATATTTTATTGATGTTTATGTTCTAAAAAAATAATAAAAAATAAAAATGAAGAAAAGCACATAAAAAATAAAAATAAATGATTTGACTTGCAAATATTTGTTATGTAATATATTATTTGATTTTTTTTTAGCATGAAAAGGATAGATCATAAGTTTAAAATTCAAAAGTGGTAACTGATTTGGTTTTAATAGGTTAGCCCCCGAATCCATGATATCTGGTTTTTAAAAGTTGATTTTTTAAATCAATTTTTCGCAGACTAGTAGCTAAGTTAGGATCAACCGACCCATTGATCCTAGCTTTTATTTTTTCCCGATTTATATCGGGTGGCGACTCTAAAAAGTTTTAAAAATTTAAAATTTCTTTTAACCCCTAGTCGAGGATTCATGTTAAATGGGTTCGGGTTTAATGTGAAGCTGGTTAGGAGAAATGAACCAGATAAGTGAAAAAATCCAGGTCGACACATGGTAAGAGAAATTTAAAGAGAATTCTTACCTAAAGTAAGAATGATGGTTGTGTTTGTAGTGTGAGAGAGTTTTGAGAGGGGATTTTGAGAGAGTTTTGAGAGTGTTTGTGGAGAGAGTTTTGAGATGAGAATTTTGGAGAGATTTGGTAGTGAGTTTGTGAGTAGTAAATGTGTGAATGGAATGAAAGAGGAATGAGGTATTTATAAGAAAATGGGGAGTGAATTTTGAGTGATTTAATTAAAGAAAAATTGAAAAAAATAAGAGAAAGAGAGAGAGGGGGTGCGCCGACCATGCTTGTGGGAGAGGGAAAGAGTTTTATTTTTTTTTTTGTAATTTTATGTATTAAAAGTAATAATATGTAAAATAGATATGATATAAAGTTATAGGAAAGGTAAAAAGTAAGGATAATAGGTATATGGTGTTGTAAGAGTATGTGTTAGAAAAAGTAGAGATAAAAGAAAAATATAGAATAGTAATGAATAGTGTAATGTAAAGTAGATGTGACTAGTAAAATACCGATAATAAGAAAATATGTGTATAAATGCAATATCTATTATTTTTAGTTATCGAAAAAATTATGAAAAATGATATTTTTGAAATCCTTGAATTAAATCGGTCCTAACGGTGTTATCGGAATATTTTTATTATTCCAGGCTCTGGGAGAAGCTTTTCGAGAACTAATCCCGTTTGAGTCCGAAGGACACTCAAATTCGCAAATCTGATATTTTTATATTTCTCAAGATATTACAAACTATTATCACTAATTAACTGATCTTCGTTTTCTAGGGCTAAAGAATATGGGAATACCAGATCTAAATTCTAGGGTTTGTACTGGATTTTGTTAACTTTTAAGGTTCTGGTTAACTTTTAATCCTAATATCAAACTTAAAATTAACCAAAATTTTAGAGGTTTACAAGCTTACTTTGGGAAAATAAGTTGTTATCTAGTGCTTCATTGTTTAGAAACTGAACCCATTGACAATTTTGGATTAGGCATGTTTTGATTGATAGCGTACATGCATTTGATTGTTTAGATCTATTGGCTTTTAACCTAATCAATTACAGGTGTTGGAAATCCAAGATTTTTATGTTCTTTGTTATATAAAGGAAAATCTAAAAAGAGAAACAACATTTTGATTGGTCTAGCTATGATTTGGACTGATATAGTTGATAGTAGTCCTCACTCCTTATGGATTCGACTCGGTATTCACCGATATATTATTACTGGACACGCACCCGATACACTGTCGGTTAAATATCTGCTCATTTAAAGGAAATTGAATATAACTAAAAAGAGTTTTAAAAAGCATATATTGAAAAAGCGTGATCAGGAAACACTTCCACAGTTATTTAAAAGTCTTATATTGGATGCAAGGCATTCCCTTATGATAATAGAATACTTGTGCAATTGGTGATAGATAGTTTAACTTAATAAAATAAGCATAAAAATATAAAACCACAGAATCTCAGGATCATTTACAAAATACTAAGGAGCATTCCCCCGCATAAATAATAATTAGTTCATGTATTAATTTTTGACAACAACCCGAGCGTTTAAGGTTTCCTATGGAAGTCTACACAAAAGCTAAACATAAAATTTTGGGGGAAACTCCTATTTTTGCTTTACCTGAAGTGACCAAGTCCTAGGACACAACAATAGGTATGGGAACTACAACAAAATGAAGTATGGGGGTATAAGCTATGCTAGCTTAGTGAGTAAATATTTCTAGAAAATAAATGTTCCACAATTACATACATACAATCAAGTTGATTTAATCATCCATATGAAATGCAATAACCACATGGGCAAACAAGACATATGATCAACCGGAAATCATATGTTGAATGGATTTACGCCCTCCATTCGAGGTTAGCAGATTAACGAATCCTGTGGTACTATCTTGAATTATTATTCCGTTTTATGGCTCATAGGCAACCCATCAATGTACTGTTTTATGGCTCACGAGCAACCCATTTCATTAATACCGTTTATGGATCACGGAGAACCAACCATGATTAAATGCACCATCCCCATCATGAAGTGATTATGTCCATATTGCTTATTAATCCTAATAATCACTAATACAACTTTATAGGTGACCAATCAATTTACAGACACTCATAATAATGGCACATGGACATACATCAATTAATCACTCGGTTTCGATATACTTAGCACATTTTTCTCAACACATCAAGATAACATACATAATCCCATGATTACCCATCATGCGTTTCCAATTTTTATCTTTGGCTATTATTCTAGTGCAACTATAAATTACAAACATAATACGAAATAGTAAATAGAAAGTATGACTCACTCAGCCATGGACACCGGTCTCTATTCGTAGTAATCCGGGGGTAAGGAATCCTCTGATTTGAAGTCACCTAAACAAAAGAAATTCCCAAATTAGTATTTCAAACCATAACTAATTCCAACTTATCAAACAAAACTTTTAAGTTCATAATTTTCGTGGTAAATGAAAATTCCAACTTAAAACGGTCAGAACTTGGTTATTTTAACTCGGAATTTCACAAATAAGCAGTTGATTTCTATCTACTTCGAAAGATCTATGTATTTGTGATGTTATTCCTACGTTTTGAAAACTTTTAGGTCTCGAAAAGCTCGGATAAGATCTTATCAGTAGCTAAAAGTCATATTTCCGAAATTGTTTTGTGAACTTTACATTGTTTCTACCAAGTATATTAAGTGTACATGTAATATCGATAAGTTATTATCATGAATGACATATTGTGAGCTATCTATATGTATGTTCTTGATGATATTTGGTAAAAAAGAATTTATAGAAACTTTTACTTTGTAAGAATTTCAAGAATGCTTGATTTAGAAAAACTAGTTTTGTTTCTTGCAAAATCACCTTTGTTTTTACCAAAATAAAGCCTTGATGACCTATATGCCTAATACCTTTAATTATTTTAATAAATTTCTTCATTTAGGAGTTGTGAAAATAGATGTTTAAATAGGGTCTTGCACAATTAAGAATTTTACAAAAAATATTGGTGATGAAAATAGAGTTTAATCTATGTTTTCAAACATTTCTTTTGTTTTAGAAATATATTTTGATAAAATCGATTTATTCTTGTCAAAATTAAGTCCTTACTACATCTATTCCCTAAGGCTTCCATTTTTCTATTAAAATCCTCATTTTGGAATTTGGAAATAGGTGTTTAAGTGGGGATCATTTCTAAATCTGAATTTTTATTAAATTATTTTGAGGTTATTTCTTGGGTAAAACTTATTTAATCTTTCTAAAATTAAGTTCTAATCAAACCTACTCGTTAAGACTTCCATTTCTTTAATAAAATTCTTATTTTGAGGTTGAAAAATAGGTGTTTACTTAGCAACTCATCCTAGTTACGAATTTTGAGTTCTTGTTGGAGTTGAAACAAGTTCTATCTTAACTTTTGTAACTTTTTCTTATTTTGAAGATATCTCTTAGTAAAACAAGATTTAACTCATCAAAATCATTCCTTTATGATACCTATTTCCTAATCCCTTTATATTTAATGTAAAATCTTCATTTTGGAGTTGGAAAATAGGTTTTCAAAATAGGTGTCTTTTAAGATCCGAATTTAAAATTTGTTTTTGATGAAAACAAAAATAGATCTTGAGTTTTTGGCAACATCCTCATTAAGACCGTCATTTTACAAGTCTTTATTCACATAAAACAAAATTTTCATGGCATTTATATGCTAACAAAAAAAAAAAAAAGATCTATGATGTCATTCAAGTTATGGATGCAAATGCAAGATGAACATTATGAAGATGATGTTAGTAATAGGACATATACACAAAAAATATCAATATGAACATTATATAGCAATAATATAGCAAAATATAATAAAACAACTTAAATGTAAAGATCCACAACATTATGATGGCAAGAATATAATGCTTAAGTGTTTCCACATCCCTAGCATAATGCTCATAGGGATTTTGGTGGAACAACACATGTATGATCTTGCTATTACATGTTTTTTTGGTGGTATGGTCTAGATCTATTACTGTAAACCCCCGAAGTTTTGGATTCAAATTTAAGCTTAAACCCTAATTAGAAGTCAACTGGATTTTTAAAGTCAACAAAACCTTAATTTACCGTAATCGCTTAAGTCCGGTATTCTTGTTTAACAAACCTTAAGAAAGTAAGAAAGAGTTTAGTGAGTAGAATAGTTCGTAATTATTCAAAGAAGTTTAAAAAGATCAGTTTAGTAAAACCACGACTCGTTTTGAACCCGATCGGGCAAAGTTCTTGAAAATCGTGTCTCGGAGCTCGGGATAGTAAAAATATTCTGAATATATCGTTAGACTCGTAAAAATATAAGATTTTCAAAAATATCAATTTCGTAATTTTTCGATAGCTAAAAATATCAGATATCGCATTTATACGGGTATTTTCTTACCACTGGTACTTAATTTGTCATGTCTACTTTACATTACACTATTTATTACTATTCTATACTATTTATCTATCTCTACTTTTTCTTACAACCTACTCTTACAACCCATACCTCTATTTCTTACACATTTTCATTTTCAATACAACTTCACATCTTT
Source organism: Combretum micranthum (assembly GCA_024138025.1). NCBI lineage: Eukaryota > Viridiplantae > Streptophyta > Magnoliopsida > Myrtales > Combretaceae > Combretum > Combretum micranthum. The sequence goes on along the minus strand of JAMXBD010000627.1, from coordinate 510,106 downwards.
CATATGTTACTTTTAATTAATAAAAATACAAAAAAAAATAAATTTTTCCTCACCCTTTCCTCTCAAATTGCGCTGGCCCCCTTCTCTTCCTCTCCAAATTGTTTTGTTTTCAATTTATTTAATTAACACAAATTATCTCCCACATTTTCCTATAAATACACCCTCTTACTTCCACTTCTTTCACACCTTTCTTCTACTAAAGTTACTCTTTCAAAATTCTCCAAGAATTTCCTCTCAAGAAGCTCTCTCAAGTTTAGTTCTTCTAGGTAAATTTTCTTCAAGACTTTCATATGTTCATTTACTTAGTATAAGCTTAGTGTGTGGTTTCTAAACCATGAAGGTTAAGGAAAGCAACAATAGGTTCATACTGTGTTTTTGTTCATAAATCTAGTTTCCTTTATGTTGCTTTTATGTTTATAACTATCTAATATATCTATATAGCTATATATATTATTTAGAGCATATAAGCTCATTGTTTTGCAATTTATTTACTTTCCTTGCAATTTATTTACTTCCTTGCAATTTATTTACTTTCTTGTTATTTTTAAGGCTAGTCTTTCTAGTCTTAGACTTGTCCTCATCAAGTCAAAACATTTTCTTTTTCTTTTTCTTTTTGGGACTAGTCTTTTCTTAGTCCCGGGATACCTTGATGAAGCTAAGGTTCCAATACTTGATTTATTTTCTTATTAGCTTATTCTTTCAAGTTATTATGTTTCTTTATGTTGTCGTAACATTATGATTCATATTCATGCATGAACATAATGGTTTTGTCTCAACAAAATAAAATGAGGAAATGTTTTCTTAAAATAAAGATTCTTTTCTAGAAATAAAAGTAGGAAGTAAACTTTTCTAAAAACTAAGAAGTCATCTTAAATAAATTTAGAGGAGTTCATAAGAAATTTTATAAACATACATGACAAAGAAAAGACTTTTTTTGAAGTAAACAAAGATTTTACAATAACTTTACTTTTCTTCAAATGATAGAAATTCTTTTTACAAGAAACCAAGAAATTATTTCTCTAAATGTTGAAGTGTTATTACTTTCAAAAAGTGTTGGAAGCTAAGCTTAGGAAATAAAAATCATTCCTTAGGAATTTAAGGAGATTATGAAAATAAAATTTAGGAAAAGAAAAGAAATACTCATTATAAATAACTTAAGATATTTCAAAAGTTCTCAAGTTTCAAAATCTTTAAAGACTTTACTTTTTCATAATTTGAGACAACTTCATTAACCTCATACATTTGTTATGAGTCAATAAATATATAAATAAACCTTCCAAAAGTTTTTACAAGCTATTATATTACCTATCTCTTCAAATGAGCTTTGGATAAAAGAAGGAAAACAAGCTTATAAAAATTCGTGGTGAATCTATCCACCACTTTTTCGGAACCCAAACGACTTAGTTTGATGAAAATAAGTTTAGAAATAGATAGATTTTTTCGAATAGGTAGAAAAAGATATATTATATGCGAAATTCCGAGTTAAAATGGGTAAGTTATGGCCATTTTAAGTTGGAATTTCCTCTTATATGATTTTACCACGATTTTAAGAAAAGTTTAGAATCTTCAAGAATAGAGATTTCATGAAAGACTCATTTTGGGTATTTCATCTTGTTTAGGTAGAGAAGGACCCCAGATCACTTTTCCGGAGGATTACTTCGATTAGGATCTACCGACATGGAGTGAGTTAATCCTTTACTAAGTTACATTTCCTTGTTTTGTGCTTGTACGTAGTAGCACTAGCAATCAAGAAAAAGATAAAATGAATAATTGTTGTGTGACTTGGAATTACGATTGATTGAATATAAGTTAAGAATATCGAAAGAAGGTTTGATAAATAAATTGTGATTCTTGTATTGATACGATGAAAATTGTGTTTATCGCCTTCAACTTGAACTAAACATTATTTGGTTAAATATATATTGAAATCAATTCATGCATATCATACTTGTAAGTCACATTTGTTTCACTACTATTCTTCGTGTGGGGAAACGACGAAATGGTAGTGGTGGCTGGTAGGAGCCGGAAAGTCTACATGGGCTAGTAGGAGCCAGAAAATCTACAGGGCGAGCAAGAGCCGGTAAATCTGCAAATATTGATGGTCGTATGGGCCTGCAACCTCTTAACCCTTGACATGGAGGGCGTAAAATCCATGCTACACTTGATTACCGGTTAATCATGTGTATTTTGTTTGTTCATTTGATTGGTGCATTCTCATATGCTTGATTAAATACTTGTTTGAATTATGAAAATGTCTTGTAGATGGAATTATCTCACTAAGCTAGATTTGCTTATACCCTTATAGCTTTTTGTTACAGTACGATTACCTTTGGTTGGCCCCAAGGAGCCCCGTATGCCAAGTATGAGTTTAAGCTACTAGGATTTTTGGGAGAAGCTTTATGTATTTAAGTTTTGAACATAGGCTTCTAGGAAAATCTCTATAGTAGGCTTGTGTTACAGTAGCTATTATTTTATTGAAAGACTTCTAAAGCGGGGGAATGCCCCTAAGATGATGTAAGGATATTATTATGAAAGTCTTATGTTTATTTATATAAGTTCTTGCTTGCTTTTATTATCTACTTAAATGTAATACCCCTGTGAGTCTCCTACTATCTTGGAAGCACACCTTGCATATGATATCGAAGCTCCTGCATGACTAAGGTTGTCATTCATTAGCTTTAATATTATATGCGGCGAACTGCCACGTTTAGGGTACCCTCCGAGGCGTGACAGTTTAAGTTGGTATCAGAGTGCAAGTTTTAGATAAAAGATAGTAGAAGTAGACTTTAAGTTAGATAGTAAGAAGTTAGAACCTAAAGCTTAAGATCTGATCCTCTTGTTGTTCTATTTTGATAGCTAACCTTCCCCGAAGTTAAGGAAAAATCCCGAAATTTCCTTAAGGACCCAAATGAGACCTTTGTGAACTACCGTCTTAGGTTGAGAGTCCTATGTGAAGAATTTGCATTAGTTGGAAGACCCAGAACCGCCCAAGAAATGTTTAAGTTATGGAGGAAAGGTTTGAAATATTCTTTATGGAGAAACCTGCCCAAAGAACTAAGATTCGATGCCATAAGTAGACGAAGGTGGAGTGATGTAGAAGTTATCTATGTGGTAGAAAGGATGATGGTTTTTATGTATAGAGAAACCATGCTACAAGAGATGACCTTCATCTTAAAGGCGGAAGGAACCCGGTAGGACCCAGACTTCCGAACTTGGAACAAGTTAGGGCCCCTTTATATCTATGCACATGATGAGCTGGCAGACTACAGCGATTGGCTAAAGGTAGACGCGGAAGAACGATTCTACTGGTATGCCGCCTACAGACGTATTGTCCCCATGCCATCAGAATGTAGCATCTAACCAAACTCCATCGGAATGCAGTTGGAAGTAATCCGAGACGAGGATTTCATCATGGAAGATGCCTAAAGGAATGAAGGAAATGGAGAGACAGAAGATGATCAAGACGCTAGCGAAGACCCTGAACTTGAGGAAAATCCGTCCGCAACTCCTTGGGAACATAGTCCCCTGATTCCCAATCCGGTACCCCCACGAAGGTTGAGTCAGGACATTCCCATGGAGACAGTAGAAAGAAATAACCCGGTGATGATTTCCAACTCAGAGGAAGAAGGAAGGAGAGATGACCGGCAATGGAGGAATGCTTCCGATCCAAGTGGATTTTTGAGAAGCCGATCTCAAACCCCTACCATAGCAATGGCACCTGAAGGGGGAGATCAAGAAATACAAGAGACAACAAATGACACCACTCAAGGAGAAAGGACTTCCGTGCATGAAGAAGTATGGCCGTCTCAGGCAGAAATCACCTCAAGGTATAGAGGAAAAAGGATGTCCATGAGTCAGTATCTGTGACAGTTTGTCAAGAAGCATAGAGGATCCACTAGTCGAAGCATGAACCCAGCGCCATCCCCGTAAGGAGAAGAAAATTGAAGAAGGAAGAAGTGAAGGAAGATGAGCACAATCCAACAAGTCCAACCAAGCCTTTTCCTAGGAGTCGGATAGGCATATCTTTGTTATAATGTATGAATGTTTTTATTTTTAATGATGTGTTTTAAGTATTTCCTATTTTGAGCAATCATCTTTTGTTGAGAATGGTTATAACCTTCTCAAAATATGTAAGGGTTATCACCCTCTTTTGTTTTAATGCAAGGTACTCTATGTTTGATTTAATGATTTTTTGGATTTGATTGCCTTGAATATTTTCTATGCAAAATACGATATTTCCGATCTCTTTCCAAAGATTTAAGAAGTCTAAAAACTAGAGTAATTAACAGACGAGGTAGAAGAGGTAGAAGACGTGAATGACGCGCCTCTAATAATGTTCCAGCTGAACCAGATAATCCCCCAGCAAGACAACAAGCAGCACTACCAAATCCCCCACAAAACCAACAAGGTGATGTTTGGGTTGCAATCAATCAACTAGCTGGTCTAGTCAACAACTTCATGCAGCATGCACAGAACATGCCACCTCCGGCTACCAATGCCCCTGAAGCGACAGTTGAGGCACCTGCACCACCAGAAGCTGAGTCTCACACTGTTCCTTTACCAGCACCACCGCCGCCTCGACCTTACCGAAGTTCCCTACCAGACTTCATTAAGAGCAATAGATACTTTGATGGGAGTTTTGGAAAGCCAGATGAAGCGGAGGACTGGCTAGCACAGATTGAAAAATCATTTGCTGCATAAGAAGTACCCCATCATCTTCGCTTAGATTATGACACATATATGTTAAGGTTCAACGCCAGGATATGATGGGAATCAAAAAGTAGGGAATTGCTGCCACTAGTGACCTAGGCGACCTTCCGAAGAGAATTCCTGGAAAACTACTTTCCTGGAAGTTTGAGGGTACAATACAGTGGAGATTTCCTTCACATATCTTAGAAAGGAAGGATGGTGGAACAATACGAGATGAAGTTTAGTCATCTACTTCAATATACGCCAGAATCCTTCAAGCACAGTGAAGAATTGAAGAGGCAGGTCTTCCTGAGTGGCCTAGATGAAGATTTGAGGATGCGTCTGGAGGAGTTGGATCTAAGGACCCTCCAAGAGCTGGTAGAAAGGGCTCGTATTATAGAGGGAGCCAAGAAGAGGAAAAGCAAGGCACCTGAGAAGCGAACCTTTATGTTCGGAAAAAGGGCTCAAGATAGCTACAGCCCCAACTTCTAGAACAAGAAGTTTAAACCCTTCAACAGTTACAGAGGAAGCGCTAGTGGTAACAAGGAGGCATCCGAGGTTAAAGTGACATACTGGAAATGTAAGAAGGAACACTATCCGAAGAGATGCCCCTTGCTTCAACACAAAAGCTATTTTTGTGGAGACCTTAGCCACAAGATCGGTGACTACCCGAAGAAGGCTTCTACCGTTTGCTTTGTATGTAAGCAAACTGGCACTTCGCCAATGAATGCCCACAGAGAAAGAATAGCCCAGCTAGACCGTTTGGTTCAATGGGAGGAGCTACATCAATGAAGAATGGAAGTGGAGGGAACAACTCGAACCATTCTGGAGCAGCTGTCCACGGAATGAGAATATACAACTTGGAAGGATAGTGGGTATGTGAAGAGTCGGATGAGGAAGGAGCGGAGTTAGCAGCCATGGATGGAGACTGTGGCCCAGATTTTGGACTGGTGACAGGTTAGAATCAAAACTCCTCTACCTTTGATGCAAGTTATTAATTATCCTGTGTTCAAATCTTATGCTAGAAGTATAAAGTTTTATACCACAAATAGCTTAAGTATACCAGCTTCATGATTAGTATAAAAATTCGAATGCAGGACATGTACGCATAGCTAGTCAAACCGCTTATGCTTTGTTCGACACGGGAGCTACGCATTCCTTTATCACCGTTAGCTTGGCTAAACAAACTGGTTTACCCATAGATACTATCGCTACTGGTTTTCAAGTTAAGACCCCTACCGGAAGCATAGTAACAACTAAGGAAGTGCTTAAGGATTGTCCAATGGAAATACAAGGAAGTTACTTTAAATGTGACCTGATAATCTTGGAAATGAGCAAGTACGAAGTAATCTTAGGAATGAGCTGGTTAACATCCGTTAAAGCCCTAGTGGATTGCAGACGCAAAGAGGTGAAGTTTAAGGATAAAGATGGATATGAAATAGTGTTCAAGGGAGAATCCACGGTGAAGTTGAACTCATTTGAGTTAATGGATGATGAAGAGATCAACTTATGTATCATGGACGAAGAAGAAAAGGAGAAACCTGAGTTAGAATCTATACAAGTGGTTAAGGAATTTCCAGATGTGTTCCCTGATGGATTGCCTGGATTACCACCCAAAAGGGAAGTCGATGTTGAAATTGAGTTATTGGTAAACACAGAGCCAATATCAAAGGCACCCTACCGGATGGCACCAGTAGAGCTTAAGGAGTTAAAGACTCAGTTGCAAGACTTGTTAGATCAAGGTTTTATCCGACCGAATGTATCGCCCTGGGGAGCACCAGTGTTATTCGTGAAGAAGAAGGATGGTTCCATGCGCTTATGCATCGATTATCGGGAACTCAACAAAGCCACCATCAAGAACAAATATCCACTCCCAAGGATAGATGACGTTTTTTATCAGCTTCAAGGAGCTAGCGTCTTTTCAAGGATTGACCTACGATCAGGATACCACCAGTTAAGAATTAAACCTGAGGATGTACCTAAGACAGCTTTCAGAACTCACTATGGACATTACGAGTTTCTAGTAATGCCTTTTGGATTAACCAATGCACCAGCAGCTTTCATGGATCTCATGAATCGAGCATATAAGCCCTTATTGGATAAGTGTGTGATAGTCTTCATTGACGATATTCTAATCTACTCCAAGACACGAGAGCAACATGAGGAACACTTAAGAATGGCATTACAAACCTTGCGTGAGCATAAGTTGTACGCCAAGCTGTCTAAGTGTGACTTCTGGTTGGATCGGATATCCTTCCTAGGACGTGTCATATCTGGAGAAGGAATATCGATGGAACCTGAAAAGATCTAGGCAGTGATGGATTGGAAGCAACCTAAAACTGTGACTGAAGTGAGAAGTTTTCTCGGATTGGGTGGGTATTATAGAAAGTTTGTAAAGAATTTTTCTACCATCGCCAAACCCCTCACACAGTTAACTCAAAAGGATGAGAAGTTCATTTGGACGGATAAGAGAGAACAAGGTTTTCAAGAATTAAAGAGAAGGCTTGTATCTTCCCCAATCTTGATTCTACCAGATCCCAAGAAGCCGTATACGGTGCACAGTGATGCCTCTAGAAATGGTCTTGGATGCGTATTGATGCAAGATGGAAAAGTGATCGCTTATGCATCACGATAGCTTAGGCCTCATGAACAGAATTACCCCACTCATGATCTGGAGTTAGCCGCCGTTGTGTTTGCACTTAAGTTATGGAGACATTACTTGTATGGACAAAGATGCGAAATCTACACCGACCATAACAGCCTCAAGTATCTATTTACGCAGAAGGAGTTGAATATGCGGCAACGGAGATGGTTGGAACTCATCAAAGATTATGACCTTGGGATAAATTACTGTCCAGGGAGAGTGAACGCAGTCGCAGATGCCCTGAGTAGAAAGAATTATGGAGAAGTAGCTACCTTACTCACGGATAAGAAGGAGCTAATAAAGGAATTTGAAAGAATGAGTATTGAATTCATAGGGCAAAGTGTGGAAGCGGAAATTGCCAGCCTAGTCATGGAACCCACCTTAGTGGAGAGAATCAAGGAGGCCCGACGATATGATGAGATGATTCAGAAGATTAAGGGAGAGGTACAAGAAGGAAAATACACCGACTTTACCATAGATGAGGAGGAAGTGGTAAGAATGAAAGGAAGGTTATGTGTCCCAGATGATGAGGATACGAGGAAGGAAATCATGAATGAAGCACATCATTCAGGATATACCATGCATCCAGGAGGAACTAAAATGTATCAGGACCTGAAGAGCCACTACTGGTGGAACAACATGAAGAGAGACGTGGCAGATTTTGTGCTAAAGTGTCCCACATGCTAACAAGTGAAAGTGGAGCACCAAAGACTTGGAGGACTTTTGAAACCCCTACCGATACCTGAATGGAAATGGGATCAAATCACAATGGATTTTGTGTGCGGATTGCCAAGAACTTCTGCAGGATATGATGTTATTTGCGTCATAGTGGATCGATTGACAAAGATAACGCACTTCCTCCCAATCAACATGACATACTCCATGGATAAGTTGGCAAGGATATACATAAGAGAAATAGTACGATTGCATGGAGTGCCCGCGGGAATAGTTTCCGACGAGACCCAAGGTTTGTGTCTAAATTTTAGACGAGCTTACAAAGATGTATGGGAACAAAGCTACACTTCAGTACTGCTTATCACCTTCAAACAGATGGTCAATTAGAGAGGATGATACAAACTTTGGAGGATATGTTTTGAGCTTGTGTGATAGAGTTTAAAGGTAGTTGGGACGCACACCTACCTCTGGTAGAGTTCGCCGACAACAATAGCTACCACTTTATAATCCAGATGCCACCTTATGAAGCGTTGTATGGAAGACGGTGTCGATCACCATTGTTCTGGGACGATGTAGAAAAGTTGAGCATCGGACCTGACTTGGTATAAGATGCGTCCGATAAGGTGCGGATCATCCAACAAAAGATGAAGGAAGCACAAGATGGACAAAAGAGCTAGGCGATATGAAAAGACGTACGCTTGAGTTTGAAGTTGGAGACCATGTGTACTTAAAGGTAAACCCCATCAAGAGTATTCATCGAGTTCGGGCACAAGGAAAGTTGAGCCCATGATATGTTGGACCTTTTGAAGTGCTTGAAAGAGTAGGAGATCTTGCTTATTGTCTAGCACTCCTTCCTAACCTATCTAGGATTCACAATGTATTCCACGTATTAGTTATACGGAAACATGTGTTAGATCCTACCAGAATTGCAGAACTGGAACCAGTTCGATTGAAAGAAAATCTCACATACGAGGAGTACATGATTCAGATCCTATATCACAAGGTGTAGAAGCTTCAGAACAAGGAAATCAAGTATGTGAAGGTTCTATGGAGAAACCACTCGCTTGAGGAAGCAACTTAGGAGGCTGAAAGTGATATACGCCATAAGTATCTGAGTTTGTTTAAGAGTAGATCCCGATCGGGTTCGAAACGAATGAATTTTTCTAAAATATGATCTTTTCATGTTTCGATATATTATTTAGGACTATATTTTAGAGCTAATTCATTTTTATCATTCCGGGGTTTTGATCTCTATATTGTCAGACTTAGGGTTCCTAGGTTCCATATTGGTCCTACGGTATTCTTTTAGGGTTTCTGTTTCCGATTCTGATTTTTGAAACCGAGTTTGGTTTGCTAAGAAAACAATGGCTTAAAGACTCCATATTTCTTTCTTTCTTTTCTTTTCTCTCTTCTTATTTGCTATAATCTTGAGACTGGTATTATTTCAAGTATCGGGAAGTTAAATAAAATCTAAGACTTCCATAATTTTCTTTCCTTTAAGCTTTTCTTGTTTTAATGGAACTTGTCCATTTCTATGTTCCAAGAAGCCTTGATACCAAGCTAAGACTTCCATATTTTTTTTTATATATATATATTCATTTGATTTTCTATTCTTTTATTTTATACATGAGTTTATATTTATCACATAATATAACTACTAAGTTCATATTCATGCATGATCATAAAAGGATGATGCTATCTTAATAAAATTTTTAAAACAATATGGATTATTTTCTTTTATATAAAAACAAAGCTAATCTCTCAATGGAAATGATTTTCAACATTTATAAAGAATTTTCATTAAAACTTATGAATAATGGTTCAATTATATCTTCCAAAAGATTAAAATAAATTTATCATAAATTTCTAATGTTGATAATTCTTTATTATACAAGTTTTTCTTAAAACTTATTTATAAAGCATATGCCAATATTTTGATAAAGACTATGCACAAAACAATTTTTCCAAAAATCCACTCACTAGTTAAGATCCACTTAGAAATAAAAATCAATTTATAACTTAAGGAATCAAGTTTTGAAATGTAAATTCATTTTTTATGAAGTTAGGAAAATACAAAAATTATAGTTATAATAATTAGCCACTTACTTTTAACAAACCAAAAAAAAAAAATTCTAGTTTTCTTTTAACAACTCAAAAATAGATTTTTGTAAACTTACTTTTTTGAACTTCTAGAATAAATTGTTATATGAAAAAAACATTGTTGGGGTAGCATCATTAAAATCATGCATATAATATGAGTTTATATTAATACTAAATTATTTCAACTATATAAGTATCTATGTGCTTGCTATAGAATATTTGAAAGATGTAAAACTTGGAAAAATGCAATTTAAGGGGTTAGAACATGTTTAATCAAATCTATACCGACCCATTATGAATCCTTAAAGACCTTAAATGCTAAAAATAACCTTAGAAATAGATAGATTTTTTTGAGTTGGTAGAAAACAACTACTAATATGTGAAATTCAAAACTAAAATGAATAAGTGATGGTCATTTTAAGTTGGAAATTCACCTAATCCAAACTTTGCCGTAAATAACAAAATAAAATAAGAAAATTTAAGTATAATTTGGATGAACTGCTCATTTTGGGTATTTCTTTTATTTAGGTGATGAGGACCAAAACCTTCTCTTTCCCGAGGATTACTTCGATTGATAAAGATTTACATTTTATGTATTCGCGCATGTGCTTGTAAAGTAGAGCACTAGAGATTAAGAAAAGGTAAACATTGATATGCATGTGGATTATCATGTGAATTATGAATGTGATTCTTCATGTGTGATCAACAAACAATAAGTATATCGGAACTTGATTGGTTGATTAATGTAAACTGTCTCTATATATTATGCTATGTGTGCAAATATTGATTGATCGTCTTAAATCAGATTAATTGAGGATTGAAAATTCCTTATAACTAAATTGATCATGCATATCACTTGGAAAATCACATTCGTATATTGCTGCTACTCCTCTATATGGGACAGAAAAGGTAACTACCTAGGTAAATCTTAAGGAATTAGGGCTTTCGGGGAATATGACCTCATGGTGTAGTCAAGCTGGATTGATCGCTTTAGGTAAAGAAAATTCGGGGACTAGTAGTACAAATGATTGGAACCCCAAGATGCGCGCGCAATTTCAAGAAGGTCATTGGATCCATTCAAAGATTCCCTAACCTCTTATATGGAGGCGTAAATCTATTCTACATATGAATCCGGATAGTCGTATGTATTTGTTTGATCATATGGTTGTTGCATCTCATATGCTTGCTAATGGACTTGTTTGATTGATTTGTTATGGATACATTTGCGTAAGGAATTATCTCACTAAGGTAGGAGTACTTACCCTCCAACAAATTTTTGATAGCATAGGTTAACTGCTTTTGGACCCTAAATCACTTTTTGTTGGGTAGAACCTATGCTTTTGGGAGGCTTTTGGGAGAAATATATTTGTAGACTTTAGATAGATTTCCTTTAAAATGTTTCAAGTTATAAGTATTTGATTAAGCAAGTTTATGCTAGAATTATGATTTTGAAGATTTATCAAGCAAACTCCTAGTAGAAGTTTTAAGACCTTATACTTTGATGAAATATAATAATATTGTCTTGCATGTTCCATTGCTACCATCTTAAAATGTATAACTCCACCGGCATCCCTTCATTGTAAACATACGCCTTACACGACTATAAAATCTTCCGAGTGACTAAAGTAATCATTCTCATGTTCTAATATTATGTATAGCGTGATGTCACATTTAGGGTACCTGTTAGGGCGTGATAGTGTCGCCATTACATATATACTAAACATACCACTGCATCCTAATCAATAGAATATGTGTTGCAATTTGTTGGAACTATTGAAGGTTTTGTATGACTATACAAATGATTTCTTTTGAGTATACAACCTTAATGTACATCTCTTTTTACTAGAGGTGTGCAACATCATTGGGACGCTCCAAAAGTAGGATCTGATCCCAATTTACAATCATGTGTTAACGATATGACTCATATGTGGTTGAAGTATTATAGAGAAATTCCTTTGATATACTACATAGCATGGTTACTGGATCTACAAAACAAAATGGAGGGACTTCGGAAAGTTGTAGATTATTATTATGAACATGTAGACAAAATGTCAGATACTGAGACATATATGCAATTTCTGCAAGTAATGTTGTGAAAGAGACAAGTAATGTACTATTAAACTTCTACTGGCAATTTAGTTTCACATATGGTGGACAAATACCCACTAGTCTAGAAAATCCCGTTAATGCATCAAGATCTACCACCTTGGAGAATCCTAAAGTGGTGTTCCAGTATCGGTGGCTCAAAAAGCATTGTAGCGTAGGCAAAAGTAGATTGGATTCCAATATTGACAAGTACCTAAACATGGCATTTGAGTTTGGTAACATGGTTGATGCGTATAACTTTGACATCCTTGACTAGTGGAAACATCACGAGGAGATGTTTCCTATACTATCTTGAATCGCCAAACTAGTATTGGTTGCATCAGCTTCAATTGTAGAAGTTGAGTAAGCTTTTAACATTGTCAGGTAGCAGCTATATGAGCATGGGTCTAGGTATGGCCCGACAATTGATAAGATCATATTTTATACAAATCTTGATGATCAAAAGATCTAGAATGGATATTTGTTTTGATTAAATTTTATGTTTCAGGACTAATTTGGATAAAGAAATCAAAACAAGAGAATTTGAATCAAAAATAGGAAAAATTGAAGTCAAGGCCGGCAATTCTATATTCAAAGCCGTCGGCGTTCAGATGGCTTACACCCAAGGCCGTTGCCAGCACTGCCAGCTTTGCCGAGCATAAATCTCCACTACACTCAAAGCCGCCTCAAAGCTGCCGGCGTAGAAGATGAAGAAGCCAGCGTACTTGAAGGCCAGCAGCTTAGAAATGAAACATCACCAGCTTTGAAGGAGTTACATTATACGCCAGCATATAAGCCACCGGCTTTGAGGCAACGTACAACAAAGATCTGAAGAGACATGAAGATATCAAACGCTTGGAGAAAATTGAAGAGACAAATCTGTTGGAGTGTCTACGCCAGTCTTCGCCGGCTTAGGGACAGCGTTCGAGCAAAATTGATGCAACGCTTCATTTCTGACCACATACGCCGGCTAGATCTACATCTAAGCCGCCGGCGTAGAAGCGGCCTACATGTGTAACTGATATTGAAGGCTGCCAGTGACTGCCTGCGCAAAGGATAATTCGAAGATACGCCGCCTGTAAGCCGCCGGCGTAGGATCCATAACTGCCGGCATACAAAGTGAAACAACAAAGTTCATTTATTGTCTTGCACGAAATTTTTCCTATAAATAGGGGGTCTTCTACTCTGTTTCAGAATCATCCAAGAATCCAATCATCCAATCCACATCCCTAGTAGCTCTAAAATACATTGCAATACTTAGAACTAGGCATTTCATAGAGATTTTTGAAGAGATATTTGAAGTTATTAGAATTTGCAAGTGAAGCTTTGGTATTTTGAATTGGTGATATCTAATCTTATTTCTTTTATGCAATTCATATATCTGAATATTTTGATCATAATGAAATCATTTGCAATTTCTTATCTGATTGTTGAATCATCATCCATGAGTAGCTAAATTCTTTTTGTGGGAAGTTGATGAAGCTTTAAACATGCTAAAATGATCTTTGAATCCATGTTATAAGATAGTTAGAATCATGAAATATTCATATTGAATTCCGATTATTCATCATACTTTTGGTGTATAAGAATTCTAATAACTCGAGGGAAATTAGGGTTCATATGAATTCATAAATTGAGATTAAATTGCAATTGCAGAAGCGGCGTAGTTTAATCTAATTTAGAAATTATCCATGAACATTAATGCAATGTTTTATATTGATTTTTCACTAAGGAATCATGGGATGTTAATATAAAGTATTAGTCAATTATAGAATCGGAAGGTTTATAATTGTAATTTTGATTCCACAAATAATTTATTTAGCGGAAGTTATTGAATTATTCCATGGTTTAAAAGGTTTTTAAACTCTGTTTTTAAATCTTGACAATTTCTTATGAATGTCCATGAATCTAATTATCATTATAACACGAGTTCAAGTTGATTGGCAATAGTTTAAAGTGGATTCTACTCCTTCCCACATTTTTCCACCATATCCCTCTCTTTAAAAGCTCATTGCATTAATATAGATATTTAATTAGATAATTTAGTTTAATCTAATCATTTTAAAAAGATCAATTGCCTAGATATTAGTATTAGTTGATAATTGTCTAGTAGTTAATAGATCTCCGTGGGATCGACACTTGACTCATGCTATATTACAATAGAAGGCCCAGTACGCTTGCTGGAAAGATGCTTTAAAATTCAATACTAATTATAGCACATCAACAACAATTGAGACACTAGCTTGCAACCACGATTGGACAATGGTTGACTAACAACAACAGGATTTGAAGGACTACTCAAGTGAGGAGGATAAGTACTTTAGCAACTTCAACTCTTCTACGAGGAACACAACAACCAACTCCTTGGCACTTATCCAGGTTAGTGAGCTTTTTGTTTGTATTTAGTTGTTCATTATTATTCTGTCATGGGTATTAATGTTGTAGTCCAGTTCAATGAGCTTTTTGTTTATGTTTAGTTGTTTATTATTCTACTAGTATGTGTGTTAATGTTGTAAAAGAGGTCAAATGTAATGTCCCCCATGTAGTCAAATGTATTCATCAAAGTTTGAATGTGTGTTTATGCTGTATCTGTGATAAGCATTATTTTTATTGAAATTTTTTGCCCTTTGGATCTTAATATATTTGATAAATGGATACTTTATCTCCAAAAAGAAAAATCAGGTCAAATTATTTACCGGTAAAAAAAATTAAGGTTAATCAATCTATGCAAACATAAAAGCAATTTATTAAATTATTAAAATAGCATACTTAATTTTGTCTTTAAAATAGCAATTTATTAAACACAAAAGCAATTTCTCATTTGATGCAAAATTAAGTCTATCTTTTAAATGGTTGTTTATATTATTTTGGTTGATTCTTAAGTTGATTTAAGGTCCATTTTATTTTTAAAAGATTCACTTTTCAATGATTTACAAGAAATATCACGTAATGAATCAACCTTAGAAATAATTATAATTGTATACTAATAATATAATTTACTGAAATCAAATTTCAATGATTCACCTAAAATTAAAGAAAAAAAAGGTTGGTTCACAGTTCCTTTTAAATCGGAATTGCTAAACCTATCGGTTCTTAAGAACTGTGAACCAATTCGTCTCTAGTGGTTCTGGTTCTATGAAAACAGGATGAATCGACAGTTCAGGTCTGATTTCAAAATTAACTCGAACTGTGATTATGTTTATCGAGAAAGTCTATCAGTACTATAAAGTATAAATATGATGGAATTACTATCCTTTTAAACAATAGCTTAAACAATAGCTAAATTTCAATTTCTTATTCTAAGACTTCCGTTAAATATTTATCTAAATCTTTGAATAATTATTAGCTAGTTGTAAGTCATTTACACTCTATTCAATCTATAGGAATGCATACTTTATTTTATCTTTTATTTGATAAATTCCTATAAATCTGTGTTATTATTGTTTAATTATTGCTTTTCAACTCCTAAGATCATTCAAAGAAAAAATAAAGTGATTTGAGCAAGAATCAAGAGCTAAACAACGAAGCTTATTGAAGTTAGACTCAACTGTGCCTCCAAAGAGCAAATCGAGGGCAAGAATACATGGTAAAGCTCGAAACCACGCCCTAAATTGCGCTTGTGGTTCAACCCATGATACAAGCTAAGATAGACTACGCTTCACATGACTTAAACACAGCTTCTACCATGACTAGCATTCAAGGCTGCAACTCTACTCACAAAAAGTGACTCTGTCCAGAAAATATGCGAGTGAAGATTTGCGCAAAGTTTGTTATAAAAAATCTGTCACATCAGCAAATAAAATCTTCATGATTTATGTGCCTAACGCATATAAATAAACGTGCATAGACATTGTAACAATATTCTACCATGTGTAACAAATTTCTAAGTATAATAGAATAGAGAGAGAATTTCTTGTAAGAGAAACTTATCTTTTGTGAGAAATTCAAGTTTTCTAGGTAAATCCATTTTAACCCAATGTTTGTTTTTATAATATCATGTGCTTAATTTGTGATATTTATCTCTATTTCATATTGTTTCTCCTAAATCTATGTTTAGTGTTCATCTCCATGGGGAAATAATCATTTTAACTTAGGATTGTGAATCCAATATTTGATTCATATGATTTCAACGTGTTTTAATCAAATATTGTTGGATACTTGTAATTAGTAGCTTGAACCTTAATTCGTGAGTTTATGTGAGTGTACCATGTAGATTTAAGTCTGATTTCAACCGAATAGATTAAAAAACCATTCTTTTGGAATAGATCTAGGTTGCTAATAAAGTTACTGATAACCATCTAGAGATAGAAATGATGAAATTTTCTGTTACTTGATTTTAAATTCATTAAAATGGGTTTTAATCAAACGATTGTTAATATTTATATGGTATAAGTTGTTGATAGTTTGTGAAGAGATTTTAATGGTCTAATCTAGATCTAGAGTTTTTAACCTTAAGAGAGGTTTTAACTTACCTTAGTGAGTGCGACAATACAAGTATACCTAGTAAACAACTTATTGAGTTTGTTAAGAAATCACATGATAAAAACTTAGTGAGGTAAATCCTAAGCTCATTCCTACATTAACGAACTTATCTTATAAATTTTATCCTGAAAATGTGTGTATAAGTAGGATTAACTATAGTTTAGTATGTGTTTTTCTTATATCATGCCTTACTGATTTTTCTTTACTTAGACAATAAATTAGAGGTGAGTAAGGTAGATGCTAATGATTCTCAAGGAATACAACCTAATATTTTCTATGTTACTTCAATAGGTGCGCTTGCCTATGTTGGTAGCTACAACCAAAGTTGAAGATAACTTATTAGCACATTTTATAAATTTTTAAAAAACCTAACTTCGTTATTCGCATTTGATATGTAAAGTAAAATCTAAACCCCAACTAAGTTTTTGTGGTACCGTTGCTAGGGAATCGCCATTAAATTCATGTATTTCGAGCTCAGTGAAACACTACCTTAAAGCTTCGATTCTATTATTTTAGCTACTATTGCATAATATATTAAGTTAGTTTGATTTTTGCCTGTTTCAATTTGATCTGTTTTTTGGTTGTTGTTTTGTTTTGCTAATTTAAATAGGTATGGAGATCTCAAAAATGATACAAGAACTTGAAAAAAATTTAATTGAGGAACCACGAGAAGATAGAAGGGGACCTTCGTTCTAGTTTTTACAAAGATTTTTATGGGGTCCATAGCTAGAATTTCATAATATCTTATCCAAATATGTTTGGAACTACCAACAAACTAGGATTGTTGCCATTCACAAGAAGGATACTCTTATTTTGAATCTCATTAGCAAAATTCTTGCATCGAGGAGTTGCTCCTTTCATTTATCAAGAATTCTGAACTCCATCATCAACAAACTAAAATGGTGATGCAGAGTCAAGCTAATTCTCAAGAATCTAGAGGCACAACTGAACCATATTGTTGAGATGCTTAAGAAGGAAGTTTAAGAAAGGTTCTAGGCAATGACTTTAAGGAGTGGAAGGAAATTGAAAGATCAAGAAAAGAAAGAGAAAGATGGAGAAAAAAAAGAAGAAATCATTAGTTAAAATAAATCAACCCCTAAATTGAAGGAGATTGGAGGGGGGAAGAAAAGTGAAGCTATTGAAGAGATAGAGAAAGAAGAGAAAAAGGAACCAGCCCCAGTCCACTTCTCTACCCAGCGAGAACTAAAAGAAGAAGGGATAAAGAACAGTTCAATTTTTTTTTAGCTCTTCAAACAACTCTACATCAATTTACTTCTAGTAGATTCTCTCTCTCAAATGCCCAAATATGCAAAAATTTTTAAGGAACTCTTGTGAAATAAGAGGAAGTTAGAAGACATATCCATGGTGACACTCAGTACGAAATATCTGACTATTCTGCTAAATCAACTCCCTAGAAAAAGGAAAGATCCAGGTAGTTTCCTTATAGGAAATTTATCTATTAAAAAGGCTTTGGTTGATCTAGGAGCTAATATTAATTTAATGCCATATAGAATGTCTAAGAAGCTTGGATTAGGAGAACCGAAGGCTACTAAAATAAGTCTTTAATTAGACAATAGATCCACTAGATATCCCAAGGGAACTATTAACGATGTGTTGATAAAAGTGAAAGATTTTATCTTCCCTGTTGATTTTGTGATTTTGGATATGGATGAAAATGTGGATGTTCCTCTTATTTTAAGAAATTTGTTTCTGGCAACAGCAAGAGCTATTTTTGATGTAAAGGATGGAAAACTAACTTTACATGTGGGGGATGATGGGATGGTGATAAAACTGCTAGAAAGTTTTAAATATGGTATGAATAGTGATTATGATTGTTTTTGCAGTAAAAATGTTATAAACTAAAATTTTCAAGGCAAATTGAGATATAACTTGTGAAGATGCTTCAGAGTTGTATTTGAGTAAGGGTAGTAAGGATGACCTAGATTCTACTTTTCAAAAAGAGTTAGTTATGCAACTTGAAGCAAACGAGGAAGTTGTAAAGAATCAATTGAAGAAAGAAATAGGTAGAGATGAGATCACAAAACTTGAACCTTCTATTGAAGAGCCACCTGAGCTTGAATTGAAGGAGTTTCTTAACTATTTGGAATATGCATTTCTTGAAGAAAATTTCAGGCTACCTATTATCATCTCTTCGCAACTCAATAATGAGCAAAAGAAGAAGTTCTTGAAGGTCTTGAGATAGCATAAATGAGCAATAGCTTGGAAAATTGTGATGTAAAGGGTATAAGTCCTTCATACTATACACACAAGATCCTTATGGAGGACAATTATAAATCAATGACACAAGCTCAAAGGTGTTTGAATCCAAATATGAAAGAAGTAGTAAAGAAATAAGTTGTGAAGCTATTGGATGTTGGGATTGTATATCCAATTTCATATAGTGCATCGGTGAGTCCTATTCAAGTGGTTCCAAAGGAAGGAGGGATAACAGTTGTTCCTAATGACAGAAATGAACTAATTTCTATGCGCACTATTACTAGATGGCGTGTGTGCATTGATTATAGGAAGCTTAATGATACTACAAGAAAGGATCACTTTCCACTTCCTTTCATTTATCAGATGCTATAAAGATTAATGGGACACACCTTTTGCTACTTCTTAGATGGAATGTCAGGATATTTTCAAATCTCGATAGTACTAGAGGATTAAGAAAAACCACATTCACCTACCTCTATGGAACCTTTGCTTATCGAAGAATGCTATTTGGTTTGTATAATGCTCTAGCAACATTTCAATGATGTAAGATGGTTATTTTTGAAGATTTAGTGGAGAATGTGATGGGGGTTTTTACAGACAACATTTTAGTGTTCGAAGATTCATTTGATGGATGCCTTTAAAAGAGTCCTCCAGAGATGTGAAGAGACGAATGTAGTGTTGAATTGGGAAAAATGCCATTTTTTGGTGAGGCAAGGCATCGTCCTAGGACATAAAATTTCAAGTTAGGGGATTGAAGTTGATATAGTTAAGGTTGAAGTCATCAAGAAGTTACCACCACCAACTACAATCAAGGCAATCCAAAGTTTGTTGGGGCACACTGGCTTTTTTTGAAGATTTATCAAGGATTTTTGAAAAATTGTGAAACCCCTTACAAAACTCTTGGAGAAAGATGCTCCATTTGATTTCAACAAGGATTTCTTAGAAGCATTTAGCTTACTTAAGGAGAAATTGATCAATGCATCAATCATGGTGGTACCAGGCTAGAATTTGCCTTTTGAACTCATGTGTGATGCAAGTAATTCGATTGTAGGAGCAATTTTGGGACAAAGAAAGGCCGACCATTCCAGTCGATTTACTATGCCAGTAGGACCTTGACTTTAGCACAAGCTAATTACACCACAACTGAGAAAGAACTTTTAGCTGTCATCTTTGCCTTTGACAAATTCAGGTTGTATCTTATCCTTCCTAAAGTCATTGTTTATACTGATTATTGGGCTTTTAAATATTTATTGGCTAAAACCAATGTTAAGCCTTGTTTGATCTGTTGGATGTTATTACTCTAGGAGTTTGACTTAGAAATTAAAGATAGGAAGGGCTGTGAAAATCTTGTTGCAGACCATTTGTCTAGGTTAGATAACCTTTGGTTGGACCAATTGAAAGAAGAAGAGATTAATGATGAATTCCCTGAGTAGTGGCTTTATTTTATTTGTGCTATAAACAATGACCTTGAAGCATAGTTTGCTGACATTGCTAACTATTTGGTTTATAAAGAATTCTTGAAGGAATTGGAACATAATCAGAGATTTTTTTTTTGTTAATTTGAAACATTATTTCAGAGAAGATCCATTCCTTTTCCATCTTTGTTACGACCAAATGATTAGACGATGTGTATTACACGAAGATGATCGAAAAATTTTGCATCATTGTCATGCTGGCTCAACTAGGGGCAATTATAGCACAAATAGAACAACCCACAAGGTTTTAGAAGCAGGTTTCTATTGGTTGTCGATCTTTAAAGATGCACAATCTTTTGTTGCAAGTTGTGATAATTGCCAAAGAGTGGGGAATATATCAAAAAGCGATTAAATACCTTAAAATTTTATTTTGGAGTTTAAACTTTTTGATGTATGGGGCATCAATTTCATGAGACCCTTTCTCAACTCTTTTGGTAACAAATACATCTTGGTAGCAATAAACTATGTTTCAAAATGGGTGTAAGCCCAAGCATTACCTGCTAATGATGCTCAAGTAGTCACAAAAATTTTTAACAAGGTTTTTTCAAGATTCAATTATCTAAGAGCCTTTATTAGTGATAGGAACACTCATTTTTGCAATACATAAATTGAAAAGGTTTAAAAACACTATAAAGTGCATCATAGAGTTGCAATAGCCTATCAGCCTCAAATAACCAAACAAACTGAAGTCTCCAATAGGGAGCTTAAGTGAATCTTAGAAAAAAAAAAAAAACAGTTGCAACAAATAAAAAAGACTAGGTTGAAAAATTGGATGATGCATTGTGGGCTTGTTGGACTACTTTCAAAACCCCTTTGACAACAACATCTTATAGATTAGTCTATGGGAAGGCATGTCATTTGCAAGGAGAAATTGAACATAAAGCATATTAGGCAATTAAATTGCTAAATCATGATCTTCTTGCTACTAGTAAGCATAGGCTCTCTCGGATTAATGAATTAGATGAGATATGCTTGAATGCATATGAGAACAATAGACTGTATAAGGAGAAGGTTAAAAACTAGCATGAAGAAAAAATAAGACATCCACATGAATTTAGGGAAGGGGACTTGGTTCTGTTATTCAACTCTAGACTAAAACTTTTCCTAGGAAAACTCAAGTCAATGTGGTCAAGCCTTTTTAGAGTTAAGAAAGTCTATTCCCATGGTGTTGTAGACGTTGAACATTCAAAGAAGGGAGTGTTTAAATTAAATGGGTAAAGACTTAAACTCTATCAAGAAACACCACAAGAATTATGAAAGATGAAGGAATTGCACTTAGTGCAGGTTCATTAAGCTTCTAGAGAATTTTTGTCAAGCTAATGACATTAAAAAGCACTTCTTAGGAGACAACTAATGTCCAGTTTGTCATTTTTTCTCACTAGCTTGTCCTTGTTTGGATAAAAAAGCTTGTAGGATAAAAGAAGTTTTTATCAAGGGATGACGTGCAAGGCAGATTAGAATCAAAATTCGAGGCCACAAGTTACGAGGCAGAGAAAGCTGTGCATAAAATATTGAATGAAGGACCTCAATCCACCTAATAATTTTAGGTGCGATTCAACTTGCAATTAGTTTAGCATAGTTTTCTTATTTTCTTACAGCTTTAGTCACGGCTGTTACGCCCCAAAGTTTACCCTAAACGTAACAGTCCGCCATATGCTAAACGAGACATAGGAATCACTACCACAGTCATTCAAAAGTCTTGTATTAGTATGCAAGGCGTTCCCTTATGATAATAGAATAAATAAAAATTGGAGATAGATAGTTCAGCCTGATAGGATAAGCATAAAAATATAAACCACAAATATCTCAGGATCGGTTAAAAAGAATTAAGGGGCATTCCCTTGCTACACATAAGTCTAGATATTATCTTTTTGGTAAAACTCGATCGTTCTAGGTTCACTACTAAAAACTACACAAAACCAATCGTAAACTTCTAAAGAAATAACTCGTAGTCTCGTATTACCTGATTTAGCCAGGTTCGAGGATGCAGCCATATGTACGGGAACAGCATTAAAAGAAACTATAAGGGTATAAGCTACGCTAACTTAGTGAGTTCCACTTCCAAAATTAAATTCTCAACAAGTAATATATATAAGGCAAGTTATATTAACAACCATATGAAATGCACAAGCACATGAGCATACTATACATAAGACCTTCTGGAAATCTTATGTTGAATGGATTTATGCCCTCTATTTAGAGTTAGGTGTTTCAGGCCCATACGACCATAGATTTCAATTTTTCTCATTTATATTGTGGTTGATACAGGTTCCTACCCACACACATTTTCAATTCTGGCCCTTTACGCCAACATTCGAGTTTACAGACCCCTCGTTGCCCAGCTATTATGTCTTCTTCCCACAAAGGTATATTAACCTATGCAATGTGACTCACATATGGTATGCATGGCCAATTTGATTATAAGATCATGGCATATTAATTTAACAATTAATGGGCGATCATAGATATGCAGACATTTCAATTCTATATTAAATCATACAAATGCTTACAATAAGCTCGTTTCGATATTCTTATCATCGATTCACCCAAATAGAACTCATATACACACAATCAAATTTTTATCTTGCCTTAATTATAATGCCACTAACATTACAAGCACAATCACCAGCATATAATTTAAAGATAGTGAACTCACTCGGCCATGGTCTCCGGTCTTTGATGGTAGTGATCCAGAAACACGAACTTCCTCCGGTTCCAAAATCACCTAAATGAAAGAAATACCCCTATGAGTATTTCATACCATAACTAATTTCAAACTTTTCAATTAAAATTCTTTAAATTCGTAATTTCCGTGGTAATTGGAAATTCCAACTTAAAACGGCCATAACTTGGTCATTTTAACTCGAAATTTCGCAAATAAGCTATCGATTTCTATCTACTTCGAAAGATCTATCTATTTATGATGTTATTACCAAATTTTGAAAACGTTTAGGTCTCAGAATGTTCGAATCAGATCTGATCAGTAACTAGAATTGGAAACTTCGAAATTGTTTTGTGAAATTTGCATTATTTCTAACAAATAGATTATATGTACATGCAATAGCTACAAGTTGTGATCATGAATGTCATGATATGAGCTATCTACATGTAATTCCTTAATGATTCTTGATTAAAATGAATTTTGCAAAAACTTTATCCTTGCAATAATGTCATGAACACTTGTTTGAGAAAACTAGCTTTATTCCTTTGAAAATTATGCATATTCTTACTATGATAAGGCATTGAGGACCTATATACCTAATACCTTCATTATCTTAAGAAATTTCTTCATTTAAGGATTGGAAAATAGATGTTTCAAGGTGAGTTTTTCCTAGTGACAAATTTTTCAAAATTTTTGGAAAGGAAAATATTTTTTGATCTTAGTTGGAAAAATTTTCCTTTGTTTTAAGTTTCTACTTTGATAAAACACATTTACTCTTATAAAAATCAATTATTTATTATATCTATTCTCTAAGACTTCTATTTTTCCATTAAAATACTCATTTTGACATTTAGAATTAGGTGTTTAAATGAGGATCATTTTTAGATCCGAATTTTGGGAAATTATTTTTGAGATTATTTCTCATGAAAAACTCATTTAATCTTTCTACAATTAAATCCTAATCAAACCTACTCCTTAAGGCTTTTATTTCTTTAATAAAACTCTTGTTTTAGGATTGGAAAATAGGTGTTTTCTTTGCATTTCACCCTAGTTACGAATTTCAATATTTTTGTTGGTGTTGAAACATAGATCTAACTCAACTTTTATAACCCTCTTCTTGTTTTGAAAATTTCTCTTAATAAACTAAGCTTATCTTATAAAAATCACTCTTTTATGATACCTATCACCTAAGCCCTTCATTTTACGTATAAAATCTTCATTTTGAAATTGGAAAATATGTTTTCTAAATGGGTCTTTCTCAAGATCCAAAATTTCAGAATCACTTTTTGATAGAAATAAAATAGATCTTGAGTTTTGGCAACATCTTTACTAAGACCATCATGTTGTAAACCTTTTATGCATGTAAGACAAGTAACTATGTCATTTTAAGTACTCTAAACAAGTAGATCTACTATACTACTCATGTCATGGATGCAAATGCCATCTAAACAACATGTAGATGAGAGTAAAAATATAAATATAAGCACAAAATTTCTATAAGAGCAATATATGACAATGATACAGCATAATAATAGCAAGATAACTTAGATTTCAAGATCCGCAACAATTTAATGGTAAGGATATCACGCTTAAGTGTTTCCACATCCCTAGCTTAAAGCTCATGGGGAATATAGTAGAATCACACATGTATGATCTTGCCATTACATGTTTTAGTGTGGTAGAGTTAAGATCTATTACCTATTTAGATGTGTGAAGCAAGAAACCTGAAGAAAAAAAAAAAAGTTGTGTGTGTGATAGAGAGGGAAGGGGCTCACGGCACATAAGGGGAGAGAGAGGAGAGAAAAACTTTTCAAAAGTTTGATTTTTTGAAAAAGAAGGAAAGGTGTAAAGTGTAAGGCTTAAAAGAAATTATATAGAAAATGAAATTAGGGTTTGTGTGAATAAATAAAAGAAGAAAAAATAAAACAAATTGAGGGCATATGGGGGGTTTTCACGTCGGCTTAGAGGGAGAGAAGAGAGAGAGGTGTGTGTTGATTTGTTTTGTGTAATAAAATACAAATTTTCTAAGTAATTTAAGTAATAAAATGTATTGGAAAGGTAAATTTATAAGGAAGTGATGTAAAATTGTAAGAATAGGTTATAAGGATGTAAGAATAGGGTACGGGTGTTTGTACTTGATGAATAGTGTGAAAGAAAGCAAAAAGTTGATTAGACAATTAAATTATCGGTAGTAATGAAAATACGATAAAAGGTTGTAACCGTAACTTTTATAACTCGAAAAATTATATAGCTTATATATTTAGAAATATTATGAAATTACGAATCTAACGGTACTAATATCATATATTTAATACTCCAAGCCCTGAGACATGCTTTTTCAGATTTGTATCTGATCAGGCTCGAAATAGGTTGAAAAACCACTAATCTGATATTGTTTAGCATTCTAATATTAATACGAGCCAATCTACACTTCCCACTTATATTTCGATTTCTGAGTTTGCAGACACCAGTTTGCCAGATCTAAACTGCTAGGGTTTTTTGAGATTTTGTTGATTTTGGGTTTCCAGTTGACTTTTCGATTTAGGGTTTTATTTTGGAGTTAACTTGTTTCTAATCTTCCGAGGTCTCAGTATTGGCATTGCCAGACATAGGGTTTGTTGGTCCCGAAAGAATAACCAAGAGGGGGGTGAATTGGTTATTTAATAAAATTTAACCTTTTTTAAAATTCAACCAAATTCACTCTACTTAGTTACTCAAATTAAATGACTTCTAAAACTCTATTTTAAATAACAAATATTGATAAATTTCGAATAATATCAGACAAGATCAAGTTCGCAAATAATTAAAAATATGTTAAAAAAATTTATTTTGCTCCCAGTTACTCTCTGACTGATCTTCTGAGTTCAATGTTCAGTAGAACTTAAATTTCCAGTTACTCTCTGACTGGTCTTCTGAGTTTATAATGCAGCAAGAATAAACAATAAAATATGCACGAAATTAAAAAGATAAGGTAGAGAAGAGATTGCAAGATCGATTTATAGAGGTTCGAGCGTCAACCTCGAGCGTCAATCTCTTCCAGCTCCAAGCCGGGGACCCGGTATTCCACACCGGTATGTTCCACTATATCCAAAAGAAATGAGAATACAAGCTTGTTCTTCAACAAAGAACTTCAAACACTCTGCTCAGCCTATCTAGCTTCACTCAAGCTATTTACTGATCTACAGAGACTAAATGTAACTCTCACTTCTACACAAATCTCATTCGAGATATACAATGCTTTGAAACAAAGGAATAAACGTTTCTAAAATTTCAGCTCAAAGAAAATTCCGAATGACAGTAATTTAGCAAGAGATTCTCGAAGGCTTTTGATTATCTCGTCTTTTTCACACACACCTCTGTCTTCATGTCTTCCAGATATTTAAATTTAAAATTCTCCTTCTTCTTCGGTTGA
Source organism: Combretum micranthum (assembly GCA_024138025.1). NCBI lineage: Eukaryota > Viridiplantae > Streptophyta > Magnoliopsida > Myrtales > Combretaceae > Combretum > Combretum micranthum. The sequence goes on along the minus strand of JAMXBD010000627.1, from coordinate 483,665 downwards.
AAACGGCTAGCGAATTTGAATTCAAAAATTGGATAGATGATAATCTCCAGTAGTTCCTGATTTTGTGCTTGATATATCTCTGTGATTATCCAAATCTTATCTTGCTGTTGAAAACGTTGATGTTTATCCATATAGTTGTTTGACCGTCTTGAAGATAGGCTTCCTCGTGAAATATCTTCTAAATCCCAAAAGAATAGGATAGAATCTTTCCTTCTTGATCTGACTGTCAAACTTGATAAAAACGAATTCTGTAATCTTCATGTAAGTATATTTTAATCATTGAATATAAACCCAAGCCATAAATATCAGACATAATCTGATCTTGGATTAATTTGATTTTTCTGTCATGAGTTCTTGAGATTTTATTCGTTGATTAAAAAAAATTCGAATCCCCTTGGATATAATAACCAACTTTGTGGAACATTTGAATGTATTACCCAAATACACTCAACTTTGGAGCTGGGTCTTCAAAATAATGAAATAATTTTGAAAAATTCGAACTGTGATCTTTTTGTGCGAATTCTGTTCTTGTACCCAGTTCACCTTCTGAGTTACCTTCTGAGTAGTTTTGTCTTGTCGATCAGCCGTTTCACTCTCTGAGTTTCCTTCTGAATACTTTTGTCTTTCTATTTTGTCTCTGAACTACTTTCTGATTTATCTTTAAATTTCCATAACTTCTTACTTAGTTCTTGAAAACTTTACTTCACTTATCACATTAAATTGAGATTTCTGCATACTCAATAAATTCATTAGTAATACTTAATCTTTTTGTTATCATCAAAACATCAAAAGAGAAATACTAACATTCTCCCCCTTTTTGATGATAACAAAACCCATCTATTAAAACAAAAAATTATTTTCATGATAACTCTATTCATTTGCATAATTTGCATAATCCAGAGATAATTCAGTAATTAAAATACGAGTTATATAACCTGCACAAACATTTGCATCGCACATAAATTCATTCATCGCACAAGCATTCATCAATCGCATAAGTATTCATCAAACATTATTTGCATGATTATCTTTGTTTTAATATCTTCTCCCCCTTTTTGTTATCAGCAATTAGAATTAATACCATAAAAGAGAATATCAAATAGTCTGAAAGAAATGCATTGGAATTAAAAGGATCATAACAACTGAGTTCTTAAAAAAAACATAACAGACTAAAATCACAGAAAAGAAAATTAGCGCTTCTTAATAGGCTTGACTGATTTCCTAGCTGTGGTCTTCTTCCGTCCAGAATACCTAACGATAGGAAGAGTTGAGCTTTCAGGAGGTGGAGGAGAATTAAATGCCGGATTGAATGATTGCAGATACTCTATCAGAACATCAGAAAGAATGATTTGAGGAGTTGTTGTGGTTCGGATGTTGAAGAGGGTTGAGAGATAGGAATCAGCTGAAAGGATTGAACATCTGGTTCCACTGTTGGTGGAGGTGGTGAAACTTCACTGTCAGGGTGTGAAGCTTCAGACTTCTCAGGAGGATCAACATCATTTCAGCATCAAAGCTGGTGGAGAAGGGACAGAATCATGTTGTGGAGGTGGAGATGAAACAGAGCCATGAGTAGGATCTGTAAACATGTCCTCGAACATGTGTTCTACTTCAGCCTTCATCTCAGCAAATCTTTTCTCCATCAGTCAAGAATAGCTGTCTTAAAATGCGATTTTGATGTTTCTCCTGGACCCTTAACAGAGATGCCCTCTGAGTCACTATCTGAGTCAGTGTCCAGATGTTTTCCTTCACCTTCCTTAATTTCAAACTTCCCTCCAGTCATGATTGCAGGTTTCTTCCTTCTCTTTTCCTTCATAACTCCTTTTCCTGCTCTTCGCATTGGAGATTTCTCCTTATCCTTCTTTTGTTTATCACCTTCTGAGCCACTATCTGCTCTTAGTAAGTGCTCCCCCTCAACTGCAGACTTAATTTTCTCCCAATCAAAAATTCTTTTGCTGAACTTAGGATGAACATACCAAGCTCCATCCTTAGCAAACCAGAATTTGCTTAACATTGATGTTCATTCTCATAAGCACAATTTCCCCAATTCTTTTCAGATTTTGAGGAAACTTAGCATTATCTGGCAGCTTTACTTTCTTAAACCTCAGCAACTTCATCAACATGCTTCCATAAGGCATATTAAACTTAGTTTTCCACAAATGCTTCAGAATCAAAGATGGTAGATCAAGCTTTAAATTTCTTTTTATTGCCAGAATGACAATAGCTTCGTTTTATTAATCGTAGTAGAACTACCATTCTTTGGAAGCAAACAGTCTACAACTATCTTGTGTAGCAGCCTTATCAACAAACTAAACTCAGTATTAAACACATCTTTTTCAGAATATGTTCCCACTCCATCATTTATTCACGAAACAGATCATTTTTCTTAATGGATACAAAGAAGTCATCATCCTTCTCATCTTTCATATCAAAACATGAAATAAGGTCTTTCCTAGTTATCTTAACTTTTTGCCCAGCTATTTCAGACTTCAACTTCAGTCCATCCGACAATGTCAAGTTATCATAAAATTCCTTGATAACTTCTCCAGCAACTTCACTAGACAAATTACACAGATTTCGACATCCTATTTATCTAGCCAATGGTTCCAATAGAACCCATTTTTCTTAAAGAAAGAAAATCTATGAACGAATTATCAAGAATCTTGATATTCCCATACCTTTTCTTAGAAGAACTTCCTGTCTTCTTCTTCTTTGCTTCTGACATTTTCTTTGGGGATCTTGAAGACATTTTCCTCTTTTTCGAACTTTCTTTCTTTTGCTGTGACTTAGTATTTCTTCCTTAGAACTTTCTGAGTCACCGTCTGGTTTAGGGTTTGAACCCTTCTTAGTCTTTCCTTCAGATTCTGGGGTAGTAACATCTAAAGATTCATAAGAAGACGAATCTTTTTCCTTTCCTTGCTCTGTCTCAGGGTTGGTTTGTTCAACTTCGACAGATTCATTTCTTTTTCGTCTTTCTCTCTACTTTCTTGAGTTCAGAGAGTGTTCGTGTTGAATCAGAAGATTCATCACGAATCTCTATAGTTCCTTTAACAACTTTCCCTTAGGACCTTTTGAAGCTAATCTTGATGATTTTCGTGGTGCCATGTTAGGGTTTGAAGAGCAAAGAGAGCGCGAAATGAGAGAGAATTTTGAAGTTTGAGAAAAAGAAAGAACGTTGGAGACGAATAGCAGCAACAGGGAAATGGAAGAGTCACGTTCTGGCCGTTTGAAAGACGTGGGAAAATGGAGACGTGATTAATGATTCACTTTTCTTGCACGTTTTCCATAATCATCCGAATTCAATATCACAAACACAAAGTTTATTAATTTATTTACTATTCTTATTGTATATATATATTTTTTAAGAGAAAAACATATGAATAAAAATATTAAAAAGGATAACACATTCCAATCTCATTTCTCAAAAATTCAAATCTGGTTTTATCAAGGGGTTTAGTAAAATATCTGCAAGTTGATTTTCAGTTGGAACAAAATCAATACACACATTTCCATTAACTACATGATCTCGTATAAAATGATGTCTAATTTCAATGTGTTTTGATCTTGAATGATGAACTGGATTCTTTGTCAATTAATTGCACTTGTATTATCACATTTAATCGAAATAAATTTATTTTCAACACCATAGTCTTGCATTTGTTGTTTAATCCAAAGAACTTGAGCACAACAATTTCCAAGAGATACATATTCAGCTTCTGCTGTAGATAAAGCAACTGAATTTTGTTTCTTTGAAGACCATGAAATCAATTTATCTCCTAAAAATTGGCAAGTTCCAGATGTACTTTTTCTATCTATTTACAACCAGCATAATCAGCATCAGAAAAACCAATCAATTCAAAATTTTGATTCTTTGGATACCAAATCCCTAATTTTGCAGTACATGCAATATATTTAAATATCCTTTTAACAGCTTTTAGATGATTTTCAGTTGGATTACTTTGGAATCTAGCACATATACACACAGCAAGCAAAATATCTGGCCTTGAAGCAGTAAGATATAACAAAGATCCAATAAGGCTTCTATAAAGTTTTTCATTGATTTTCTTACCTTCTGAGTCAGCATCTAACCTGACTGAAGTACTCATTGGTGTAGTCACTTGTTTTTTGTTTTCATAACCAAACTTTTTCAGAATTTGCCTTGTATATTTCTCTTGATGAAGAAAGATTCCTTCTTTAGTTTGTTTGATTTGTAGACCCAAGAAGAAATTCAATTCTCCCATCATAGACATTTCAAATTCAGCCTGCATAAGCTTTGCAAAATCTTGACAATATTTCTCATTAGTAGATCCAAAAATTATATCATCAACATAAATTTGTACAATCAATATATCTTCATTATAATGTTTCAAAAATAAGGTTGTATCAACATTACCTCTTTGAAATCCACTCGTGATGAGAAAATCACTAAGTCTTTCATACCATGCCCTTGGGGCTTGTTTGAGTCCATACAAAGCTTTTCTTAATTTATATACATATTCAGGCTTGAAAGGATCTTCAAATCCTGGTGGTTGCTCAACATACACTTCCTCTTTAATATAACCATTTAAAAATGCACTTTTTACATCCATTTGGAATAAATTAAAATTCTTAAAACATGCATAAGCAAGTAGCAAACGTATGGCTTCTAACCTAGCAACAGGTGCATAAGTTTCATCATAATCTATTCCTTCTTCTTGAGAATAACCTTTTGCTACAAGTCTAGCTTTGTTTCTTACTATTTTGCCATTTTCATCTAATTTATTTTTAAATACCCATTTAGTACCTATAACAGATTTATTTAAGGTCTAGGCACTAAATTCCATACATTATTTCTTTGAAATTGATTTAATTCATCTTGCATGGCATTTATCCAATTATCATCAATCAAAGCAGATTCAACACAATTTGGTTCAATTTCTGATAATAAAGCAAAGTGACTTTCAAAATCTTTTAGTTTTGATCTAGTTCTAACACCAGTATCTATTTTACCAATTATTAATTCAGGTGGATGTGCCGTTTTATATCTCCAAGCATTCGAGCTTTCTGGTGTATTAGCACTAGCATCTGTATTACCTTCTGTTTGACCTTCTGATCTAGCTTCTGAGTAATCAGATATCATTGTTTCTTTAGGTGATTTTTCTTTGGGTGATTCTGATACAGTAGCATCATTAGTAGCATTTTTCAAAAACACAGTTGTATTATCATCATCACAATCATCTTTAATTTCTTCAACAAAACGCACATTTATTGATTCTTCAATAACTTTGGATGTTTTATTGAAAATCCGATATGCTTTACTATTCAATGAATATCCTAAAAATATTGCTTCATCGGAACGTTCATCAAATTTACCAAGATTATGAATGTTCTTTTTCACAAAGCATTTGGCACCAAACACATGAAAATAAGAAACATTTGGTTTTCTTCCTCGAAAAATTTCATATGCTGTTTTTGATGTGAAAGGTCTAATATAAACTCTATTTATGATATAACATGCTGTTGCAGCAGCTTCAGCCCATAAATTCTTTGCAACACCGCTTTCATTAAGCATTGAACGTGTCATTTCTTGTATTATTCGATTTTTTCTTTCAACAACACCATTTTGTTGTGGTGTGTAAGGGGCAGAGAAATTATGACTTATACCAAATTCATCACAAAAGGAAATAAATTGAGCATTATCAAATTCTGTACCATGATCTGATCTTATAATAATTGAAAAACCTTTTTCATTTTGAATTTGTTTTGCAAAAATTTGAAAGGCATCAAAAGTATCAGTCTTACTTTTCAAAAACATACCCAAGTGTATCTTGAGAAGTCATCAACTATAACAAGTCCATATTTGCTTCCTCCAATACTTGAAACTCTTGTTGGACCAAAGAGATCCATATGTAACAATTCTAAAGGTCTTTTGGTAGATATTACATTTTTACTTTTATGAGGAGCTGATACCATTTTATTTTTAAGACATGTATCACATTTAATATCTTGTTTAAAAATCATTTTTGGTAATCCAGCAACAAGATTCTTTTTGGATAACTTTTCGAGTTGATAAAAATTTACATGTCCAAGTCTTTTATGCCATAAATGCACATTATCAGATATAGAAAGAAAACAACACTCAACATCCATATCAGATGGTTTAATTAGATAAATATTTTTCTTTCTAAATCCTTCAAACATTTTAATACCTTTATCATCATATGCATAGCATTTACTTTTCTCAAAAATCATTTTATATCCTCTGTCACATAATTGACTTATGCTTACAAATTATGTTTTAGTCCTTTTACAAGTGAAACATTTTCTATAGCATGTGGTGGATAACCAATCATACCTGTGGCTATAATCTTACCTTTATTATTATCTCCAAATCTTACATAACCATTTTCTTTCCATACTAAATTTGTAAACAAGGAAACATCACCTGTCATATGACTTGAGCACCCACTGTCTAGGTACCAAGTTCCTTTTATTTTTGCTCCTTGTTCCTGCAATTAATCATAAAAGGCTATCAAACCCTTTTAGGAACCCAGACAAGCTTGGGTCCTTGATAAGATAAGCTCATTTTCTCCTTATTATTTACTTGATTCGAATTGAGCTTGTTCTTTTTATAAAAGCAATACTTTTCAATGTGTCCTACTTTATTGCAGAAGAAACAAGTATAGGTAGGTCTTAAATTATATCTTGCATTTACCTGGTTCCATCTATTTTGTCTAGGATACCTTGGAGTGTATCGCTGACTGGACCTTCTGAGGTTGCCTCTGACTTGATATCTTTGTTCAGGGCACACTCTGAGGTACCTTCTGTTATTATTGTTTATGGGTCTATTCATTGTTTCCCTTCTGATAACAGGTTGTTGATTACATGCAACTTCCTTTGCTTTCACAAATACAGTCTTTTTCATATGGTTAGAACTACTTCCAATTTCATATCCAAGTCCATATTTATTGTTTCCAATTCTTTGACTAGAAAGTAGCATATTTAATTTTTTATCACTCTCATCAAACTTATTGAAGGTGCTTGTAATGGTTTTTGACAGATCTTCAAATCTTACTTTTAGATCTTTAATTTCATCCTTCAAAACACCATTTTCTTTTCTTAGATTACCAGAATTTACATGCAATTTTTCATTGTCAATTTTCAGATGTCATTTTCATCAATAAGCAATTTGTTTGTTTGTTTCAAGACATCTTTCTCATTTTTTAAAGCCTTATTTTCAATGTCTAACTTAGATATTCTTACATTAGCCTTTTTGAGAGCCTTTAACAATTTGTTCATTTCTACATATATCTCACTATCTGTCATATCAGCATCAGACTCAGAGTTTACCTCGGATGCTGCCATTAAACACAAGTTGGCTTCTTCTTCATCTTCACTTGCAGCTTCTGATTCAGCTTCTGACTCATCCAAGTCGCTCCAGGTTGCCATCATCGCTTTGTTCTTCTTTTTGAACTTCTTCATTTTTTCAATGAGAGATGGACATTCATACTTTATATGTCCTGGCTTCTACATTCATAGCAAATGATTTCCTTCTTCTCTTTTCTTTGTTCTTTTTCTCTATATAGTTCACCTGCATCACCTTTGTAAGTTTTTCTTTTAGTAAATTTGAACTTTTTACCTCTTTTATTCCTGAGCATTTTATTGAGCCTTCGTGCTAGCAAAGTAATGTCTTCATCATCACTGTCATCATCATCTTCGGTTTCTGCTTCACTGACTTTCTTAGCTTTGAAAGCTATGGCTTCTTGCTTGTTTCAGCTTCTTCCGTGGTGTCCAAGTGAGATTCATACGCCATGAGTTTTTCTTTCAGCTGACTAAGAGTCAATCTCTTCAAGTCTTGAGCCTCCTCAATAGCGGTCTTTTTCGCATCCCACGTTCTAGGAAGAATTCTAAGCATTTTCCTCACCAAATCTGGTTCAGGGATTTTCTTACCAAGTGATGTCAGTTCATTAGATATGGCAGTGAATCTATCAAATGCATCCTTTATTTTCTCATTAGATTTGAACTTAAAAAGCTCATATTTATGAAGTAATGCATTAATCTTAGTATCTTTTATAGTTTCAGTTCCTTCATATGCCATGCAAAGTGTCCCATCTTTCTTTTGCAGTTTCACAACATGATATCACATAAAATTCAGATGATGCAATAGTCATGTAAGAGATTCTTAGCCTGGGAATTTTTCTCAATCAACCTCTTCTCTAGTGGAGTCAACGCATCATCATCGGAAATCGTTATAGTATGATCACCATGTGAGATAACCTGCCAAGAGTCAAAGTCATTAGCTTTAATGTATGTGGACATCCGCATTTTCCAATATGCAAAATTCGTGCCATCAAAGAAAGGAGCCTTGTTCATTGCAATGTTGTTATCAGCCATTTTCAAAGATCACTCAATTAATCAAAAGAGAACCGCTCTGATACCAATTGTTGGTCCCGAAAGAATAACCAAGAGGGGGGTGAATTGGTTATTTAATAAAATTTAACTTTTTTAAAATTCAACCAAATTCACTCTACTTAGTTACTCAAATTAAATGACTTCTAAAACTCTATTTTAAATAACAAATATTGATAAATTTCAAATAATATCAGACAAGATCAAGTTCGCAAATAATTAAAAATATGTTCAAAAAAATTTATTTTGCTCCCAGTTACTCTCTGACTGATCTTCTGAGTTCAATGTTCAGTAGAATTTAAATTTCCAATTACTCTCTGACTGGTCTTCTGAGTTTATAATGCAGCAAGAATAAACAATAAAATATGCACGAAATTAAAAAGATAAGGTAGAGAAGAGATTGCAAGATCGATTTATAGAGGTTCCGCCTCGAGCGTCAATCCTCTCTTCCAGCTCCAAGCCGGGGACCCGGTATTCCACACCGGTATGTTCCACTATATCCAAAAGAAATGAGAATACAAGCTTGTTCTTCAACAAAGAACTTCAAACACTCTGCTCAGCCTATCTAGCTTCACTCAAGCTATTTACTGATCTACAGAGACTAAATGTAACTCTCACTTCTACACAAATCTCATTCGAGATATACAATGCTTTGAAACAAAGGAATAAACATTTCTAAAATTTCAGCTCAAAGAAAATTCCGAATGACAGTAATTTAGCAAGTGATTCTCGAAGGCTTTTGATTATACTCATCTTTTTCACACACACACCTCTGTCTTCATGTCTTCCAGATATTTAATTTTAAAATTCTCCTTCTTCTTCGGTTGGAAACGGCTAGCGAATTTGAATTCAAAAATTGGATAGATGATAATCTCCAGTAGTTCCTGATTTTGTGCTTGATATATCTCTGTGATTATCCAAATCTTATCTTGCTGTTGAAAACGTTGATGTTTATCCATATAGTTGTTTGACCGTCTTGAAGATAGGCTTCCTCGTGAAATATCTTCTAAATCCCAAAAGAATAGGATAGAATCTTTCCTTCTTGATCTGACTGTCAAACATGATAAAAACGAATTCTATAATCTTCATGTAAGTATATTTTAATAATTGAATATAAACCCAAGCCATAAATATCAGACATAATCTGATCTTGGATTAATTTGATTTTTCTATCATGAGTTCTTGAGATTTTATTCGTTGATTAAAAAAATTCGAATCCCTTGGATATAATAACCAACTTTGTGGAACATTTGAATGTATTACCCAAATACACTCAACTTTGGAGCTGGGTCTTCAAATAATGAAATAATTTTGAAAAATTCGAACTGTGATCTTTTTGTGCGAATTCTGTTCTTGTACCCAGTTCACCTTCTGAGTTACCTTCTGAGTAGTTTTGTCTTGTCGATCAGCCGTTTCACTCTCTGAGTTTCCTTCTAAATACTTTTGTCTTTCTATTTTGTCTCTGAACTACTTTCTGATTTATCTTTAAATTTCCATAACTTCTTACTTAGTTCTTGAAAACTTTTACTTCACTTATCACATTAAATTGAGATTTCTGCATACTCAATAAATTCATTAGTAATACTTAATCTTTTTGTTATCATCAAAACATCAAAAGAGAAATACTAACAGGGTTTCCAAGTCCAATTGGTCAAGGAGTATTCTTTTAGGGTTTCGATTTCCGGTTTTAAGCTTTCTGAAATCGAACTTAAGCTTGCTAAGAAAACGAGGGTTTACAATGGCTCTATTCGAGTCTGCGGTTTCTACTAATGCCATTTGCCCTGTTTGCCTTAGTTCTAAACAGCTTTAACCTAAGTTCAGAAGTGAAGTCGAGATTCACAGATACCATCAACCCATGAATTGAAATACAGAAGTTTTCTAAACTTCTTATTCTTACTTTGCAATTTAATTTGCTAATTTTCCCCTATTATTTCATCATGTTTAAACATTGAGGACAATGTTTAGCTTAAGTATGGGAAAAGGTTTAAATAAGATTTAATGAGAATTATAGGGAAGGTTTGATGAAAATTTTTTAATGGAGTAAATGTGCTTAATTGATCATTTTTCTTCCACAATCATAGGAAAATAATGAAATAGCAAAAATTTGACCAATTTTTTTTCAATTTTGAGATAAAATCACCAATTAACTCAATTGAACTTAGTATTTAATAACATCATCTTACGTTTGAGTTAACTTTACTTTGTTAAAATCACTTTATAATATCTATATGGAGTAGTTTTACTTGCTATTTAATGTAAGAATTTAGAGCTAGGATTGACCTAAGATTCCTAGTAAGACTACTTAATTAATTATTAAAAGCTTAAATGATTTGCATGATTTCTAATTAGTTGTTTTGAGAGCCTTATAGTCTCTAATGAAGATTCAAATGATGTTTTTCACTTAATGATCTTTCCTTGTGCTATATCCAATTAAAATCAAAATGAAAAAAAAAATGATCATGAGCTTAAGATTGACATGGGCAGGGGTTAGTCCATCAAAAGAGAAATTTCTTGATCCTTCTATCAATTTTTAAATAAGCCATGAAATGAGAAAAATAATGTTCAGTTAATATGAGCAAGACTTAGTCTCCCAGAAGAGCAAGGCTTGACTCTTCTATTAATTGAATCATGAAGAAAAAGAAAAAATAAAATAGTTGTTCGTATGAGCAGGACTTAGTCCCTTAGAAGAGCAAGGCTTGCCTCCTCTGCTAATAACTTATAAAAATTAAATGAAATTGAAAAGTGCTAAAAAAGGCTAGTTAATATGGGTATATCTTGGTCCCTCATAAGAGTAATGATTCATTCCCTCTATCAACCAAGCTATATTAAGAAACAAAAAGAAAATGAACAATGTCTGAAAGCACAAATAAGGAAAGTAATTCGGGGGATAAACTAATGTATATGCCTTCATTCTTGAGTATGATGCTTAAAGAGATGACTAAAGGACTTCATACTTATAAATATAAGGGGATAAAGTTGATTGAGTCTCTCTTACTTTGTTTGATCTTTTAAATAATTTTTGCTTTAAATTATAGCTTAAACAATAATGGTAAAGACTGGTCTACTTAGGTAAGTTTAGTGATTCTAACAATAGTAACACTAGCACATAATTTAGTAAGATTGAAAGGAGTTATATGCAGCAAAATGCTTACATTACTAAGTGATTAGGCGAAATTGAATGAGAACTTTAAGTTTAATTTGGTTAATTTCCATCCATGATTTATTTTCCTATTCAACAAGCCTTGCTATCTAGTTCACACATGATGATTTACTTGAGAATAAGTAAAAGCTTAAGTATATGGGAATTTGATAAGTCATTTACTCTCTATCCAATCTATAGGAATTCATGCTTTATTTGATCTTTTATTTGATAAATTCCTATAAATATGTGCTATTATTGTTTAATTGTTGTTTTTCAGCTCCTAAGATCATTAAAAGAAAAAAAATGAAGTGATTTGAGTAAGAATCAGGAGCAAAACAACAAAGTTGTTTGAAGCCAAACTCAACTGCGCATTCAAGGAACAAATCAAAGGCAAGAGTACAAGGCAAAACTCCAAACCGCACCCTAAATCGCACCCATGGTTCAGCCTACGATCCAAGTTGAGATAGACCACGCTTCACATGGCTTGGACACATCTTCTACCATGGCCAACATTCGAGGTCATGATTCAACCCATAAAAAGTGATATTATCTTGAAAATATGTGCATGAAGATTTGTACAAGCTTTGCCATAAAGAATTTGCCATGTCAGCAAATAAAATTTTCATGATTTATGTGCTTGATGCATATAAATAATCATGTACATATTTTGTAATAGTATTGTACCATATGTAACAAATTTTTAATGTAAAATAGAGTAGAGAGAATTTCTAGCGAGAGAAACTTTCATTTTGTGAGAAATTCAAGTTTTTTAGGTAAATTCATTTTAACTCTACCTTTATTTTTATAAGATTTTGTGCTTAATCAGTGCTATTCATCTCAATTTCTTTTTTTTTTTCTCCTGAATTTATGTTTAATGTTTATATCTATGGAGAAATAATCATTTTAACTTAGGATTTATGAATCCAAAACCTGATTCATGTGATTTCAACATGTTTTAATCGAATATTGTTGGGTATTTGTTATTAGTAGCTCGAACCTTAATTCGTGAGTTTATGTGAGTGTACCATATAGATTCATATCTAATTTCACTGCATAGATTAAGAAATCATCCTTTTGGATAGATCTAGACTGCTAATAAAGTTGCTCATAATCACTTAGAGATAGGGATGGTGAAACTTTCCATTAATTGATTTTAAATTCATTAAAATGGGTTTTGATCAAAGGATTCTTAATTTTTATGCATGTTTAGGTTGTTGATAGCTTGTGAAGAGATTCCGATAGTCTAAAGTAGATATAGAATTCTTGACCTTGAGAGAGGCTTTAACTTATCTTAATGAGTCCGACAATATAAGTATACGTAACAAACAACTCAGTGACTTTTTTAAGAAATCACATAATAATGACTTGGTGAAGCAAATCCTAAGCTCATTCTTATATTAACAAACTTATCTTATAAAGTTTACCCTAAAAACGTGTATATAAGAAGCATTAACTGTAGTTTAATTTGTGTTCTTCTTATATCACGCTCTACTGATTTTTCTTTAGCTTGATGATAGATTAGAAGTGAGCAAGGTAGATGCTAATGATTTCCAAGAGATATGACTTAATTTTCTATACTACTTTGATAGATGCGTTTGTCTATGTTGGTAGTTGGACCAAAGTTGAATAGATTTTGCTAGCACATTTTATAAATTTTTGAAAAACATAACTTCGATGTTTGCATTTGATATGTAAAGTGAAATCCAAACCCTAACCAGCTAGAATTAGATTTTTTTTTTTTTTTTTGCCATTGCTAATATTAGAGTTTAATAAGAATTCCTGCAATCAAACTGTTTGTTTTGTCATGATTTAAAAAGTCATACCTTACTAGAGTGACTTTAAAAAAATAAACGTAACTGCATGCAAACTTTAGTAACTTAATTCTCTATTAAGGTATTCCATAAATATTTTTGCTTGAAAAACCTCAAGAGCCAACTGAAGAGAAGAAAAAGAAACTAAAATAAGGTAAATTATAGATATATCTCTTATATATTTAGTCCATTTGATCTTAATTCTTTTATATTTGAAACTAAATTTATAAATCAAATCTCTAAAACTGCTTGTAGATCCCTATCTAATCATTTTTCCATTGATAAAAATAAAAAAGATATTAACATAAAAAACATTACTTAAAAGTTGGAAGAAAGAAGAAATTTTTTTTTATGCTATTGATTATTTTCTACTTGATTTTATTTTTATTTTCTATTATTTTTATCATTGTTCAAATGATTAAATAGGGATGTGAAAAGCATATTTTGAAAAATTTAGACCTTAAAGTAAAGAAAGGGGATTATAGCATGAAAGCGCTTGTACTATTCATTTTTGGCAATTTAGTGACTCTTGACGTTGTTTTCTATATAAAATCTTTTTTTTTCCCCTAACAGTTGTGCACTTGCAATGCATGTGCAAAAAATAAATAAAATATATAATAAGACTTTTGACATATTAAATTACCAAAACTAATATTGCCATATTATTTTAAAAAGAAAATAATTATCGAGTTTATAAAGTGTTTGTGCAATAGGTTACGAAAAAAAAATTGTACAGTAAAAAATACTAGTCACATATAATCTATTTTATTGAAAAATCATCTTTTATCATTATTTACACTTTTGCATATCACCTAATATTACTGATATAACTTGAGTGGATAGTCATCCATCTATTATTGCAAAATGTATTTTTCTTTTTTTTTTTCCTTCCCATGAATTTTTTCCTTTATTTGTTTTACAATCATTTTTTTTATTAGATTTATTGATTTTTGCATGGCAATTTTTTCTCATATTTTAGAGATTTATAATAGAGACATGTTGGTCTATAGTATAGCATATAATAAAAATTTACTTTATGATAAAAGGTTTTTTCTTTTTTAAAAGAGTACTTACAAAACCTAACATCCACATTGCTAGAGACAAATTATATATTGACCACATTATGGTATTCATAGGTGTTCAAGTGTGTGAACTACAAATTATCTATTAATTTATCTCTCTTGCGTCTTAACTATGCCTATATGATGGGGTTATTAGTATATTTCATATTTTAATTAATTTACTCCACAGTCCATTATCTTCCTAGTTTTACGTCTTTAAAATATTTGTTTAAAAAATTATCCATATGAATAACAATTTTAATATTCCACAGTCCATGATTTTTGCTTAATAGAAATTATCCATATAAATAACAATGTTAATATACCACAGCCCATGATTTTTGCTTGGTAGAATAATTATTATCTTTTTAAAATAATTTGTTGTGGCAATATTAGTATTGATAGTTTAATATGTCAAAATTTTTATTATATATTTTATTTATTTTTTGCACATGTATTGTGGGTACACGTCTACTAGTATGAAATAAGAGTTTACATAGAAAACAACATGTAACACTAAACCTTTTAAGAAAAAATTCGTATATTCCCAAACCATTTATAAATTAAAAAAAAAAAAAGAAAAATATCTAGATGCAGAGGAAGGGCAAGATAGATTGAAATAAAAGCACCCAGTCATAGATAGATAAAAATTATGAACTGACCAAAAATACATATCAATTGATTCAAATCATTCAATATGTAAAGTCAGATTCCAACCACCCCCTTCCCCTTAGCCCACCAAAAAAAACACATGAAAAAAAATAAAGATAAATAAATAAATAAAGGAGCTAAATCATTAAATAACAAAGAAATTGAACCTTGTATTTTAGCAGTTGAATGAAGCTCTAAGGTTATGTCAAAAATGTGATGGGAAAAAGCATTTGCATTTTTTTGCTAGTCAAAAGTCATCTTGAAATTCATTGTCATGCACATAAGTACATGTGCCAGAATACCTCCACAATATTTGAAGGATTATACTAAATAGATTTTAATTTACATGAATAATGCTTGTAGTAGCACGTTTGGCATGGAGTATGCCAAGTAAGCATAATAAACTGTAATAGACTACACCACATGATATAAATACGAAGAAAACATAAAGCAAGTGTAGCTTTTATCCAAAACAAACACATGAGTGTGTAGGAGTCTTCTAGAACTCAAATCTAGAGTTAGCTTTAATTCTTTACATTGCAAGAAAACATTAACCAACTATGAGAGAACAGTTAAAAGCATATAATAGATACTTAGTAAGAAGCAACAATATTATATCTAAAATCTGTTAGTTTCATTGAGAATTGATAAGGAAACTAGAAACCCTATAATAAATAGGAAGAAGGAATGAGAAGCATACATGTGAGTGTGGTTTGTTTAAGAGGATAAAACATTTGTTTTGTTTTCTTTTCTTTTCTTTAAGTAGGGTTTCACTATTTATTTTGGATCGGGCCTCACATATAGAGCTTAACATTGGTGCTTTCATTATTCATCAATGGTGGATGGTACTCATCAAGCCAAGATTCAAGATAAACTACAAGCTCGTGGATCACAGATTATAGAATTACAGAAATAGACAGAGCGCTTGTTTGTAGATATGGCGCAAGTATTGAAGTTTGTCAAATTGCAAATGTTGAATCAGAATTCTCAAGGTAACTCTATTATTGAGATTAATTCATCATTTTCGAGCAATGTACTTGGGGATATTATGGAGTCCTTTGTTTCATGCATTTGTAATATCAAATTAGAACTTCTAAAGTTTGATGGACAAGATCTTTTACCTTGGATTTTTCAAACAACTTGTTTTTTCAATTTACATCATGTTCCTGATAAGGACGTTACCTTAGATTTTTCAAGCAACTTGTTTTTTTTATTTTCATCATGTTCCTGATAATGACAGATTACAAATTGTTTCATTCGCCATTGAAGGCGAGGCTTTGGATTGGTATGAGTTGTTGTTCTGCAACAATCTATTAACAACTCGGTCCTTCAATTTGTTGAAGACTGTCTAGACAAATTAAGCAAGTTAGTGCAAACAAGATCAATAGTCAATTGCTGGCATGAGTTTGGAAGTCTATCTAACCAAGCTACTGGCCTTTTGAAAGCCTTTTACAAAGATGCTTTATTTCAGGTCTTCAACCCTTGATAAGATAAGAGGTCTTAGCCTTTTAGCCTACTAGTCTCCTTCAAGCAATGAATTTAGCCAAGTTACATGAAGGTAAATTTGCTCAATTATCTTCTTTCAGACCACTTTCCCTCACTTCTTTTTCTTTCAAAACCTACCATACAATATACTTTTTCTAATACTTCATACACACAACCTAAATTTAAACCTTCATCTACCATTACTACTTCTGCTTCCCATACATAACCAAAGAAACCGATTCCTTTTAAAAGACTTTTGGTTGCTCAAATGGCTTCTAGACTTGAGAAAGGACTATGTTTTAACTATGATGAAAAGTTTCATGAGGATCATATATGAAAATCTAAGTTCTATATTTTAATTCAACTTGAGGATTATCATGATTCTAATGATGAGACGATATTATCAGCTTTATCTTATGAGAATATTAGTGGGGACAATGTTGAATTTAGCTACTATGCTTTATCTAGTATTCATATTTCCAGGACTCTTAAGATTTTAGGTTCTATAAAGGGAAAGAAAGTTTCAATGTTAATTGACTTTAATAGTACTTATAATTTTATACAATTTAGAGTTGTTAAATAGTTGGATTTACCTCTTTTGGCTACTCAACCTTTTCATGCAATGACATGGAATGGTGAAAAACTGAATTGTACAAGTATTTGTGAGAGTGTGGCCTTAATGATGAATGGAGAACTATTTTAGAATGATTTCTATGTTCCGCCATTTCAGGGTATTGAATTGGTTCGGGGAATTAAGTGGTTGAAAACTCTTAGTGTCACACCCCAAAGAGTACCCTAAATGTAGCAATCCGCCACATACAATATTAAGACTTAAGAATGACTATTTTAATCATGTGAAAGTCTTGATATTATATGTAAGATGTCTAACACAACAATAGAAAATACTGGTGGAATATGTAGTTTGAGCAGTAATATAAAGCATACAAGAGCTAATAAATATAAATTCACCAGATTAATAATAATAAGGCCTTTACATAAACTTAGGGGCATTCCCCTAATAATTCTCCAATATCTAAAATATAGTTTGAATCTTACATATAATAACAACAGTAACTACAAAGAATTTTTTTAGTCCCAAAAGAATAATCAAGAAGGGGGTGAATTGGTTATTTGATAAAAAATTATTCTTTTTCAAAACTAAACCAAAATCACACAACTTGGTTAATCAAATTATAATGGCTTATGAACTCACTTGAAAACAATTAATCCTGATTACAAATAATGTTAATTAAAATTCAAATAAACAGGTTTACTTAAGTTCACAAAAGGCTAAGCAAAAGTTTAAAGTTAAGCTTCCAATTTACTCTCTCATTTAGTCTCTGAGTGTAAAATGCAGCTAAAAAAAATAAGTAAACATGCATGAAATTAAAAAGATTAGGAAGAAGAGAGTGCAAAATCAATTTATAGAGGTTTCGCCTTCAGCGTCAGTCCTCTCTTCCAGCTCTAAGCTGGAGAACTGGTACTCCATACCGGTATGTTCCACTATCCAATCAAGAAATAAGAGTACAAGCTTGTTCAACTACAATGAACTTCAATCACTCTGCTCAGCCTATGTAGCTTCACTCAAGCCATTTATTGATCTACAGAGAAAAGAATGTCAATGTCACTCTTCTACAATCTCTCACAAGAAATCTAAAACAATGAAGATAAAAGGATAAAAAGTTCCTCTTGGATTCTGTACAAGGAAGACAATATATTGTAACAGAGATTAGCACGTTTATAAGTTATGAAAAATTTATCAGAGTATTGAGCTTCTCGTATATGTTTTTCTTTTTCTTCTTCGATATATGTACTCTGAGTCTTCAATGGATAGGAAGATAATTTAAAAAAAAAAATAGATCCAGATTTTTCTCCTTATTAATCTGGTCTTCCAACGAATAAAGGATTAGGTTAATCGTTGATGAAGATCTCTCTCCTTATTTTGTGCACCTGCAAGATGTTTCAAACTTACTGTGGATGCATCTTGAAGATTTCGAATGTTTATAAAAAACTCTTGAAAACTGGCTCATATCTTGTGATCATTATCTTCTTCAAATTTAAATTTTCTTTCAACTTGTAAAGATAAGCTTGAAAGTTGAAGTAGATCCCATGAATTACGCCTGCTTCTGATATTGGAAAAAAAATTCATATCTTGCTATCCTTGGTTTTCTCGTGACATTGAAATCCTTATCTTTATTAAAACATAACTTAAAAGACAATTATATCATAAAGACAAATAGATCAGCTTCTTATATTGAGTCAAGTCTTGGATATGTCTTTTTTTTCTTAAATTGAACTTGAATTGCTGTCAAAAACTTAATTCTTTAAGAATAAGCTTTAATCTAATAAAAATATGAGTCCCCTTGGATATTTGAACCAACTTAGTGGAACATATTTTAATGTACTACCCAAATATATTCAACTTTGGAGCTAGGCCCTCAAATCCATAAAGAATTAGAGAAAATTCAATTTCTTGAAATCTGTTTGGTAGACTCATATGTTGTGTTCACAGAGAAGTTTTACTCTTTGATTTACCTTCTAATTGTTATAAATGTCTTGTAAAGTAGCATATTACCCTTTGAATTACCTTTTGAGTGTTCACTTGTTCTTGAAAAACTTTTCCAAATCATATTTTGAATTACTTTCTGACTTGTATCCTTTTTGTAAATTATTTTCATAAAACTTTGATCATACTTAAGCATGCACACTTAATGAATTTGTTAGTAATCACTCAATCCTTTTTGTTATCATCAAAATCAATATTGATAGAAACCAACATTCTCCTTCTTTTTGATGATAACAAAACCCTTATAGACAAAATAATTGATTTATGAAAAAGGTAATTCTAATTCAAATTCAAATATTTATTTCTAGCAATTTTGTTTACTTTTCTCCCCCTTTTTGTTAGCATCATAAAACGTGATACCAACATTAACAAAGAAACTCAGTAATATCAACAAACTGAAACATTAACACATAAACTGAGCAAGTTGCAAAGTTTTCATAACATAACTAGAAACAAGAGTAAAACAGTCTACAGAACATTAAAAAAATTTCTAATCTTTCTTAAACTCTATACTTTTAATAGATTTTCTAGCTTTCATCTTTATGCGTTGGGGAAAGGTTTGACAAGGTAGATCATGGATAATTTTTTGCTGTTGAAGAAGGCTCGTGGCAGATGAGATAATTTCTACTTGAGAAGGGCTCAGATGTGGTTGAGAAGCTAGTGGTTGAGCAAAAGGAATGAGCTGTAAGTTCTCTGAAGCTGGAGCGTCTTACTTTTGATCGTCATTTGTAGGAGCAGGAACTTGAGTAGGAGAAACATCTTTAGGTTCAGTTTCCACTTCTATTGATTTCCCATGTGGTTACAAACCGATGCATTTTGAGTAAATCCTTTAAAAATCTTGAAGGCATTGAGCATTGAATCAGTGAGATCCTTCTTCATATCTTGTACTTTCTGTTCGATAAGATCTACTATAGCGGATTCAAAATATGATTTGGATAACTCACCAGGAGGTATAATTGGCAGACCTTTTGAGTCACTTTCTAATTCACTGTCATCTTGAACTATTATTCCTTCATTTTTTTAAACTTGCCCCTATCTTGATTTGATAGCTTTTCTTTATTTTCCCTTTTATTTCCTCCTTTCCAGGTCTCCTAGATGGTTGTTTTTTAGATTTATCAAAGTGTGTATCTTCTGAAGCAATCTTTGATTCAAGAAACTCCTCCCCTTCAGCTAATGCCTTGATTTTCTTCCAATCGAATTTGATCTTGCTAAAATTCAAATGCCTATATCAAGCACCATCCTTAGAGAACCATAGCTTTTCATAAACAAGAATCCCCATGGGTTTCAAATTAATTTCACCAATTCTTTTCAAATTGATTGGCACTTTAAAATGATTGGTTAAATTGACTTTCCTAAGTCTGATAAATTTCATGAGCAAATTGTTGTAGGGTCTATTTGCTCTAGTTCTCCACAAGTGTGATAAGATCATATTTCATACAACTTTTTGATGTTTAATTTGTGATAACTTATCATAAATGGCTAAAATGGGTACTTGTTTTGTTTAAAATTCATGTTTCAGGCCTAATTTGGACAAAGGGAAGCAAAACAAGAAAATTTGAAATGAAAAGAGGAAAACTCAGGGGGTACGCCGGCTTTATTGAAATCTAAGCTGCCGACGTACGGCTAGCCTTCATCATGAACAAAATGAAAATTTTTAAGGTTGCCTCTACACCGCCGGCCTTGAAGCGGTGTAGACTAAGGGAAGTTAAACAAACTGGCTCTACACCGCCGATGTAGAAGAAAGAAGAAGCCAGCTTCTGTAGATTTCATTCAACAACGGCTTTCTAGGAATCAAAGCTGCTAACATTGAGACAGCCTACAAGATGAACATGTTTGCCCTCTTCAAAGCCATTGCATACACTGCCGACCTTACAAGCATCCTTTTATTTGAAGTTACGTCGCCTAAAAGCTGCCGGTGTAAAAGGTGAAGAGGGTAGTATAGAGTGAAAGGCGACAGCTCAGAGCTCAAGAATTGCCAGTGCAGATGGAGTTACAATGTACACCGGCTTCTAAGTCGCTAGTGTTGAGGTAGTGTAGATCAAAGATCAAGAAGCACAATCAAATATGCATGCTTGGCTACAAAATGAACGGTCAACTTGAATAGATTGCCTTAGCCGGCATGAAAGCCGCTGGCTTTGGGACGACTTTCCTTATAAAATGGCCTTACATTTTTCAGTATATACGCCGGCTAGATCCATCTCTAAGTCACCGGCGTGCAAGCGGCCTATACTTGTAACTGAAAATGAAAGCTACTAGTGCACTGCCTGTGTATTGAAGTGAAGGACTTTACGCCGCTTGTAAGCCGCCAGCGTAGTAATTGTAACTGCCGGTGTATAAGTTGAAACTGCAATTTTTCATTAATGCTTCTCACGAAGTTTTTCCTATATAAAGGGGATTTCCCTCCTCTAGTTTGATCAATCAAGAAAATTAGAAAAACAATTCAACATACATTCAGTAGATCAATAGCTTTTAGCATTTCATAGAGAATTGTAAGAGATTTGAAGCTTACAAGAATTTGTAATTAAAGATTTTGATATTTGAATTGGTGATATCTGATTTCTTTGTTCATAATGATATCAATTGCATATTCCTATTTGATTATTGAATCATCATCTATGAATTGCTAAACTATTTCTTGTGGGAAGTGATGAAACCCTAATCTTGTTAAAATGATTTTTGAATTTATATTATAAGATTATTAGTGTCACGCCCCGAATGGTACCCTAAACGTGGCAGTCCGCCACATACGGTATTAAAACTTAGGAATGACTTCTCGAAGTCACGCGAAAATTTTTAACACCATATGCAAGGCATCTATCACAACAATAGGAGATACCGGTGGGATGTAGAGTTTGAGATAGCAAATACAGCATACAAGAATCTAAATAAACATCAAATTTATCATTAAGAGAATACAATCATTACATCCTCTTAGGGGTTTTCCCTCATAATTCTCCAAACAATCATAATAACAACTTAATCTTTCTCACAACAGAATAATACTAATACCAAAAGACATTAAATGATATTTAACCTAAGATCTTCAAAAGATTCCCAGAAGCTCCTTAAATCATAATTCCACCTGGGTATATGTAGTCCTTGTTCATGAAAGATATTAGTCCTGTACAACAAAGGTCTATTGGAGTATAAGCATAACTAGCTTAGTGAGAATATTCCTAAATCAACGTACTTGTATAAATAATTTCAAGCAAGTTATTAACAAGCATATGAATGCATCAAGCAAGTGATCAAGCAATACATATGATTTACCGGAAATCATATGTTTGAATGAATTTACCCCTCCATTCCGGGTTAGGTGTTCCAAGCTCTTTAAAACCTATCTTTAAATCCAACTCATGTAGTTTATTTCAGGCTTCTACTAGCCCATCACAAAATAGTTCTTTCAGGCTCCTATCGCCCATCTTGCAAATTTCTGGCTACTGCACACCCGGCTACTAAACTCTTGTCCCATCGAGAATAGCAGCTCATGCAATGGAACTAACTACATGATATGCATGAATCAATTAATATAATTCATAGTATATGATTAAAGTAATTTAAAGGTGATCACAGAATTTGCACACACTCCAACAGAATAATATTAACACATAAGTTAAGTAACAACGATTCATGCCTCGGTATGCTTAACATTCTTTCAACCAATATTATCATACATAATTCATTTTCATCTTTGCCTACTTCTAGTGCCTTTAGCTACAAGCACAACCAAGTACGAAAAAGGTAGGAAATAAACTCACTTAGCCATGAGAATCTATCTTTCTTGTGGATAAGTCGATCGATAAATCCACTAATCAAAATAATCCTCCGGGTATGAATACTCCTCATCGGGATCACCTAATCAAGAAGAATACCCATAATGAGTATTTTTTATTGATTCTATGGTACTTATCAAAAACTATGTCATAAGATCATTAAAATTCGTATAGTAGGAAATTACAATTTAAAATAGCCATAACTTGGTCATTTTAACTCAGAATTGCACAAACAATATACCGTTTTCTACCTACTCGAAAAGATCTATCTATTTCTAAGGTTATTTATATTAAATTAGGTCATTTGGGTTACAAAACAAAGGCGATCAGATATATTACGACAATTCCCTTCCTTTGAAAATAAATTTCAAACTTCAAATTATCCAAAAATCATTTGATAAATACTCAGTTATCTATATAGTTGAAAAATTCCTTTACATACATATATAACTGATATTTCATTCATGATTCAAGTATTTGTTGTCCAAATTAAAATTCTTTAGTAAAAACAATGTCTTTTGAAAGTTAAAAAAAAAAAAAGAACAAAGTTACAAAAATTCCTTTTGTAAATTCTTTGAAAATGAAACTTTGATTCTTTTGTTTTCAAGGAGTATTTTATGTTTAACTTACCGTTTTCCTAAAATGAATTTCTATATTTCTCCTTTTGAAATATTTAACACTGGTGTCATTTTTACTATTAATTCCCTATGTTTTTTTTTATATTATTATTGTTATTTTGATATTTTTAAACCTTGATTCAAAAACTTATATCTCCTTTGGTTTTTTATGGGATTTTCCTTTATATTGTGTTTGTAAGAAAGACTCTTTTTTTTATATAACAAATAATTATCAACATTAAATTTAGAAAATAACAATAATACTAATATAGTTATGGTTTTAGAAAAAGCTTTTCAAAGTAATGGTGGTTCAAAATTATAGTAAGTTCTTTCTAAAGCTTGAGAAAAATGGATTTCTTTGATTCAAAAATTCTAAGTTTCATTTAAGACTTTTCCTAAGTGACAAAAATTTATTTGCAAAAAGTGTAGTTTAAACTTTATGGTTTAGACAACAACCTTTAGCTTGCATGAATATGAGGATAGTGGCAAGCAAAAATATTAGATAACATCAAAATAATAAGTAAGATAACAAGATAATAAAAGGTCAAGTATTGGGAGTCTTAGCTTTTAAATCAAGGCTCCCGAGACTTGAAGTATTCTAGTCCCATGAATAATTGGAGAAACAAAAATAAGAAAAACAAGTATTGGGAGTCTTAGACTATATCAAGGCTCCCAAGACTTGATATACAACCAGTCTCTTATGGACTTGATATATAACCAGTCCAAGTCTAGCTAGGGACTAGACTTATCTTTTGATACAAAAATAAAAGAACGAGTAAATAAAAGTTAGATTAGTTAGTAATAAAAACATAAATAATATTTGGGTTAGTGAGCTTTATGCTCTTATAGGTATAGATATTAAGATAGAAGTTAGATTAGATGATAATAAGAAGCAACAAGACATTGATAAGATTCATAAATTTGGCATGATATTGGTTTGGATCAATCATGAACTTCAAAGTTTGAAAGCAAAATAGGAAGGGTTTTGATGAAAGAAAAGGTATGAAACCATAACTAGAGACATAAACATAGAAAATTAGATTAGATGAAAGCATGGAACAAGATATTAGTAAAACTACACACTTGACATGATAAAAATTCGTGCTAATAGAAGCTTCAAAGTTTTGGGCATGATAAAGTGATATTTTGTGAGAAAAGAAGCTTGAAATCATCCCTACTATTACTATGATAAGATAGGAAGTGAATATACCTTGAAAAATGAAGCAAAAGAGGAGTTTTTGATGAAGAATAATGGGTGAATAGTACCATCCCAAATTTCACACCCAACAGGAGGAAAAATGAGAAAAAGAAAGAGAGAAAAAAAGAAAGGAGATGCAAGGTGTAAGCTTGGTATCTTGAAGGGGTATTTATGGGAGATGAATATGCCTTAAGAGATGAAGTAGAAGAGGAGTTTTTGATTGGACAAATGGGGGAGGCAGCTGCAATTTTTGGGACGCCCAGCAGTAGAAATTGAGGAAGAAAAGAAGAGAGAAATGGGAGAAAATGAGAGGAGAAGTAGGGGTTGTAACGTGATGATATGAAGGGGTATATATAAGAGATGAAGGAGAGTTTTGGAGAGTGATTTAAAAAAAAAATAATGAAACAAACAGCAGCTGCAAAGTGGAGGTGTGTGCAGTGTGAAAAGCAAGCCAAAGGAGAAAGAAGAAAAGAAAAAAAAAATCCAATATGAAGTGACATTACATCTCTATGCATCATAAATGGTAAATATATGTTTTAGGTTATAATCTATAGGAAATAAATATATAAAATTAAGAAAAATATAGCAGCTATGTTTGCTACAAAATTAATAATAAAAGACAACAAATAATAATAGAAAAATATAAAATAAGTTACCGGTATGGATAAAAATACACGTATATAAGCTATAACTGCTATTTTTAGTTACCAAAAAATTATGAAACTGATATTTTTGAAATCTTTGTTTAATTATGAGTCTTTTGGTGTTATTGGAATATTTTTATTATTCCGAGCTTCGGGACACGCTTTTCGAGAACTGATCCCGTTTTAGTCCGAAGGACACTCAAAATTCGCGAATCTAATACTTTTATATTACCCTATATTATTACGAACTATTATAAGCCATTAACTCAATTTCGTTTTCTAGGGTTTGAGAACGCGGGATTGCCGAAGTTGAAATTGCTTGATTGTCTTGACCTTTGTTGACTTTTGAAACTCCGGTTTGACTAGGGTTAGGGTTTAATTCAACTTTACCCTAGAAATTAAGGGGTTTAACTCAGGGATCGGATAGGTGGTCCTTCTCATGTTCGGGTTTTCAAATTAATCTTATTGAACTCTCTATTTTTGTTTTTGAAAATTCTCTTATGAAATCCCGTGATTGAAATTGTTTAAGGTTCGGTTTCAACTTTGGTTAGACTTTAGGGTTTCGATTTGGTATTCCAAAACTATTATTGAAAAATTTCAGGGACTTACATTTAACATTATGGAATATTTGTATTGAATTATAATTATCTATTTTGTTTCTATACAAAATTGTATTGATAAGAATTCTGATAATTCGGAAGAAGAATTAGGGTTCACAGGAATTCATGAATTAAGATTAAACAACAATTGTGGAAGCGGCAGAGTTTAATCTGATTTAGAAATTGTCCCATGTAATTCATGCAATGTTTTATGTTAATTTCTCACTAAGGAATTAGGAGAAGTTGATTTAGGATATCAAACAATTATAGAATCGGGAGGTTTATAATTGTAAATTAGATTCCATTAATAATTTATATAGCAGAAGCTAATAGATTTGTGGTCTACTAAAACTTCATAGTTCTAGGTCTTGACAATTTCATACAAATATCTACAATTCTAACTATTCTTATAATATAAATTCAATATGATTAGCAAAGATTAGGGTAGATTTTGTTTCTTTCCACATTTATCTGATATATCTTTCTCACAATCTCATTGCATTCATTGATAGCTGTTAGGTTTAGTTAAATAGTTTAAATTAAATTTGATTGCCTAAATATTAGTAAAAGCTAATATCGATCTAGTAATTAAATTGATCCTCGTGGGAACGATACTCGACTCATTTTCTATATTACTTGATCAGACCCAGTATACTTGCTGGTAGTATCTGAACTCACATTTTTTTATATATACATTTTAAAATCGAATCAAGTTTTTGGCACCGTTGCCAGGGAATCAAATTAATATTAGATCACTTTTAGTTTTGCTAGTAGTTTAGGTGTTTTTCCTAGAGATTGATTGTTTTCTTTTCTTTTTGCAGGTTACATGCACAAGAATAGAAGTAGGGAACTTCTACCAATTGATCCTGAGATTGAAAGAACCCTGCATCAATAAAGAAGAGAAAACAGAAGGCAAGAAGGAGTGCTACAAACCGAAGAAATGGCTGAAAACGAAGTAAGGAACAATGCGGGCAACAATGATCAAAACAACAATCCAAACAATAATCAGATTCAAGTTGCACCGTTAGAGCACTTCGGGATTATACAGTACCCATTGTTCAGGGTCCTGCTGTGAGGAGACCAATAGTTCAAGCTAACAACTTTGAGCTTAAACCAACATTGATTCAAATGGTTGAATCACATCAATTTGGAGGATATCCTAATGAGACACCAGATGAACACATTTCCAAATTCCTCCAATATTGCAATACTGTCAAACTTAATGGAGTAACAGATGAGGCTATAAGAATGCAACTTTTCCCTTTCTCTCTTAGGGATAAAGCTTTGGCTTGGTTTAATTCTCAACCACCTGAGTCCAGTACTTCATGGGCAGATTTGACAACCAAATTCTTGAAGAGATTTTTCCCTCCTTCCAGAACTACCAGATTAAGAAACGAGATCACCAACTTCACAAAGTTTCCTGGAAAATCATTATATGAAGCTTGGGAGAGATTTAAAGAGGTAGTTAGAAAATGCCCACATCATGGACTTCCGAATAATCTCTTGACTGAAAATTTCTACCTCAGTCTAGATGAGACTTTGAGGTCATTAGTAGATGCTACATCAAGAGGATCACTCATGGGAAAAACATATGATGAAGCTAGTGCATTAATTGAGGAGTTAGCTTCTACTGCTCATAATTGGAGCTGTGAAAGAACAAGATCAAAAGTGGGATCTATTCAAGATAGTGAATCCATGCAACAGCTCACTGCTCAAGTTTCAGCTTTAACTACACAAGTAAACTTGTATTATCTAGTTCTTTGAATACTAATCAGGTTACTACTTGTGAGTTGTGCTCAAGACCACATTCAATCTATGATTGTCCTCATGGTACTACACCATCATCAAGTGGAGAGTAGCTCAACTATGTTGGAAACTTTGGAAGGGTTAATTATGGAGCATATTCAAACACGTATAATCCAGAATGGCGTAATCATCCAAATCGATCTTATAGAAATGAATCAAATGTTTACTGACCACCTGGATTTCAAAAACAAGGTCCCGTAAGGAATACCCAGCCTCCATCTCAGCAAAATCAACTTTCAACTGAAGAGTTATTAAAGATTTTTATACATATCACACTCAATAATCAGCATGCGATTATTCAAGATCTTCAAGGGAAATTCCATCAACTTGCTCAGCAGATTGGTAATAGACCATCTGGTTCTTTACCGAGCAATACTGAGGAAAATCCTAAAACTGTGAATGCCATAGTTTTGAGAAGTGGTAAGGATGTTGAACCCGTTAAGGAAAAAGTTGAGGAAATTGAAGTGCTTCCAAGGAAAGATAAAGGAAAACAAAAGATGGAGGAACCAATGCAAAAATCACCTTAGGTAAGACCTTATGTTTTACCTATTCCTTTTCCAGGAAGACTGAAGCAACAAAAATTGGATGAGCAATTTTCAAAGTTTCTGGATGTTTTCAAGAAGTTGCAAATCAATATTCCATTCTTAGAAGTGATTCAAGAAATGCCTTCCTATGCAAAATTCATCAAAGAATTGCTTACTAAAAAGAGAAAGATTGATGGGAATGAACCAGTGATGCTAACAGGAGAATGTTCAATGATTCTGCAAAAGAATACACCATGTCTGTCGACAAAACAAAGAGATCAAGGGAGTTTTACTGTTCCTTGCACTATAGGAGACTTTTACTTTGATAAAGTTCTTATAGATTATGGTGCAAGTATTAATCTTATGCCTTTATCTATTTTTAGGAAATTAGGACTTGAAGAATGTAAGGACACTCATGTTACCTTGCAACTTGCAGATAGAAGTGTCAAATACCCATGTGGTATTGTTGAAAATGTCTTAGTAAAAGTTGACAAGTTCATATTTCCAGTAGACTTTATAGTCTTGGAAATGGATGAGGATCATGAAGTCCCAATAATTCTTGGCAGACCATTCCTTGCAACCAGTAAAGAATTAATTGATGTGGAACAAGGTAAACTCACTTTAAGGGTAGATAATGATCAAGTAACCTTTAATGTTTATGATGCAATGAAAAAACTTGATAAAGTTTCCTGTTATACTATTGATATTATTGATGAGTTTATCTCTGAGTCTGTTGAAGAAAAAGAAGGTGTTGAAACTGTGGAATCTGTGCTAAGAGATCTGGATGATTGGAGTGATGATGAGCAATAGGAAGAAGTTGAGCAAGTGCCTCAAATTAAAACCAGATATTATGAGGAGCTGGGCACTAGTGAAAGCAAGCCAATACCATCATTGATACAACCACCAAATCTTGAGCTTAAACCCCTTCCTACTCATTTAAAATATGCTTTTCTAGGAATTGGAAATACCTTGCCAATAATTGTTTCATCTTATTTGATAGGTGAACAAGAGCAGTAGCTGCTAGGAGTTTTACAGGAGCATAAAGAAGCAATTGGTTGGACTATTGTTGATATCGAGGGAATTGGCCCTATGATTTGTGCTCACAAGCTTTTGATGGAAGCCGAGTACAAATCTATAGTTCAACCACAGAGGAAACTTAACCCAACACTTAAAGAGGTAGTAAAAAATGAAGTTTTGAAACTACTTGATGCAGGTATTATCTATCCTATCTCTGGGGTCTGTTTGTTTTGGCTTTTTTTCGGCAGATACAGATACTTTTTCAAACTTTTTTCTAACAAATTATTTATCAAGAAATAGATATAGATAAAAAAAGTTGACAGTTCTCATCAAAAGATCAAATAGAACAAATATAAATAAAATTTAGATGCAAATCTGATAGTAATTTCAAGTTGTTCCAAAGAAAGGTGGTATGACAGTAGTGAAAAATGAAGAAAATGAATTGATTCCTACCTGTACTGTAACTGGGTGGAGAGTTTACATTGATTATAGGAAGTTAAATGACGCCACCAGAAAAGATCATTTTCCCCTTCCCTTCATTGATCAGATGTTAGAAAAACTTGCAGGGCATGAATATTATTGTTTTCTAGATGTTAACTCTGGTTATAATCAAATTTCCATAGCACCTAATGACCAAGAGAAAACCACTTTTACTTGTCCCTATGGTACTTTTGCCTTTAGGAGGATGCCCCTTGGTCTTTGCAATGCATTTGCTACGTTTCAGAGGTGTATGATGGCTATTTTTTCTGACATGCTTGAAAATTTTATTGAAATATTCATGAATGATTTTTCTGTTTTTGGAAAGTCTTTTGAAGCATGTTTAGTAAACTTAGCTAATGTTCTTAAAAGATGTAAAGAAACAAATCTGATTTTAAATTGGGAGAAATGTCATTTCATGGTAAGAGAAGGAATTGTTTTAGGTCACAAAATTTCAGAAAAAGGAATTGAAGTTGATAAGGCCAAAGTTGAAATAATAGAGAAGTTGCCACCACCCACAAATGTTAAGGGAATCAGAAGTTTCTTAGGACATGCTGGCTTCTACAGAAGATTCATAAAAGACTTCTCTAAAATTTCTAGGCCTTTGTGTAATCTTCTTGAAAAAGATTCTGTATTCAATTTTGACGACAAATGTTTCCAGGCATTTAATTTATTGAAGGAAAAGCTCACATCTACACCAGTGATTATTGTACTAACGGGGAGCCACCTTTTGAACTCATGTGTGATGCAAGCGACTTTGCTGTGGGAGCAATATTGGGTCAAAGAAGAGGTAAGTTGTTTCTTGTTATATACTATGCTACTCGAACTTTGAATGAGGCTCAAAGAAACTATGCCACAACTGAGAAGGAGCTTCTTGCTGTTATATTTGCTTGTGACAATTTTAGACCTTACCTGATAGTTACTAAAGTCATAGTATATACTGATCATGCTACTTTGAAATATTTATTTGCTAAAGCTGATGCAAAACTTAGGCTAATTAGATGGATATTACTATTGCAAGAATTTGATCTTGAGATCAAAGATAAGAAAGGAACTGAGAATGTAATTGCTGATCATTTATCTAGACTAGAATCTGATAGTTTAGATATTCCTATCAATGAAAAGTTTCCTGATGAACAATTGCATACAGTAGAGATCCTACGTTTGCCTTGGTATGCTGATTATGTCAATTACTTGGTTAGCAAAATCATTCCATATGGTTTGTCTTATCAAAAAAGAAGAAGTTTTTGCATGATGTGAAAAGTTACTTTTGGGATGAACCATATTTGTTCAAGAAATGCGTTGATCAAGTGATTAGACGATGTGTACCTGAATCTGAACAGCTTAGTATTATTGAACATTGTCATTCAAAAGAAGCAAGAGGTCATTTTGGTTTTCAAAGAACTACAGCTAAGGTCTTATCATCTGGATTTTATTGGCCTAATTTGTTTCGTGATTGTAGGAAATACATAGTGTCATGTGCTCAATGCCAAAGGATTGGTAACATTTCAAAGAAACATGAATTACCACAAAACAATATCCTAGTAATTGAACTTTTTGACGTTTGACTTCATGGGTCCTTTTCCCTCATCATTTTCAAATAAATATATACTTGTGGCAACAGATTATGTTTCAAAATGAGTTGAAGTTGTTGCTTTACAAACAAATGATGCCCGAGTAGTTTTAAGATTTTTGAAAAAGAATATTTTTACCAATTTGGGTGCCTAGAGCTATCATTAGTGATGGGGGATCACATTTTTGTAACAAGCAATTTGAAAAACTTTTGTCAAAATATGGAGTTACACACAAAATTGCTACCCCCTATCATCCACAAACTAGTAGACAAGTTGAGGTATCCAATAGGGAGATCAAAAGAATTTTGGAAAAAACTGTTAGTGCATCTAGAAAAAATTGGTCTTCAAAATTAGACGATGCATTATGGGCTTATAGAACTGTAAGCCCCAGAAAATTTCAATAAATAATTCCAAAATGAACTTCGAAAATAAACCCTAAAAATGACTCCAAATTAAAACCGAACTTTGACTAGTCCTAAATCACGAACGAATCCAGAAATTTCTTAATCTTGAGAAAAATAAGAATCCTTAAAAATAAAATGAGAACTCAACATACTTCAAATCCAAAACCACTACGTATGACAAATTCTATAAGTAACTCTGACTTATAAAATCGGGTAATATAGAACCCAAAAACA
Source organism: Combretum micranthum (assembly GCA_024138025.1). Classification (NCBI taxonomy): domain Eukaryota; kingdom Viridiplantae; phylum Streptophyta; class Magnoliopsida; order Myrtales; family Combretaceae; genus Combretum; species Combretum micranthum. The sequence goes on along the minus strand of JAMXBD010000627.1, from coordinate 451,697 downwards.
AATTATTAAAAAAAAAGTAAATAACGATGAAATTTTTGGAAATAAAACTCAATTCAAGAATTCTGAAAATGTTAAAAGATATTAAATACTTACGAAAATAAAATTTAAAATAATTATCTCAAACTAAATATGTTGTATAAACATAAAACGTCAGTTTCCAAATTGGTAAAAATCTAAACCGGAAAAACCACTTGGAAACCCTAAGTGGAATACAGTAGTTTAAGTCCGGCAATCCCGCGCCCTTAACCCTAAAGGCCAAAGTGTAGTTTAAGTGTGTAGAATAACTCGTAGTAATATAAGTTAGCTTAAAAATATCATATTGGTAAATTTTTAACCTATTTCAAACCCGTTCGGATACAAACTTCAAAAAGCATGTCTGTCACGTCCCATAGGGGTATCCTAAACGTAACAGTCCGCTACATACTATATAAGACTCTCGAATTACTATCCGAGCCTTTCGGGAGTCTTGTATAGATGTAAAGTGTTCCTTTACGATAATAGAATACTCTATTCAATGGAGTTAAGAAGTTTAATGTGGCATTCGATAGCCATAGATAGAGCTGGACAAATGGGTTATGGCCCGCAGGCCAGCCCATTTAACCCACTTTAAAAGTGGGTTAGGGTTGATTTTTTTCAACCCGTTTAAAAGCGGGCTGAAAAAACCCAGCCCGTTTAACCCACGGGTTAAAGCGGGTTAACCCGCAACGGGCCGGGTTGGCCCTTTTTTTTTTTTTTTACTTAAATTTGAAAGTTGAAATTTAAACCTAGATTCGGTCAAAAAAAAAAATCGGACAAAACAAAGGAAATTTAAACCTAGAGGCTAGAGACAGACACAGTCACACAGACGACCACAACCACAACTCCACAAGACGTCCAGAGTCCAGACTCGAGACGACGAGACCACAGACACTTCAAAAACCAGAAATATATATATACTAATACTACCTAGTAGGTCAAAAGCGTGAAAACCCAGAAGCTTGATGATGGAATTAGGATTGTAAAGTTAGGTTTTTGATGAGTTGGGAGTGGGATTACAAAGAAAAGTTTCCATTTTTATGAGATGGGTATGTAAATGTAAGGGAAGTGTTAAGGTTTGAAGTTGAAACCCAGTGGAGAAGACGACGACCCAGTAAGGTCCAGAATCCAGATTCCAGACTTCCTCACTCCTCAGTCCTCCTCCTCTCCCTCGTCGGCGTCCTCGCATCGCACATATCGTGATTCGTGAATTCGCCATCGGCCACCAGAAGTCACGCACTTCCTCAGTCCTCCTCTTCTCCCTCCTCGCATGTCGCATCGCATGTATGTGTTTCACTTTCACTTCCCCTGATTCTTTTCTAAGATTAATGCTTTGAATATTTCATGCATATGAATGACTCAGAATTAGTGGAGGCTAGTGTTGTCGAAATTTGGGTTATCTGGGTCCCGATTTTGGGAATTGAAATGGGGGGTAGGGGCTAGGGTTTTGGCAGGGGAATTAGGGTTTAGCGTTTGTCTTCAAGCTATAATCAATGGAGATCCGGTTGAGGCAGATCTAATCCTTATTTTCTCATTAGCTTGTTGAGCAGATACTATAACAACGGTATAATTATTTTGTAGTACAAATCGTAGTATAGTGGAATGTGGTTCTTTCGGAATTTGGTGAGTCCTAATGCATGAGTGTATCTAAACACTTTAAACAGAAATTACTACAAGTTATTGGTTGACGAAACTGTTGGAATTATGGGGTTGCAGCGTGATTCTTCCGTTGTTATTTAGTTCCATCGTGTTTAAGGTAGGACTTAGTCCATTGTGCGATTCACGTTGTTTAGTGTGTTAGTTTTGTTAAAGAAGCGGGATATGACCAAGAGTTTTACTAAGTATAACAATTAGGCTTGGGTTATAAGGATCGCATGGACTTAATCGTTGAATGATAATTGATTCTCAAATTTTGTTTTGTTCCCATATTGTATTTATTTCTTAAAGATTATTTGAAATATGATGTTGGGTTAGAAATTGATGAAGATTTATATTGTATAGTTGAAAATTTAAGGAATAATAGATATAAAGACCAGCTGTGGAGGAAAGTAACAACTCTTGAAAGATAGGTAGAATGAGGATGATTTAAGGAAGAATTTTTATCTTAGGATCTGTATTGAAATGGTTTTAAAATTAAGGTTAACCTAGGTTACTACTCATAAGCTGGGTATCAGGAGTTCTTTTTTCGCTGGTTTAGCATTCTTTATCTTGAGGACAGAGGCTTGCTGCATTAATGTTTTAACTGTAGAATATGTGTTTAATCAATTCACGTGCCTAGCTGATGCAATCCGTTATAATTCTGTTCTTGAATCTTGACATAGTAGAAGACAGGTAATGTAATTGACTAATTGTTGCATTACTTTGTAAACGGGGTACTCAAGCTGAAAAGGAGTTTTAATCAATTCACGTGCCTAGCTGATGCAATCCCTTATTCCCTTATGCATATGAATGCCAACAAGCATGTGTTAGGATAGTTTTTTTTTTTTTTTTTAAGTGTAAAGATTGCTTTTTATACTTCACGAAAATTTAATGCCCACTTGATATATGTTGCTTGAAATAAAATATATGCAGATCTAATTGTATTTCTTTGTCTAGATCTACAAATCGAGAAAGGACAATTTGAAGGCAGAATAGATTTATGATTATGAGTTTTGTTGGTAATACCCAAAAAAAAATATATGTATATATTTAGGTCTATAGATCATAGCTTGAATTCCAAATAAATGGAAAAGTACGGTTTTAATCCTTAATCTTTATTTATTTTTCTATTTGAGTCCTAATACTATTTTTTTTATTTGAGTCATCAATGATTTCAAAGATTTACAAGTTATAATTTTTATTAACAATTTCCATTTATAGTTAACATGTGACAGTGTTTGAGTTATAGAAATAATTAATTTAAATAAATGGTATAGATAAATATATTTAATTTAAATAAAATAATTCAAAATAAAATATAAGGGAAAAAAGAGTTGGTTGTGATTACTAATTTCCTCCTTGTTTTTAACATACTATTGTTAATTTGTTATATCGTTTGTTCTTACTTTTATGGTTTATTTCATTATTTGCAGTATGGATAATGTTATGAGCAACGACACTACTAACCGGCGTGTCAATACAAGTGATGACTTAGAAGCTTGTGAGGTTGATGTTACCATGCCATCCAAAACAAGTACAAGATCATCTATTGATTTGGATGACGATGATTGTAAAGGTAAGAGACCTAGACAAAATACTTCTCATGTTTGGCAATCATTTACAAAGATAGGCATAGGAAAGGATGGTAAAGAAAGAGCAAAGTGCAATGGATGTGGAAAAGAGTATGTTATGGGTGGTTCTAAATATGGGACATCAACTCTAGGTCGACATATAGAAAAGTGTCGTTTGATCGCTAAGTATCAAGATATTGGTGATATGATCATTGATCAATCTGGAAAATTAAAGTCTAGAAAAGTGGATTACAAACATGCTCGTGATGTTTTGACAATGGCGATCATTGAACATGATTTGCCATTTTTATTTATTGAATATCGGAGGATTACAGAATTTGTACAAGTTTTCTATCCTGAGTATGCTTCCATATCTAGGAAAACAGTTGCATCTGATGTTATGAAACTATACTTAGCAGAAAAGAATAAATTGAAGAATGTCTTGGAGAGAATTCCTGGTAGATTTTGTTTGACTTCTGATCTATGGACTGCTTGCACTGGGGAGGGTTATATGTGCTTAACTGCTCATTTTATGGATGGTAAATGGAAGCTTAACAATAAAATTCTTTCTTTTTGTTATATGCCCCCTCCTCACTCAGGCTTTGAATTATCAAAGAAAATATTTGACTTTTTGAAAGATTGGGGTATAGATAAAAAGGTATTCTCTCTTACTTTGGATAATGCATCTGCTAATGACCGCATGCAAGAGTTTCTGAAAGATCAGCTTAAATTACATGGGACTTTATTGTGTGATGGTGAATTTTTCCATATTAGATGTTGTGCTCATATACTTAATTTGATTGTCAAGGAGGGCTTAACAGTAGCTAGCACAGCATTACACAAGATAAGAGAGAGTGTGAAGTATGTCAAGGGGTCAGATAGTAGAATGAAACATTTTTGGGAGTGTGTTAAACAAGTTGGAAATGTTGATACTTGTGTTGGGCTACGCTTAGATGTGGTTACTAGATGGAATTCTACTTATCTTATGCTTGATAGTGCTTTAAAATATCAGCGTGCTTTTTCCTGCTTTCAATTGAATGATTCAAACTATAGATTTTGTCCATCAGAGGAGGAGTGGGAAAGAGCACATAAGTTGTGCAAGTTTTTGAGTCCTTTTTACACCATCACCAATTTGATGTCTGGTTCAACTTACCCAACTTCAAACTTGTACTTTTTACAAGTGTGGAGAATTGAGTGTTTATTGAATAAGAATACAATGAGTGAGGATTCGGTTTTAAAGGACATGTCTATTAAAATGAAAGAAAAATTTGACAAGTATTGGAGGGAATATAGCATTATTCTTGCACTTGGTGCTGTCCTTGATCCTCGAATGAAGTTTACATTCTTGAAGTTTTGCTTTAATAAGATTGATCCACTTACTTCTGGGGAGAAGTTGGCTAAAATTAAGAGCAAATTATACAAACTCTTTGAGGACTATGATAAGAGCAAGATAGGTAAAGGAAGTTCTAGTAGCTCTCAAGCTGGATCTTCTCAAGTTGAACCAAGACTTGGAGGTGCAGTTGTAGACAGAAGTAAAGTACTTGGTGTCCTTGGAAAGAGTTTGGGAATAGATGTTGCTACTCTTGATGTAAGTTCAATAATTACTCTCTCTTTTTTTTTTCATTTCTCTTTTATTGTAATGTTTCTTATTAAATGATCAAAATTGATAACTCTCTTTTTTTTTTTTTCCTCAATATTGTAGGAATACTGTCAAATTGAAGTGGAGACTACTGGAAAATCTTCCTTAGATCTTTACCTAGATGAACCGGCGATGGACATGAATTTCTATTCGGAGTTGGATGTGCTTGAATATTGGAAAACTCAACATCAAAGGTACCCAGATTTGTGCATCATGGCTTCTGATATACTTAATATTCCAATTACTACAGTAGCATCTGAGTCTGCGTTTAGTATTGGTGCTCGTATTCTTACCAAGTACCGGAGTTCTCTTCATCCTGAAAATGTGGAAGCTTTAGTATGTACACGTAACTGGTTACAAGGCTTTGCATGGGAAGGTAATTTCTTGTTTTAATATTATAAGTACTTAATTTATAATGTTTAACTTTCAATAATTCCATCTAATTATATACATTATTTGTATTTGGTGATTTGTAGATGAAAGTGCAAAAGGACTTGAGGTAGCATTGTTAAGGGCGGATTCGAATGTAGTTATTGATGGTTGATGGATGGAAGACATGTTTTTGGGGGGAAGAAATGTTTTTGGTGGATGCATATGTTGATTTTATTCTGTGGGTAATTTTTCATCTGAATTCCGCAAACCATTAAACACTTTTCTTCAAATCAATCTCTCTCCATAAAGAAAGAAAACAACAGAAATGGGTTCACTGTCATGGAAGTAACAATTCTTTACTATTGAGTCATTTAATGTCACCTGTTTGAGATTGACTCAGCATTGTCATTTTTGCAGATAGCATATTCTCTCATAGAGGAGCAAGAAGGAAGGAAGAAACTCTATACTACATATCTTTTGTTGGCCTGCTTGCTGATCCACGTTATTGCGTAATGCGTTACATTGATTATACAGTTTTGATTTTTTGAATGTCTGCTGTGTTGAGTCTGTTGACAACCCCATAAAAGCGGGTATGTTTTAGTTTTTCCAATACATTACAGCAGGTAGGTAAAAGAATCAAAGAAATCATGAAGATGATGGGTCCACAATGTTTTATTATTTCAGTTTTCTTCCTTTCCCATTTGCTTATTAAATTTTCCTTTGTTTTTGTCAAAAGCTTATATGAATGTAAGGGATATGAAACGTCTAAAATTTCAAGGAAAAGAAAAACATAACGTATTGAATTCAAGAATACTATAAACCACTCTTTTTGGTGAAAAATTTTACTATGGTCTATGGGCCATTGAAAGCTGCCATTAACATGTACTTTAGTTTATGTATTTTATAATTTAATTAGTTACCTGTTTATTAGAACGTCTTCAAGATGCTGATTGCGTACCACATAAATTATAGGAATTATCAGTTCAGCACTTCCTCAGATCATTATCATGTAGCTTGAAATTTTTTATTGGTCTTTGATTTATTTTTCTGGTTATAGTTTTAAAGATGCTAATTTTCATTTACAACTATTTGAGTCAAAAATGGAATCCTATCTCCAATTCTGTTGCGTGGAGCAAAACGAATGACTTAGATATATAATTATTTGTAAAATATTAATAATAATTTTATTAAAAATTATCTAATTGGTACTTATTTATTATTCGTTTTACTACGAATGAATCTTTTCTCAAATCTCAACACTCAACATGGAGATTGGAGACCGCAGAAGCAAATTGGCGCAGACTGCAGAGTGTCTTCAAAGCTTAAAATCCACATGTTTGGTTTGTTGTCCTCAGTGCAACAAAAAAGCTCAACTGAAAAAAAAATAATAAAAAGAAAACAAGAAAGAAAATTATTACTTTGAGACGGTTATGGGCAGAAGAAAGATCGAAAGAGTATTATATATTATTTGTTTGGATGAGTTAGTGGGCTGGCCCGTTTAACCCACTAGCCCATGTGGGTTGGGTTAGGGTTATTAATTTTGGCCCGTTTATTAAAGTGGGTTAAAATTTATTGGCCCATTTAACCCACCAGCCCGCATGGGCCGGGCCGGGTTGGCCCATTTAACCCACTTGCCCAGCTCTAGCCATAGATAATAAATCAAAACACATACATAAAGTTATAAAGTCTAAGGGGCATTCCCCCACAAAAGAATATTAAGGTCCATTACAGTCATCCAGAGTCTTTTGGTTTCCTATGAAGCCTAAACAAAACCGAAATAAACTTCTAAGGGAAACGCCTAACTCCTATACCTGAGCTGTAGCCTGCCTTGGCCTAAGCCAAATGAGTTCGTGCTGCAACAAGTAAAAACTATAGGGGTGTAAGGTAACTAGCTTAGTGAGTGAAAACTTCCATATCGTAATTAAGACATAACATTCAAGCAAGTCATTATTTAATCAAGTGAAATGCATCAAACACGTGAATTCAACAAACATATGACCAGCCGGAAATCATATATGGATGGACTTGCGCCCTCCATCCCGGGTTAGCAGATTAACGAATCCTGCAGTACGACGCCGTTTAAGCTTACGGTCAACTGAATAATAATTCGTTTTATGGATCACGATTAACCAACATATTCGTTTTATGAATCACGAAAAACCAACAAATGCTAATGCTCCATCCCCATCGTGATATGAATGAGTTCAGATTTATATTGAATGTCTAATAATCAATTAATCCAATTCTTTTAGGTGGCCAAGCAATATTCGCAGATAATCAATCCTAGCTCCTCTCTATGCAAGCAATGAATTATCACCCGGCTTCGATATTCTTTAAATTTAACTTCACATATCAACAGCAGATAATTATAACTGCCAACTAACCCCATCATTCATAATCATTCTTTTGTCTTTGCTTAGCAACTAGTGCAACTATCATTACAATCACAAGCAATAATTGAAATCGGAAGTGATACTCACCCGGCCATGGTATGCCGGTCTCTTAGTAATAGTAGTCGGGTGGTAGGGTATCGTCGTTCTCGGGATCACCTACCAAATAAGAATAACCTAATGAGAATTTCATCACTTAACTAATTCAAACTATGCATCTAAACTAAACAAAATTATGATTCTCGCTATTTGCGGAAGTTCCAATTTAAAACGGTCATAACTTGGTCATTTTAACTCGGAATTTCGCAAATTTTATATTGATTTCTATCTACTTTGAAAGATCTATCTATTTCTATTATTAATTCTAAGTTTTGAAAATATTTAGGTCACAGAACAGAGGGATTAGATCTGTTCTGTAACTTTTCCATTTTCGAAAAATTGTTTTGCACTTAATCAAAATGTATCTAGTTGATGATTCATGTGTGTGATCTTGATGATTTTCGATAATGACATGAGATGAGTTCAATATATGTATGATCTTGATGATTTTTGATAATGAAACTTTAAGAACTCCTAATTCTTACAAGACCCAATAAATAGTTACTTCTTAAAAATCCACTTTTTCTAGTTTTGCATCTCCTTAGTGTTTTGGGATTTTATTCTTAGAAATTCATGGTTATCTAAGTAAAAATGAGTCTTCATCATCTATACTATCCAAGACCTTCATTTCTACATAAAAATTTACATTTTTCACCTTGCAAGTATATTTTTAAATAAGCTTTTCACAAAAATCCGAATTTTGGAAAAATTCATTTCTTGCATGTTTCCTTTGAGAAAACTTGTTTAATGCATCAAAATTTAAAGCTTTACTATATCTATTACCTAAGGACTTCAGTTAACACATAAAACATGCAATTTGAGCTTGAATACTAAGTGTTTATATAGGCATCATCTCAAATTACGAATTTAATAAATTGAACATTAACTCAAAATTTTCTCTCTTAATTCCACTACTTGTTTTACATATTACTCATGTCTAAACTCATTTCAACTTGTAAAAATCATTATTTAGTGATGCCTATCACTTATACCCTTCATTTTTCATGCAAAATATGAGTTTCAATGTGGTTTCAATGGTCTTTAAAATAGGTCTTGAAGTTCATCCGAATTTTCCCTTAAACATTTCTAGCAAAAACCTTTTCTTTTCAAGTTCCTTGTCTTATATTCATAAAGATCTACCAACTAACACATTTATATATACAAGACTAAGCTTTTATGATCATTAATGCATGAAAACACAAAATACTCATATGAACATGAATGTGAAGAAAAATATGAATGTCTAAACACTAGATCTACAACTTATAGTGCATGAAAATGAGTTTAAAGACATGAACATATATTTTTCATGCAAGATCTCTACTTTTATATGCATGAACATAATAATACTTCAACAAAAACTTATTAAACACAAGATCTACTTCTTGTGATGGCTTGATATTCTTGTATTAGTGTTTTCTTATCCCTAGAATTTGCTCATTGGGATTTAAAGTGGAAAACACACAAGAATAGTCTTTCCATTACAAGATTATATAGTAGTAAGGCTAGAAATCATCACCTAAAAGAAGATTTAAAGAAGAAATGAAGAAGAAATGGACTTGTGAGTGAGTGTGTGTGTGTGTGTGTGGGAGTGTCACGGCACAAGGAGGAGAGAAGAGAGGGTTTTGCTCTTTGTAAAATTTTTGAATGAGTAAAATTGAGGAGAGAGAGTGAAAATGAGTTTATATATTAAGTGAATTAGAGTTTAATTGAAATAAAAGAAGTAAAAATAAAACAAATGGAGGGGAAAAGGGGAGGGGGTGCGCCGGCCAACAAGGGAGAGAGAGAGTGAGAGTGAGAGATTTGAATTTTGATATAATTTGTAATTTAAGTAATAAAATGTATTAAATGTAATAATTAAGTACGAAACAAAATTTTCTTGGAAAAGAAAATATAATGAGTAGTTGTAAGGATGTAAGAATAGGGTATGGGTAGTGTGTAGTGTAGGTTGTACTTGTGAATAGTGGTAAATAGTAGACAAGACATCTACTTTACCGGTAGTAAAGAAAATACAGAAAAAATGCTATAACTGTAATTTTTATAGCCTGGAAAATTATAAATTTTATATTTTTGAAATCCTTATAAAATTTCGATTCTAATGAATATTCCAGAATATTTTTCTAAGTCCTAGTCCCAGGGCTTGTTTTTCCGTAATGGAGCTCGGAAAGGCCCGGAATAGAAATTTTTCCAAAATTAAAACTTTCTAAGGTTTGAAATATACTTTAAAACAATAATTCACATTAATTTATTTTATAAAACTTCTTTTTTATGAAACCGAAGAAAAAATGGATTTAGGGTTTCTAAGCTTCTCTCACTAAGCTTGAACTAGACCGATTTAAGGTTTTGCTTTTCGATTCCCGGAGTTTACTTGACTACTAAAAATACCAGGGTTTACAATGTCTTGGGGATCGAGATATAAAAATATACCATTAATACCGTTAGACTCATATTTTTATAAGGATTTCTAAAATATCATTTTTATAATTTTTCGATAACTAGAAATATCTAATTTTAGCAATTATATTCGTATTTCATTACTTCTGGTAATTCACTAGTCTTTTGGTACTATTCACTACTATTCTTTATATAATTTTATTATTCTTATAAACCCTTATATTTTTAGATAAATATTTTATATATTATAGAAAATTTTGTTTTTTCAAAATTTAGTTCCATTCGGGTTTTTACAGGATCAGAATCTGTTTAAGACCCGATACTAAAAATAAAATAAATTAATTTAATAATTGAAAAATATTTAAAAAATATTTTTATTTTCGTAAAATAATTTTTTAGAATTTTTCGGGTTATAAAAATATCATTTATAGCTCATATTCGCGTATTTTGATAATACCGGTAGCTTATTTGATAATTCACTAAAATAAATTAATTAATTATCTTATTTTAATTATGAAAAATCTACTAAAAATATTTGGAATATATTTTCTATATTTTTTTAATTTTTATTTTATTTTATTAAGAAAATACTCTTACAACTCATACCTTCAAGTACACCTTTCACACATCACTTCCTTTTCACTTCAATCTTTCTACACCTTATTTCACACTTCATGGCAGAATTTTTTACTTCTTTTGCTGCCTTTTTTTCTTTTGAATTACTCCAAATTAATTAAAATAACCCTCTTTCAATCCTTCTTTACGAAGCTACACTTACACATTAATTATACATTACATTTTCAAGTCAAAAACCAACCAAACTTTTCTCTCTCTTCTCTTCTATTTCACGCAGCTTTGGGGACCTTTCTTGCTTCCCATTTAATTTTTTTTCCTTCCCATTTAATTTTTTTTCCTTCATTTAATGTGTCTTTAATTCATTTTTATCTTTCTCTCTCATTCACACATTAACCCTTTATCATTCTTTACACTTTTCCTCTCTATTTTCCTCTCTTTCTTTCTTCTTTTGTTCTTGTTCTTACAAGAACACAAGCTGGCCCCATCTCTAAATCTTGCTTCCACACTCCATTCTTGAAGATCCTTTGAGTAAACCTTCTTCCTAAGCTTCTATAGATGATATAGGTAAAGTATAGTGAAAGTTTCATGTATCAAATGACCTTCCATAAGCTTTTTTAAGCTAAGGATGATGATGCCAAAATGAAACACTCCTCTTCTCCATGATTATTCTCTTGTATTATTATTATTTTCTTGCTAAAAGTAGTTATATTTTGTAGATCTATTTTTTTTTTTTTTGTGATTTTGATTATGTTTATGTTTTAAATCTTGTTATTTGAGTTATTTTGCTATTATTTTGTTTTTTCTCAAGTTATGTTGTTATTACTAATGATTTATGCATATATTCATCATTCACATAACCATCATAGTGTTTATGCATTTATAACTAGATCTAGTTGTTTTAGGTTTATAAATGCATTAGACTTTTGATTTATTTTCTTAAATAACTTGCAATGGCTTGATGATAGTAGAAAAGTTTTAGAAAGTTCAAGATCTATTTTTGTTTCAACAAAAATCATTTTTGAAAATTCGGATAAAAAGGGGACCATATTTAGAAAAGCTATTTTTCATTTAAAATGAAGGGCTTAAGGAATAGAATGATTTTGATGAGTAAAGTTTAGATCTATGAGTTTATAGTTTACTACCATGGATTTCTTTTATATTTATGATTATAGAAAGTGTAGATTTTGGTTTTGAACTTAAATAAAAATAGTGAAATTCGTATCTTGGCAAAACCTATATTTAAAAACCACTTTCCAAGTTTCAAAATGGAAGTTTTAGTTGAGAAAATGAAGGTTTAGTGGATGTATATCATCAAGACTTCTTGTTGCAAGAATCAAAGGTGATTTTCTAAATAAAAATCTCATTTTCGGATTTAGGCCAAGGCATAGTTTAAAAACATGTTTTCCAACTCAAAAATGAAGTTTTTATTTAAAAAATGGAAGGCTCTTAAGATAGGATATATAAAGGATGATTTTTCATAAGTTTAGATGGATTTTATCAAAAGATATGTCCAAAAATAAATTTGGTAAATTCGAATCTCAACTAAGACCAATTTTGAAAACCCATTTATCAGCTCCAAAACTTATGTTTTATAGAAAAAATGAAGAGTTTAGGTCATAGGTATCATCAAGTAATGATTTTTATGAATTAAGATGGGATTTGCTAAGAAAAATATGTAGAACAATGAGTAGAAATAAAGTAGGAAAAATTTGAGTTGTTTGTCATTTTAAGAAATTCGTAATAATGGAGTAATGATATGAAAACCCCTATTTTTCAAACTCAAAATAGAAGTTTTATTAGAGAAATGAAGTCGTTAGTGGCTAGGTATGGTTGAGCCTTAATTTTCTAAGTATCAAATGATTTTTACTTAAAAGAATCACCACAAAAACAATTTTATACAAAATTCGGATTTTTGGATGAACCAATTTTAAAAACATGTTTACGAAGTGCAAAATGAGAGTTTTATCAAAAAACAAAGGCCTTAGAGAATATACATAGTGAAGGCTTAATTTTAACAAGGATAAATAAATTTTATCAAGGAATTTTTCTAAAAAAAAAGTGGGGATTGTCAAGAATACAAGACTAGCTTTTCTAAGATGATTTTTCATAAAGTCTTACAAAGAAAATGTTTTCTAAAAATTTCTATTATTCAATATCATCAAGAACATACATATATATATCTCATGGCATATCATATATGATAGTAACTTGTTCATATTGCATGTATACTTGCTTTGGATAATAGAAACTTCATGAACTTTTACAAAATCAATTTTTTAAATTAGTTTTTGCTACTGTTATGATCTGATCCGACCTTTTTGAAGCTTCAAAGTTTTCAAAACTTAAATATGATATTACAATTAGGTAGATCTTTCGAAGTAGATAGAAATTGATATATAATTTGCTAAATTCCGAGTTAAAACAACCAAGTTATAGCCATTTTAAGTTGGAATTCCTGCTTAGGATGAGAATTACGAATTTGATAGTTTGTATGAGATAGAATGGATTAGTTTTAAGTAGAAATACTCATTTGGGTATTTCTTCCTTTTAGGTGACCCCGAAATCGATGATTCCCTACCACTGGATTACTTTTACTAAGAGACCGGTGATCCAATAGCCAAGTGATTTTTTCTCTTATTTTGTTACCTTGCTTGTGCTTGTAGCTAGTTTCATTGGAATTAGGAAAAGATAAAATTGAAATGAATTGTGATATAATCTTGGTTGAACGAATGATAAGTATATCGAGGCAGGACTTGTTGTAAGATCATTGTATGAGTTAGCATGGACTTGAATTGTTTGAAATTCTCTACGGTCGCTCTTAACCTACATAATTAACATGTCATGATTATATGAATAAACTGTACATGCATATCATATATTGAGTCACATTGCATAAGCTAATATACTTTTGGTGGGACAAAAGTATATTAGTGGATGGCGAGGGGCCAATGTTAACATTATGGATGCGAAATTGCTTAAGTTAATGGTAGTGGTATAGGCACTTGAATTAACTACATAAAACAACAAGAGAAAGAGATTGGGATTATGGTTGCATGACTTATGGACCACCCCACTCAAGATTGAAATTATGGTTGCATGTCTGATCGACCATCCTAACCCCGAATGGAGGGCGTAAATCCATTCACATATGGCTACCGGAAAGTCATATGCTTATCTGCTCATGTGTTTGTTCATGTATAGCATATGGATGAATTATAACTTGCTTGTTATGGTACAAAATTAAGAGAACTCTCACTAAGCTAGTGTAGCTTATTCCCCAATAGATGTTTAAATAAATAGGTTGACAGGAGAATGCTACTTGGAGACCAAGATGGTTGGAGCCGAATATAACTTCGGGATTTCTATAGGAAGCAAGAATGCTTGAAGATATTAGCTGGGTGTTATGAATTGTCTTGTAATAGTTTGCGTAGTGAAATCTGTGGACGAATTGTATATGAAGTATGGTGAATTGTATTTCCTTTACATTGTTACTCAAGTTGTATCGATATAAAATGTATCTCTCCAACGTGTCTCCTCTATGTGTTAGACGCCTTGTACATAGTATGGAAGCCTTCGCATGACTAAGGCGGTCATTCCTAGGCTTTAATATTGTGTACGGTGGACTACCACGTTTAGGATACCCTTCGGGGCTTGACAAGAACTGCTTTTAAAACCCCTATTGGAATGTCCCCATTTATGTTGCTTTTGGTAAATCATGTCATCTTCTTATAGAACTTGAGCAAAAGGCATATTGGGCCATAAAATTCTTAAATTTTGATGAAAAAGCTACAGGGGAAAAGAGATTGCTTCAATTAAATCAATTAGCTAAGTGGAGGGATGAAGCTTATGAGAATGCTCGTATCTACAAGGAACGAGCAAAGAAATGGCATGATAGAAACATTATCAAGCGAGAGTTTTTGCCTGGACAAAAAGTATTACTTTATAATTCTCGTTTGATATTGTTTCCAGGAAAGTTGAGATCAAGATGGTCAGGACCATTTGAAATTAAAAAATTTTTTCCCTACAGTGCAGTAGAATTAAAAACTGATGATAATTGGACTTTCAAGGTGAATGGGCATCTGCTCAAACATTTTTATGAAGGGGAAAACCATGATAGTGTTACCACTGTCATAAATCTTAAAGAACTATGACCATAATTGGGAAAGTCGAGTTAAGCAACTCTAAACTAAGCGCTTCTTGGGAGGCAACCCATGTCTAACTTAAAGTAGTATTGTTGTTTTGTTTTTACTAACTTAATTTTTAGTATGTACAGATCAAAAAGGGAAATTGAGCTTTCAACTGATGAGGGAGATGCATTTTTTTAAGAAAAAGAGAATGAGGAACAATTT
Organism: Combretum micranthum; assembly: GCA_024138025.1. NCBI lineage: Eukaryota > Viridiplantae > Streptophyta > Magnoliopsida > Myrtales > Combretaceae > Combretum > Combretum micranthum. The sequence goes on along the minus strand of JAMXBD010000627.1, from coordinate 436,654 downwards.
GGTCAAAATTTGAAAAGCTCCAAGGAATTACAAGGTAGGCATTCTAATTATTTGGAGTACTAAAATTTTTTTAGAGGTTTTCTTTGTTTAAAAAAAAAAAAAGCCCGACACTTGGAAATTCAATGCTGCCGGCTTAAAGCCATCTTGTGCAGCAAGCTCAAATTAATTAGAACACCGGCTTCTTATCATTTACGCCGCGAGTGTTGAAGGCGGCATAAATCTAAAGTTTCAGGGGTTTTTAACCCCAATCAAAGCTGACACCTGGGTTTCAAAGCCGCCAGCTTTGAAGTCGGCATAGACCTGTACACCGGCAGTGCACATGAGAAAGTCGTCGGCCATTTGTTATCGGCAAGAATTGAATTTTGATACACCAGCATGTAAGCCGCCAGTGTATTCGATAAAAATACCGATGTTTGCTCTACATAATCATATTTTAGCAGGTATCTCTCTCTCTCTCTCTCTCTCTCTCTTCCTCATTTCTCTCCTACAACACTCTCTCACTTTCACTCACGCACTCCTAATCCCCTATTCACTCTCCCACTTGCTTGGATTCATCTTGAACAAGTAAGTACTCTCATCTTCTATTTTTTTATTTATTCTTTATTGCAAATTGTACTCATATGTGATTTGAATATGTTGATTGAGGAATTGAATTGTCAAAGTTGGTGGATGGGTCATCTTGTTCAGATTTAGATAGAATTGAGGAATATAATGTTTTAAATCAAGTTTTGGAGTTGGATTTCAGTTCAATGCATGATTAATTACATTTGTTGCTTAATTGATCCATGAATTATGAACATTATGTGAATCAAAGTTCTTGAACTGACAATGTAATGTTCAAATTTGAAATTTGGGGCTTTTTCTGATTTGACTGAAATTGGATGATTGAAATGGATTTTTGAACTGTGCTTCAGCTCCAGTTTGAACTTGGGAATTCGAATTTGAGCAAATTTTGAAGATAAAATTGGGTTTAGAAATGTTTAAATGAATTTTGATGAACAATTTTTGAAATTCACAATGGATACTTCTCCTAGTGAATTTTGAATTCCCAACGTTCAAGTTTATGCTGGCTAATCTAAGCTGCCAACTTAAAATTCATTTTGCAAGTGTATAGTTTTCAATCTAATTCCATGTCGATTGCTTTTGTCACGCCCCAGAGGGTACCCTAAACGTGGCAGTCTATAGCATATAATATTAAAGTTAATGAATGACAACCTTAGTCATGTAGGAGTTTCAATATCACATGCAAGGCATGCTCCCAAGATAGTAGGAGACTCATAGGGGTATTACATTTAAGTAGATGATAAAAGCATGCAAGAACTTATATAAATAAACATGGAATATTCATTTGGATAATAATCTCTTACAACTTCTTGGGGGGCATTCCCCCGTCTTAAATAGTCATGTTTAGCTAAACCATTAATAAGGTATACATAACTATAACATAAGCCTACTATAGAGATTTTCCTAGAAGTCTGTGCTCAAAATTAAATACATATAACTTCTCCCAAAAACTCCTAGTAGCTTTGACTCGTACCTGGCAAACGGGGCTTCTCGGTGCCAACCATAGGTAATCATACTGTAACAAAAAGCTATAGACGTATAAGCAAAACTAGCTTATTGAGATAACTCCTATCTACAAAACGTTTCCATATATCAAACAAGTATCTAAACAATCATATGGAAATGTACCAATCACATGAGCAAAAAAAAAAAAAAATACACAAGATTAACCGGAAATCATGTGTAGCATGGATTTTACGCCCTCCATGTGGGGAGTTAGGAGGTTACAGGCCCATACGACCATCAATATTTGCAGATTTACTGGCTCCTACTCGCCCTGTAGACTTTCTGGGTCCTACTTGCCCATGTAGACTTTCTGGCTCCTACTAGCCACCACTACACTTCCTCGTTTCCCTACACGAAAAATAGTAGTGAAATAAATGTGACTCAGAAATATGGTATGTATGAATCTCTTTTTCAATAAGGTTATTCCATTATTGTCAAGTTTAAGTTAAAGGTGATCAAATCAATATTCATCATATCATTGCAAGAAATCATAAATTATTCATCAATTCCTCTTTCGATATTCTTAACTTGTATTCAACCAATCATAAATCCAAATCACACAATATTTGTTCATTTATCTTTTCCTTATTTTCTAGTGCTAATACTTACAAGCACATACAAGGAAATATAACTAGTAAAGGATTAACTCACTCCATGTCGATCGCTTCTAATCGAAGTAGTCTTTCGGGAAAGTGATGTCGGTTCCTTCTTCACCTAAACAAGATGAAATACCCAAAATGAGTCTTTCATACAATTTCTATTTTTTAAAATTCCAAATCTATCTTAAAATCGTGGTAAAATCGGATTGAAGGAAATTCCAACTTAAAATGGCCATAACTTGCTCATTTTAATTCGGAATTTCGTATATTATATACCGTTTTCTACCTACTCGAAAAGATATATCTATTTCTAAAACTATTTTTATCAAACTAAGTCGTTTGAGTTCCAAAATAGTGGTGATCAGATTCACCACGAATTTTCATAAAACTTGAATTCCTTCTTTTAACAAAAACTTATTTTAAAGAGTTTGTAAAACCTTTGAAATGTATATACATATTTATTGACTCATATCAAGTGTATGAAACTAATGAAGTTGTCTCAAATCATAAAAATTTTTGTAATGGTAAAGTTTTCTAAAGGTTTTGGAAAAGTGGAACTTTTGAAAATTCCTTTTATTTTTACTAGAGAATATCTCAAGTTATTTTAAATGAGTATTTTTCTTTTCTTAATTTCATTTCCTTAGTCTTTCTAAATTCCCAAAGAATGATTTTATTTTCTAAGCTTAGTTTCTAGTACTTTTTGAAAAAATAACAACTTTATATTTGTAGAAATAATTTCCTTATTTCTTAAGATCATTCCATTTTTATGAAAAGAAACTCTTGGTGGTTGTCAACTACTATTTGATGAAAAAGTGGAGTTTAGTAAAACTTTTGTTTACTCAAGAATTTCTTTCCATGTATGTATTGCAAAAGTTCATATGAACTCCTCTAGATTTCTTAGAAAAGTTTGTTAAGACGAATTCCTAAGTTGTTAAGAAAAAGTACTTTCTATTTTTATTTTTATAGAAGAATTTCTATTTTAAGAAAATTTTTCCTTATTTATCTTGTTGAGATAAAATCAATGTGTTCATGCATGATTATGAATCATAAAATTATGAAAACATAAGAAAACATAATAATTAAAGAAATAAGCTAGTAAGGAAATAAATCAAGTATTGGAACCTTAACTTCATCAAGGTATCCCGGAACTAAGAAAAGACTAGTCCCAAAAAGAAAAAGAAAATGTTTTGACTTGATGAGAACAAGTCTAAGACTAGAAAGACTAGTCTTAAAACAACATGAAAGCAAATAAATTGCAAGGCAATAAATAAATTGCAAAACAAAAGAGCTTATATGCTCTAAAAGATATATATAGCTATATAGATATATTTAGTTAAATATATATATAAGAAACATAAAAGAAATTAGATTTATGAACAAAAATAAAGTATGAACTCATTGTTGCTTTATTTAGCCTTTATGGTTCAGAAAACATACACTAAACTCATACCAAGTAAATAAACATAAAGGAAACTTGAAGAAATATTACCTAAGAAAAATAAACTTGAGAGAACTTTGGGAAAGAATTTTTGTAGAGAATTTGAGAGAGTATTTTTAGTGTATGGAAGGTGTGAATGAAGTGGAAGGAAGAGGGGGTATTCATAGGAAAATATGGGAGGAAAATTATGTTAATTAAATAATTGCAAATTAAAAAAATTTGATGAGGGGGAGAGAGGGGTCGGCACTACATGAGTGTAAGAGAGGGAGTGAATTTTATTTTTTTGTATTTTTGTTAATGAAAAGTAAGATATGAAAGATGTGAAGTTGTACTGAAATGAAAATTGTAAGAAAGTAAAAGTATGGTTTGTAAGAGTAGGTTGTAAGAAAAAGTAGAGATAGATAAATAGTGTAGAATATTAGTAAATAGTATAATGTAAAGTAAACACACAATTTAAGTACTGGTAGTAAGAAAATACGTGTATAATTGCGATACCTGATATTTTTAGTTACTAAAAAATTATAAAATTGATATTTTTGAAAACCTTATATTTTTACGAGTCTAACAGTATATTCAGAATATTTTTACTAATTTGAGCACCGGAACATGCTTTTCGAAAACTGTGTCCGGTTGTGCTCAAAACAAATCGCGGTTTAACTAATCTGATATTTTTAAGCTTTCTCAGGTTATGACGAACTATTTTACATATTAATCTCTTACTTACTTTCCTAGGGTTGCTTAAACGGGAATGCCGGACTTGAACGATTACAATTGACTAGGGTTTTGTTGATTTTGGGATTCCGGTTGACTATCAAATTAGGGTTTAAGCTTAACTGATCACAAAACTTTAGGGGTTTACAGCTTCATTTATTGATATGCCTAGGATCTCATATTTGTTTCAACTCATGTGGTGAAATGAATTAGGCGTAAATTCTGAGTGCATTTACCAAAAATTTCACTAGGATTATTGGAATTGTGCTAAGCCTTTTTTTTTTTTTTTAATGAAATGACATGATTCACTAGGCTTAGGTTTATTTCAATTACAACTCTGATTTCCTTTAATATTATTGTAGGAATGGCTCCTAAGCAGAAAAAGCAGAAGACTACAGATGCCTCTACTTTTGGTTCACAGACGAGGAATCTATTGTCTAGTCAGTAATATGCTAAGGATAGGAAGAAGAGGTTATTGAAGATGGATTTCCTGAACACCCAATATTTAGATTGGAGTTTGCTGGATGAATATGGGTTGACTGACAGGGTTAGAAATATAATCCATGATCTAGCTTGGATTAGATTGTTTATTTCAGGAAGCCAGCATATAAGAACTTGAGCATTGAATTCTTATCTACACTGAAGAGTTTACCTGACAAAGCTGAGTCTACATTTCAGTTTCAGGTGTTTGGTGAGATTTGGGAAGTCAAACTGAAGAAAATAGGCAAACTCCTGGGTTTATATGATGATGAGTAGGAGAATTTGAATCTGCCTAACAATTGGCTTGAGGGAGAAAATCAGATGACACAGGAGGCTTATTGGTATCAGTTGATTCCTCCTGAGCGAGCAAATGAGCCATTTGTTCCCTTAAATTCATTGGCCACTACATTTGCTGCTGTTGAGCACAAGCTGCTCCACCACATTCTTGCACATATACTGAGCTACAAGAAGACTAGTCACAGCAAGGTGACTACATTTGATATGTTCTATCTCTATAGCCTTATTAGAGGCTATAGAATTGATTTGGGGGTAGAGATAGCCAATTTTATCTATAGGCAGGCTGATGATACCAAGACCAGACTCCTGTTCTGTGGTGGTTATATCACTAGATTGTTGAAGGGTATAGGGATCTTTGAAGCTCCTCAGGGAGATGAGATATTTGAAAGCAAGAAGATCTCATCAACACTCTTTAGAGGCTGGGGACTACTGAGAAACACTAGAGGAGTTCAGCCACCAGTTGTAGAGGAGTTAGAATTCCAGGATATCTTTCCTGGTGATATTCCTACTGACATACCATCCTCCTCTGCTCCTCCTCCTCCTATAAGTTCTTCTTCAGCACATGATACAGACTAGCTTAGGCTGGATATCCAGGGTTTGAAGAAGGAAAATCAGGAGCTCAAGGATAGACAAATCAAGGAGAACAAGAAGAATAAGAAGTTCAGGAAGATGATTTTTGAGGCAGTGAAAACTGCAATCTGCTGCTTGAATCCAGAGAAAGGGGCTGAGATGAATTATGAAACTTCTACTGAGTCTAGGCATAGCTCAGAGCATACTGCTAGACTAAGTTCAGAGCATACTCACACAGCCAGCTTAGGAGATACTCAGAGACTTAGTCTTGAGCAGACTAGCAGAGCTAGTCCAGGGCCAGAGAGCTAGAGATCCTGCTAGCTCTCATTTGTTCTTTATTGATCTTTATTTTTTCATATTGGCCTGTATTTATTATGAACCCAAGTCCCTATTGGTAGACTCAGTTTGACCTGTAGTTATTTGTTAGTTTTTATTTTTTTGCTTTTGTTTTTCTTTTTTAGAGATTACAGGGCTGAACAAGCAATCTCTCTTTGCCTTGAATTTTGCTGACTCTGATTCAAAAGGAAAATACAAAGGTTTTAGTTTCTTTTCTCATTTGTTCTATCTTTGTGAAACAGTAAGGATACTATTAAGTTGAAGTGTGGGGAAAGGGATAAATTGAATTGAATGGAGTTGTGAATATGATCTGCTGTTTGAATTGATTTTGGCTGTTTGGATTAATTGTTGTTTAACAGGATTTATCTGAGTCAATACCCACTTTGTATTTTTGAATGGAGTTGTGAACATGATCTGTTGTTTGAATTGATTTGGCTGTTTGGATTAATTGTTGTTTGACAGGATTTATCTGAGTAAATACCCACTTTGTATTTTTGTTTGAAAGCAAATCATGGGGAAATTTTACCAAAATTTTTCAAAAATCTCTTGAAAATTAGAGATAGTACAAAGTAATGATTGAAAGCATTTGATTAAACAAAGAAACAATGAAATTAATTTTTAAAGTATCTTACTCACCTGCTGTTGTGATTAGTTTACTAAGTTGAAATTGAGTGGTAAAATCCTTAAGGAACAAGTTTACTTTATTTTTAACTTTGGAATTAGAAATTTAAGAACTAGTCAAATCCTTTTGTGAAGAATAAACAGGTTTACTTCTAAGAAATTTTAGTTTGTATATACTCTTTGAAATATAACATTTAGTGAAAGAGGTAAATGAAACTTTTAACTTAGTGATCCTTTATAAAAATAAGTCTTTGATTTGTTATTGCATTCAAAAAGAAAGAAACAAGCATAGTGATAAGATCATATTTTATACAAATCTTGATGATTAAAAGAGCTAGAATGGATTTTGTTTTGATTGAATTTTATGTTTCACGACTAATTTGGATAAAGAAATCAAAACAAAAGAATTTGAATCGAAAATAGGAAAAATTGAAGTCAAGGCCGGCAATTCAACATTGAAAGCCGCCGGCATTCAGACGGCTTACATCCAAGGCCGTTGCAGCACTGCTAGCTTTGCCCAGCATAAGTTCCAACTACATTCAAAGCCGCCTCAAAGCTGTGGCGTAGAAGATGAAGCCCAACTTACATGAAGGCCGGCAGCTCAGAAATGAAACATCACCAGCTTTGAAGCAGTTATATTATAAGCCAGCACTTAAGCCGCCGGCGTTGAGGCAGTGTACATCAAAGATTTGAAGAGACATGAAGACATCAAATGTTTGGAGGAAAATGAAGCAACAAATCTGTTGGAATGCCTACGCCGGTGGGAAAGCCGCCGGCTTTGGGACGGCGTTCATTATAAATCAGCCCAACGCTTCATTTCTGACCATATACACCGGCTAGATCTACATCTAAGCCGCCGGCGTAGAAGCGGCCTACATGTGTAACTGATATTGAAGGCTGCCAGTGCACTGCCTGCACAAATGAGAAATTGAAGATACGCTGCCTGTAAGCAGCCAGCATAGGATCCATAACTACCGGCGTACAAAGTGAAACAGCAAAGTTCATTTATGTTTTGCACGAAATTTTTCCTATAAATAGGGGGTCTTCTCTCACTTTCAGAATCATCAGTAGCTCTAAATCATACTACAATACATAGATTAGAACAAGCATTCCATAGAGATTTTTAAAGAGATGTTTGAAGTTATTCAAGAAGTTGCAAGTGAAGCTTTGATATTTTGAATTGGTGATATCTAATCTTATTTCTTTTATGCAATTCATATATGAATGTTTTGATCATAATGAAATCATTTGCAATTTTTATCTGATTGTCCAATACAATCCATGAGTAGCTAAATTCTTTTTGTGGGAAGTTGATGAAGCTTTAAACATGCTAAAATGATCTTTGAATCCATGTTATAAGATAGTTAGAATCATGAAATTTATTATTGAATTCTGATTATTCATCATACTTTTGGTGTAGAAGAATTCTAATAACTCGGAAGGGAAATTAGGGTTCATATGAATTCATAAATTTAGATTAAATTGCAATTGCGGAAGCAGCATAGTTTAACTTAATTTAGAAATTGTCCATGATATTAATGCAATGTTTTATGTTGATTTCTCATAAGGAATTAGGAGATGTTAATAAAGTATTAGTCAATTATAGAATCTAGAAGATTTATAATTGTAATTTTGATTCCACTAATAATTTATTTAGGAAGTTATTGAATTGTTTTGTGGTTTAAAGGTTTTTAAACTCTGTTTTTAAATCTTAACAATTTCTTATGAATATTCATGAATCTAATTATCATTATAACATGAGTTCAAGTTGAATGACAATAGTTTAAAGTAGATTCTTCTCCTTCCTACATTTTTCCACCATATCCTTCTCTTTAAAAAGCTCATTGCATTCATATAGATAATTAATTAAATAAGTTAGTTTAATCTATTCATTTTAAAAAGATCAAATGCCTAGATATTAGTATTAGTTGATAATTGTCTAGTAGTTAATAGATCTCCGTGGGATCAACACTTGACTCATGCTATATTACAATAGAAGGCCCAGTACGCTTGCTGGAAAGATGCTTTAAAATTCAATACTAATATAGCACACCAAGTTTTCTGGCGCCATTGCCGGGGATTTATTAATATTAGACTAACTTCAGCTTTACTAGTAGTTTAGGTTTGAATTTAGTTTGAAATTTTTCCTTTTCTCTTTGCAGGTTTTATGCGAAGAAGTAGAAGTGTTGAAATTCTACCTTTAGACCCAGAAATTGAAAGAACCTTGCATCAACAAAGAAGAAGGAACCAAAGAAGAGGAGCAATGGCAGAAAATCAAGGAAACAATGGCAATAACAACCAGCTGCTCCGCTCCAAGGGCAATTCGAGACTATACAGTGCTACTATTCAAGATCCCGCCATACGAATGCCACTGTGGAGGCTAACAATTTTGAGCTTAAACCGTCCCTGATTCAAATGGTTGAGTCACATCAATTTGGAGGATATCCGAATGAGACACAGTTGAACACCTTGCCAAATTTCTTCAATACACCAACACATGTCAAACTTAATGGTGAAGAAACGAAGTCATCCGACTTCAGCTTTTCCTTTTTCTCTTAGGGATAAAGCTTTGGCATGGTACAATTCCCAACCTCCAGATTCGATCACTACATGAAATGATCTGACAAAGAAGTTTCTGAAGAGATTTTTTCCTCCTGCAAGGACCGCCAGGTTAAGAAATGAAATTTCCAACTTCACCAAATTCCCTGGAGAATCATTATATGATGCTTGGGAAAGATTCAAAGAGCGGTCAGAAAATGTCCACACCACGGTTTACCCGATAATCTACTAATTGAAATTTCTACCTCAGTCTTGATGAAACTTTAAGGTCATTAGTTGATGATTATCAGGCAGATCATTGATGGGAAAAACATATGAGGAAGCTAGTGAGATTATTGAAGAATTAGTGCTGCTCATAATTGGAGTTGTGAAAGAACAAGATCTAAAGTAGCATCTTTGGAAGACAAAGAAGATATATCACAACTCAAGGCTCAAATGGCAACCCTTATCATCAAGTAAGTAAACCACAACTACAAATTCTTCCAATAAAAACAACAAGTGTTTTGTTGTGAGATTTGCTCAGGACTAACTCCTCTTTTTGAGTGTCCGCATGGATCATCTTCAAATGATGAGCTCAATTATGTGGGAAATTTCCAAAGGGTAATTTTGGAAACACATATCATCCGAATATGCGAAATCATCCAATCTATCATATCGGAATGATGCCAATGTTCTAAAGCCCACCTGGTTTTCAAGGACAAGGATTTGTAAGAAATGCCCCACCTCAACAGCAAATTCAAACATCCACTGATGCATTACTGAGGGATTTCATTGTCACCACAACAAACTCACTCAATAATTGTAAACCCCCGAATATTTAATAATCCTAAAAAATAATCATAGAAGTTTAAGTATCAAAAATTAAATCCCGAAAATCGACTCAAGATAAAAAACCAAATTCTAGACCAAGTCAAAACACTGGAAACAAAACCCTAAAAATCCAATCAAGTTAAAACTTAATTTCAAATAAGATCGAAAACAAGTTTTCAAATCTTGAGAAAACGAGAACCCTTGAAACAAAATATAAAGTCTAATTATCAAGCATAATCAACGTCCGTACGCCGATTAAATAATCTACCCAATTCCTAAAACGCGAATCGAAACGATAAATCCAAATACCGCTTAACAACGAGATGATAAAATCCTAAATCCTTCAGTAAAATTTTAGAATCACAAAATCTAAATTTTCAACAAAAGTCAAACTGAGTCAACTCATAAACCTAGACTCGGTTAAATGATCCCTAGAAAAAAACAATTAAATAATCACGAATAATATAAGTCGAGCTAGAAATATAAAACGATCAAAACTCAAAAATTATACGATCTTATGAATATCTCGACGAAAACGGAAGTCAAACCAGAACCCTAAAGCCAACAAAGCCTATAACGAACCCTAGTATTGAAGATCCGGCAATCCCGTGTTCTCAAGCCCTAGAAAACGAAATTAAGCCAATAGTAAAATAGTTCGTAATAATAAAGGGTAATATAAAATATCATATTCACGAATTTCGAGTGTCCTTGGACTCAATCGGGATCAGTGCTCAAAAAGCGTGTCTGGAGCTCGAATATTAAAAATATTCCGTTTAAATAGACTCGTAAAATAACGATTCCAAAAATATCAGTTTTAGAATTTTTTGGTAGCTAAAAATTACAGATATCGCATTATTACGGTTATTTTTATTACTACGGTACTTTAATTGTCTAATCTACTATTCGTAGTACTTTTCTACTATTCATTACTATTTACCTATCTCTACTTTTTCTTACATTTTCTTACTACCTATTTTCTTACTTTTTATTTTAATACACCTTTTATCAAATCATACCTTACATATTAATTATTTTCTTACAAATTTCACTCAAAAATCAACTCACACACTCTCCAACACCCCATGGCCGGCGCAAATTGACCTTCCCTCTTCTCTATTTTAATTTATTTTTCTTTTATTCAATTCACTCGTAATTCCTTCACAAAACTCTATAAATACCACCTCTCCCTTTCTCATTTCTTCACACCATTCCAAAGCAAAGAAATTATGCTAAAATCCTCTCCAAAAAAACTCCTCTCTATAATCTTACAAGAACTCACTTCTTGTAAAGAGAAACCACTCTTCTTCCATTACTAAAAGAAGTTTCTTTTCAAAGCCTCACTACTTATCACTACCAAAAGCCTTCAAGCAATCCTTCTTTTCTTCTTACCCATTTAGGTAATGAAGAACTCATATTCTATTCATGTCGAGTAACCTTATATGGTTTTGATATTGTTTCTTAGGTTGAAAAACTAAAGAAAACCACATTAAGATCATGTTTGGTTCTTGTTCATGGAACTACTTTCATGCATATATATACTTTGTCATTTATTACTTGTTTATATTTTGATCTTTTACTATAACTTGCTTATAAATATATATAAATGTACATTATATATTTAGAGCATATAAGCTCATTTGTTATTTATTTACTTTCAAGTATGCAATTTATTTATTTCATATTAAGACTAGTCTTTCTAGTCTTAGACTTGTCCATATCAAGTCAAAACAATCTTTTATTTATTTTCTTTAATCTTTCGGGACTAGTCCATTCTTAGTCCCGGGATGCCTTGATGAAGCTAAAGCTCCAATACTTGATCGGGATTCCTTGATGAAGCTAAGGTTCCCAATGCTTGATATTTTATTGTTCATTATTTATTTCTAGTATTTTCTTATGTCCCTATTATTTTATATGCTTGCAATTACATAATGTTAATGTCTCAACTAATCTAAAAACAGAATTTTACTTTACTAAATAAACTCAAAACTAGAATTTCGATTAAGTGATTTATCACAAAAACCATGAAGTTACTATCACCAACCTAGAAATAGAGTAATACAACTTTTCTCAAAGTTTTCTTAAATAACAAAGATAGTTTTACCAAGAAAATATAAATAAATGTTTTCCTTGTATTTTATGGTAATCTAAGTTTTAGAAAAATAAATCGTTAATATTGAAAGTTTAAGACTTAAATTCTTTTTTAAACTAAGGAACAAACTAGTTTTCAAGGTTAAGACAAAAAAATCAACTCATAAAGTTATGAACCCACTTAGGAAAAATAATGATGTTCAAATTTCTAAAAGAAGGAACTCCTTTTCAAAGGAATATAAATGAGGTAAGATTTATAATAATGGATTTCATAAAGATGATTCTTTTCAAAAGAAATGAAAGAACAAGTTTTGGAAAGCAAAAGCTTATATTTTAGAAATGAATATAAGAAGACAAGATTCATTTTCTAAAATCATCCTAAATACAAAATTGTAAAAAGGTTTTGAACAACCTAATATACATTTTGATAAAAAATTGATCTCTTATCACTAGAAGCGAAATTTATGAAAACTAAGGTTAAAGGAAAATTTACTTGTTTGGAAAAAGAAATGAAGAAAATAAAATAAGAATATACTCATTTATAACAACCTAGGAAAAATATAAAGTCTCTTTAAATACTTGAAAAGAAATTTTCAAAGTTAAAGTTTAAATGAATTGTTTTATGAAATAAATTGTTGAGACACTACCATTAGGATTTTTGCATATAAAGTGAGCATACCTATATATTCAAAAGTGTTTATCAAATATATATTTATATTATTACAAAAGGATTTTCTTTAAAATGGAGTTGAGTTAGAAAAATAGATTTTTGCAAAAGTTTAGAAAATTCGTTTTAAATCTGTACATGACGTTTTCGGAACCCAAATGACCTTTTATGACCAAGATAACCTTAGAAATGGATAGATCTTTTCGAATAAGTAGAAAATGGTATATTATATGCGAAATTCCGAGTTAAAATGAGCAAGTTATGGCCATTTTAAGTTGGAATTTCCTCTTATACGATTTTACCGCAATATTAAAAAAAGTTTAGAATATCCAAGAATAGAAATTCCATGAAAGACTTATCCCGGGTATTTCTTTTGTCTAGGTGACGAAGGATACGAGAATACCCTACCCAAGGATTACTACGACTAAGAAGATAGCGAAATGAACGAGTGAGTTATTCCTTCTAATTTCGTTACCTTGCTTGTGCTTGTAAAATAGTGGCATTAGTATACTAAGAAAAGATAAAAATGGATATATTTGGGGAATTCGGGATTATGTATATGTGATTCTATGTTTATGTGTGAAATGAGAATTAAGAATATCGCAACTTCGAGCTGTTTGCTTAAATAATTTTGTTTACTTACCTGTATGCTTGTTTGTTGAATTGATTGATCGCCCCTAATAAACCTTAATAAGGTTTGGCTTAAGAAAACTAAAATGCTCACGCATAGCATCCATTGAGTCACATCTATTTCGGAAGGCTGCTACTCCTACGCGTAGAGTTGGATTGGCTGTGATCGTGCGGTGCCACGGGCCATGTTTCCTTCCTGGAGAATCCAAATCGCTCGGGGAAAGCGACTCTAGGTTGGGAGCGAGCCAACCGAACGCTGTGGGTGAGGACCTGGGGACTAGCAGTAGAAGGTCGAGGACCTTCAACCCCGATTCCCTAACCTTTGATACGGAGGGGTAAATCCGTTCTATATATGGTTTCCGGATAACTGTATATATTTGCGAAATCACGTGGTTGTTGCATTGTATGCATAGCATATGTGTGATTAAATAAATAAACTTGTTTGAAAATATGGTGCGAACAAAAAGGAATATCTCACTAAGCTAGATGTAGCTTATACCCCTATAGATTTTGTTGAAACAGGTATATCCATGCTTAAATTGAGGATCATGACATTGAAGAAATCATGGAAGGATTGGTTAAGCTTCTTTGAAGGAAATAGAATCATAAGATAAGTAATTTTGTAAGGGTCTTTACATATAATGACTTATATGAATAGTGATGTATATTTATTTGAAGATAATAGATGGACATGCCCTAAGAATTGCAATGCAATATGTTTATGATTCATGATAAGTATTCTCTTTGCATTGTTACTTATTTATTATCAATATAAATTGCGCTACTCCGATGCGTTCCCTTAGTTGTGATGTATGCCTTGTACATGATATGAAAGCCTTTGCATGACTAAGGTAGTCATTCCTAGGCTTTAGTATTGTGTACGGCGGACTGCCACGTTTAGGGTACCCCGGGGCGTGACAATAATCAGAATACAATCATTCAAGATTTGCAAGGGAAGCTCCATCAACTTGCACAACAAGTGAGTAATAGACCATCTGGGTCTTTACCAAGCAACACGGAGGAGAATCCCAAGTCTGTAAATGCAATCACTTGAGAAGTGGAAAGGAGATTGCTCCAGTTGAGGAAACTACAAAGATCAAGAGGAAATTCCACCACAAAACAACAAAGGGAAACGAAAGGTGGAGGAACTATTCAAAAACCACCTGAGGTGAAATCATATGTTCCTCCCGTCCCTTTTCCAGGAAGATTAAAGCAACAAAACTTGATGAGCAATTTTCAAAATTCCTGGATGTTTTCAAGAAGCTGCACATCAACATTCCATTCTTAGAAGTAATTCAAGGAATGCCTTCCTATGCCAAATTCATCAAAGAATTGCTGTCTAACAAAGGAAGATTGATGGAAATGTGATACTCACTGGAGAATGTTCCATGATCCTACAGAAACAAACACCCAGTCTGCCCACTAAACTCCGAGATCAGGGAAGTTTTACTGTTCCTTGCACCATTGGTGATTGTTATTTTGATAAAGTTTTAATTGATTCTGGTGCAAGTATCAACTTAATGCCTTCATCGGTATTTCAAAAACTAGGACTTGGAGATTGCAAGGATACACATGTAACCTTGCAACTTGCTGATAGAAGTGTAAAATACCCTAGGGGTATTGTGGAAAATGTCCTAGTTAAAGTTGACAAATTCTTTTTCCCTGTGGATTTTGTAGTTTAGACATGGATGAAGATAGGGAAGTTCCCATGATCTTGGGCAGACCGTTCCTTGCAACAGGAAAAGCACTAATTGATGTGGAACAAGGGCAGCTTACATTACGGGTGATGGATGAACAGGTTACTTTCAATGTCTATGAGGCAATGAAGAAATTTGATGATACTGATGCCTGTTACACTCAATACCATTGATGAGCTGGTTTCTGATCGCTTGAGGAACAAACTGGTGTGGAGACTATGGAGTCCGTCTTGAGAGACGTGGACAATTGGAGTGATGAAGAGGATGAAGAAATATGGAAGATGTACCAATGATCAAAACCAGATATTATGAATCCTTGGGTACAAATGAGCAGAAGCAAGTTCCATCTTTGACACAACCACCGACCTTGGAACTTAAACCACTTCCTGACCATCTGAAGTATGCTTTTCTTGGAATTGGCGATACTTTGCCAATCATCATTTCATCTGCATTATTGACAGATAACAAGAACAACAGTTGATTGAAGTGTTGAAAAAGCACAAAGAAGCAATCGGATGGACCATTGCTGACATCAAGGGTATTAGCCCTATGATTTGCACTCACAAAATTCTTATGGAAGCTGAGTGTAAACCTACAGTTCAACCACAAAGGAGACTTAACCCAACACTTAAAGAAGTTGTCAAGAAAGAAGTTTGAAGCTACTTGACGCAGGTATCATCTATCCTATCTCTGATAGTAAATGGGTTAGTCCGGTTCAAGTAGTGCCAAAGAAAGGTGGTATGACTGTAGTGAAAATGAGCAAAATGAATTGATTCCTACTCGTACTGTGACTGGGTGGAGAGTTTGTATTGATTACAGAAAGTTGAATGATGCCACCCGGATCACTTTCCACTTCCCTTCATTGATCAGATGTTGGAGAAACTTGCAGGGCATGATTACTGTTTTCTTGATGGATATTCTGGATACAATCAGATTTCTATTGCACCCGATGATCAAGAGAAAACAACATTCACTTGTCCTATGGCACATTTGCCTTTAGGAGAATGCCCTTTGGACTTTGCAATGCACCTGCTACATTTCAGAGGTGTATGATGGCTATATTCTCAGATATGCTTGAGAATTTTATCGAGATCTTTATGGATGATTTTTCAGTCTTTGGAAAGTCATTCGATCTTTGTCTTGAGAATTTAGCCTCGGTTCTACAAAGATGCAAAGATACCAATCTGATCTGAATTGGGAAAAATGCCACTTTATGGTTAGAGAAGGGATAGTGTTGGGTCACAAAATTTCTGCGAGAATTGAAGTGGATAAAGCCAAAGTGGAGATTATTGAGAAGTTACCACCACCCACGACTGTTAAAGGAGTCAGAAGTTTTCTTGGACATGCTGGCTTCTACAGACGATTCATCAAGGACTTCTCCAAATTTCCAGACCTCTTTGCAACCTTCTGGAAAAAGATGCGGTGTTCAATTTTGATGACAAATGTTTGCAGGCATTCAATTCATTAAAGGAAAAGCTCATTTCTACACCAGTAATCATTGCGCCAGACTGGGAGCTTCCTTTCGAACTCATGTGTGATGCCAGCGACTTTGCGTTGGAGTACTTGGTCAGAGACGAGGTAAGATCTTTCATGTTATATACTATGCAAGTAGAACACTAAATGAGGCCCAGAGAAATTATGCCACTACTGAGAAAGAGCTTTTTAGCTATTATCTTTGCATGTGATAAATTTAGGCCTTATTTGATAGGTTCTTAAAGTTGTAGTAAACTGACCATGCAGCTCTCAAATACTTGTTTGCTAAAGCTGATGCAAAACCTAGGTTGATTAGATGGGTTTTACTACTGCAAGAATTTGATCTTGAGATTAAAGATAAAAAGGGAACTGAGAATGTTATTGCTGACCATTTGTCTAGACTTGAATCTGATAGTCTAGATATTCCCATCAATGAGAAGTTCCCTGACGAACAGTTACATGCAGTAGAGATTCTAGATTTGCCATGGTATGCTGATATTGTGAATTATTTGGTTAGTAAGATTATCCCATATGGTTTGCAATATCCTCAAAAGAAAAAGTTTTTGCATGATGTAAAATACTATTTTTAGGATGAATCATATCTGTTCAAAAAATGTGCTGACCAAATAATTAGAAGATGTGTACCTGAATCTGATCAGCTGAGCATTTTAGAACACTGTCATTCAAGAGAAGCAGGGGGACACTTTGGTGTTCAAAGGATTGCAGCAAAAGTGTTATCATCTGGATTTTATTGGCCTAACTTGTTTCGTGACTGCAGGAATTTCATTATGTCATGTGCTCAATGTCAAAAGACAGGTAACATTTCTAAACGGCATGAAATTACCACAAAACAATATTCTGGTAATTGAGCTTTTTGATGTTTGGGGGATTGACTTTATGGGTCCTTTTCCCTCATCTTTTTCAAATAATATATACTTGGCATTGATTATGTTTCAAAATGGGTTGAAGCTGTTGCTTCACAAACAAATGATGCCTGAGTAGTTTTAAGATTTTTGAAAAAGAATATTTTTACCAGATTTGGGGCGCCTAGAGCTATAATTAGTGATGGGAGGTCTCATTTTTGTAACAGCCAATTTGAAAAACTTTTGGCAAAATATGGTGTTACACATAAAGTGACTACCCCCTATCATCCACAAACAAGTGGGCAAGTTGAAGTTTCCAATAGGGAGATAAAAAGGATTTGGGGAAAACTGTTAATGCATCAAGAAAATTAGTCTTCAAAATTAGATGATGCATTATGGGCTTACAGAACTGCTTTTAAAACCCCTATTGGAATGTCCCCATATATGCTTGTTTTGGTAAATCATGTCATCTTCCTGTAGAACTTGAGCACAAGGCATATTGGGCCATAAAATTTCTTAACTTTGATGAAAAAGCTGCAGGTAAAAACAGATTGCTCCAATTGAATCAGCTGGACGAATGGAGAAATGAGGCATTTGAAAGTGCTCGTATCTATAAGGAACGAGCAAAGAAATGGCATGATAAAAACATCATCAAACGAGAATTTTTTCCTGGACAAAAAGTTTTACTTTACAATTCTCGTTTGAAGTTGTTTCCTGGAAAATTACGGTCAAGATGGTCGGGACCGTTTGAGATTGCAAGAGTTTTTCCATATGGAACGGTTGAATTAAAAACTGACGATGATCGACTTTTAAAGTGAATGGGCAACTGCTCAAACATTATTTTGAGGGGGAAAATCTTGACAGTACTACTATCATGAATCTCAAAGAACCATGATCAGATCAGGAAAGTCGGGCTAAGCGACTTTAAACTAAGCGCTTCTTGGGAGGCAACCCATGTCTAATTTTAGAATAGTTTTTATTTGTTTTGTTTTTACTAACTTAGTTATTAGTGTGGCAGGTGATATTTGAAAAAAAAAAATGGAAAAGGCTATAAGCCGGCTGAAGGCTGCCAGCCTTGAGCAAGCTTTGAAAAACAGGAGAAAGCCGGCTCAACGCCGCCAGCTTTTGCCGGCGTAAAGGACAATACAGGAGTAGGTGAGCACCGCAAAAGAGGCCGGCATTGGAGAGGTGAAGGCTGCCAGCTTAATTGCCAGCGTATGAAGCATAAGATTTAGGCCGGCTTGGGAAAGGTCTAGGCCGCCGGCTTACATGCCGACGTTTGAGTACAAGATTTACACTGGCAAGGGAAGGTGAAGGCCGCCGGCTTAGTATCGGCGTATGTTACAAATTTCTTGGTTTCTGAAAATTCCCGATCAAGGCCGGCATCTGAGATTTAAAGCCGCCGGCTTACCGCTTAAGCCGGCAGTGTAAATTGATAAGCGGTCAGCTTTGAGCTCTCGGTATGTAATTTTTCCATATACACTGGCTGTAAGCCGCCGGCGTATATTGCAGAAATGTCGGCATAAGTGCTACAGAAGCTTATAACAGGTACGAATCCTCTCTCTCTCTTTTCCATTCTCTCATACTCGTTCTCCCTCTCTCGCTCTCAATCAACAAGTTCCATCCCTTGATCATCAACCCACGGTGTTTAGTCCATCTACCAAGTAAGTTTCAATGATCTCTATGCTTACTTATTTGTATAAATCCATTATATTGCATTGATTATTTGGATCTGTCGATTTGGGTTTGATGATTATCCTTGATGTCGATGTCGGTTATTGATGAATTTGATTGCTTGAATGACTTTGATATGCTGTTGAAGTTACATTTCGTTCCATATATTGTTATTGCAAGATTGTAATGGATGATTCAAGATTGCTGCTCAGATTAAGAAATTAGGGTTCTTGAGATATTGAGGGTTTGAAATTTCGAAATTGGGGCTAATTGGAAATGATGGGACAGCCGCTGGATTAGATAGTTTTGATGTTAGATCAGTAACTCTAATTCTTGCATTGTGTTCAAATTTGCCCGGAATTGAATTTGGAATTTGGAATTATGCTCAATTTTGATAAAAATTCAGTATGAAAATGTTTTTGGAACTTTAAAGGAAAAATTTTTGAAGCCTAAGCTGCCAGCTTTGATTGTATTTTGCAAGTGTAAATGCCCCATTCAAGTTCATGATTAATAGCTCCACTAATTATATGCCATGATATAAAAAATTGTTCTAGCTCATGTTTTAGGCATAAATTAGAAATTCATTGAAATTGTGCATTCCTTAATACTAATTGAATTCTAATTATTTGTAGGAATGGCTCCAAGACAAAAGAGACCACGGACCACAGACGCCTCTACATCGGGTTCAGAGAACCGAAATCTGCTGTCTAGTCAGCAGTATGCAAAACACAGAAAGAAGAGGCTTGTCAAGAATGACTTTTTGAATAGCCAATACTTAGACTGGTGCCCGTTGGATGAGTTCGGGATGGTAGACAGAATTAGAGAAATTATTCAAGATCCAACATGGCTCAGACTATTTGACCTTCGGGAGCCTGCCTACAAGAACTTGATGATAGAGTTCTTGTCCACGGTAAAAAATATCCCAGACCGAGAGGAGTCCACTTTCAGTTCCAGGCCTATGGACAGATCAGGGAGTGAAATTGAAGCAGATAGGCCACATTTGGGACTGTATGATAGTGAGGAAGAAAACAGGAATTTGCCCAACAGTTGGCCAGAGGACATGACACAGGAGGCTTATTGGTTCCACCTAGTTGGTCCTGAGAGATCAAATGAGCATTTTGTCCCATCCAAGTCACTGGCCACGACATTCCGTGCTGTCGAGCACAAGCTGCTCCACCACATTCTTGCACACACCCTGAGTTGCAAGAAGACGAGTCACAGCAAGGTGACTACATTCGATGTTTTACCTGTTTAGCCTTATTAGAGGCTACAGGATTGATCTGGGGTGGAGTGGCGAATTTTATATACCGGCAGGCGGAGGACACGAGGACTCGAGGTCTGGGTTGTGGAGGCTACATTACACGGTTATTGAAGGGGATGAACATTTTTGAGCCTCCACAGGATGACGAGGTGTTTGAGTGCAAGAGGATTACATCTGCACCATTCAGAGGCTGGGGATTGCTGAAAAACCCCAGGCCAGCACAGCCACCGGTATTAGAGGAGGTGATATCCAGGATATCTTTCCTGGAGATGCCCCATTTGAGATGCCATCCACATCGCTCCTCCTCCTCCTGCAGGCACTTCATCAGCGTACGGCATGGACCAGCTTAGGCTGGATGTTGAGAGCTGAAGCGCCAGAGTCAGGAGCTCAGAGATAGTCAAGAAAGGAAAGAAAGAAGAACAAGAAATTTAGGAAGACTATCTTTGAGGCTGAAGACGGCTATTTGCTGCATTAGCCCAGAGACGGGGCTGGCATGACCTACCAGACTTCATCTGAGTCACATCACTCAGATAGGCTCAGTTCAGAGCATACAGACAGCCAGCCCAGGAGACACTGCGAGACACACTCCTGAGGGCAGCAGCAGACAGAGCCCGGGGCCAGAGAGCTAGAGACCCTGCTAGCTCTCAATTTGCTTTATTGTTTTTATTATTGGCCTGTATATTTATTGAGTACCCAAGTTCCTGTGGGTGAACTCATTTATTATTTCTGCTTTTATTTCTGCTTTTATTTTGTTTTTGTTTTTGTTTTTCTTTTGTAGTGATTACAGGAACGAGCAAAGCAAATCTCTTGCAATGCAAATTTTGATGACTATGAATCGACTGACTTCAGGGAAGTATCCAATTCATTTTTATTCCTTTCCTCTGTTTTATTTGTTGCAAAACAGTGAGGACACTGTTTGTTGAAGTGTGGGGGAAGGGATAGAATTGCATGAAGTGTT
Organism: Combretum micranthum; assembly: GCA_024138025.1. Lineage (NCBI taxonomy): Eukaryota > Viridiplantae > Streptophyta > Magnoliopsida > Myrtales > Combretaceae > Combretum > Combretum micranthum. The sequence goes on along the minus strand of JAMXBD010000627.1, from coordinate 415,353 downwards.
GAAGTGATGAATATGATCTGTTGACTGTTGTGTTTATATTGAAAAATCTCCACCTTGTATTTTTGGTTTGAAAGCAAATCATGAGGAAATTCTGCCAAAATTTTTTCAAAAATCTCTTGAAATTGGAGATAGTACAAAGCAAAGAATGAAAATCAATGAAATTGACTTGTGAAAGTATCTTACTCACCTGCTGTTGTGATTGGTTTACTAAGTTAAAATTAAGTTGTAAAATCCTTAAGGAACAAGTTTACTTTATTTTTAACTTTGGAATTGGAAATTTAAGAGCTGGTCGAGTCCTTTTGTTGAAAAATAAACAGGTCTACTTCTTGGAAATTTTAGTTTGTATATATTCTTTGAATTTTAACACTTGGTGAAAGAGGTAGAAGAAACTTTTAAACTTAGTGATCCTTCATAAAAATAAGTCTTTGATATTGTATTGCATTCAAAAAGAAAGAAACAAGCATAGCCACTACTCCTCTGACTTGAAATTTTGAGTTATGAGTATCTGAACTTGAATGTTAAAGTGAGGAAGAGTTCTTAGGGGTATTTTGAAACCTGGTCACTTAGGTGATGAGCCTGGGATGTGCCGACTCAATGAACTCACTGTAACGAGAAGGGAAGAATGGCAAAAGTTCAATTCATGAGCTTTGAAAAACAAAAAGATGGAGGCAAAAACCTCCCAAAAAGAAAATAAATGCTTGAGAAAGAAAAAGAAAAATGAATGCAAAATATGCAAAGGAAGGAGACTTATAATAAAGAAGGAGAAATTCTAAGGAAAAAGTAGATACCACATGCTTTCATTTTGTGTTACTTAGAATATATATAAGCTAGAAATCCAAGAAGTTTAAATGAGTATTTTTCCTTAGTGGATTGAGTATTTGCTTTTGAATAGAATGTTCCTTTGTTAAAAGTTGAGATTAAAACTTGTTTTGTTTGGATTAACTCCTAAATTTTGATTATAGTACTCTAATTGCAAGAAATTGGTATGGTTAGAGCTGTAGATACAAGAAAAACAAGTTAAAGAAATTGAGATTAAATTGGAAAATTGTACTATCTATAAAGAGATTTCATTTTATTCTTCATTTTGCTTGAGGACAAGCAAAAGTTCAAGTGTGGGGGAATTGATAAGATCATATTTTATACAAATCTTGATGATCAAAAGAGCTAGAATGGATATTTGTTTTGATTAAATTTTATGTTTCAGGACTAATTTGGATAAAGAAATCAAAACAAAGAATTTGAATGAAAATAGGAAAAATTGAAGTCAAGGCCGGCAATTCACATTAAAGCCGCCGGCGTTCAGACGCGCTTACATCCAAGGCCGTTGCAGCACTGCCAGCTTTGCCCAGCATAAGTTCAACACATTCAAAGCCGCCTCAAAGCTGCCGGCGTAGAAGATGAAGCAGCCAGCGTACATGAAGGCCGGCAGCAGCAGAAATGAAACATCACCAGCTTTGAAGAGTTACATTATAAGCCGGCACTTAAGCCGCCGGCTTGAGGCAGTGTACATCATAGATGAAGCGACATGAAGATATCAAACGCTTGAAGGAAAATTGAAGCAAAATCTGTTGGAATGCCTACGCCGGTGAAAGCCGCCGGCTTTGGGACGGCGTTCGTTATAAATCAGCCCAACGCTTCATTTCTGACCATATACGCCGGCTAGATCTACATCTAAGCCGCCGGCGTAGAAGCGGCCTACATTGTAACTGATATTGAAGGCTGCCAGTGCACTGCCTGCGCAAAGGAAATTTGAAGATACCGCCTGTAAGCCGGGCGTAGGATCCATAACGCCGGCGTAAGTGAAACACAAAGTTCATTTAATGTTTTGCACGAAATTTTTCCTATAAATAGGGGGTCTTCCTCACTTTCAGAATCATCCAAGTATCAAATCATACTACAATACATAGATTAGAACATAGGCATTTCATAGAGATTTTTGAAGAGATATTTGAAGTTATTCAAGAATTTGCAAGTGAAGCTTTGTATTTTGAATTGGTGATATCTAATTTTTCTTTTATGCAATTCATATATCTGAATGTTTTGATCATAATGAAATCATTTGCAATTTCTTATCTGATTGTCCAATCATCATCCATGAGTAGCTAAATTCTTTTTGTGGGAAGTTGATGAAGCTTTAAACATGCTAAAATGATCTTTGAATCCATGTTATAAGATAGTTAGAATCATGAAATATTCATATTGAATTCTGATTATTCATCATACTTTTGGTGTAGAAGAATTCTAATAACTCGGAAGGGAAATTAGGGTTCATATGAATTCATAAATTTATATTAAATTGCAATTGCGGAAGCGGCATAGTTTAACTTAATTTAGAAATTGTCCATGAATATTAATGCAATGTTTTATGTTGATTTCTCACTAAGGAATTAGGAGATGTTAATATAAAGTATAAGTCAATTATAGAATCGGAAGATTTATAACTGTAATTTTGATTCCACTAATAATTTATTTAGCGGAAGTTATTGAATTGTTTTGTGGTTTAAAAGGTTTTTAAACTCTGTTTTTAAATCTTGACAATTTCTTATGAATATTCATGAATCTAATTATCATTATAACATGAGCTCAAGTTGGTTGGCAATAGTTTAAAGTGGATTCTGCTCCTTCCCACATTTTTCCACCATATCCTTCTCTTTAAAAAGCTCATTGCATTCATATAGATAATTAATTAAATAAGTTAGTTTAATCTATTCATTTTAAAAAGATCAAGTGCCTAGATATTAGTATTAGTTGATAATTGTCTAGTAGTTAATAGATATCCGTGGGATCGACACTTGACTCATGCTATATTACAATAGAAGGCCCAGTACGCTTGCTGGAAAGATGCTTTAAAATTCAATACTAATACAGCACATAACATAGCCACTAATCCGCTGTTAAAAATTTGAGTCTTGAGTATCTGAACTTGAATGTTAAAGTGAAGAAGAGTTCTTAGGGGTATTTTGAAACCTAGTCACTTAGGTGATGAGCCTGGGATGTGCCAACTCAATTAACTCACTATAACGAGAAGGGAAGAAAGGCAAAAGTTCAAATTATGAACTTTGAAAAGCAAAAAGATAGAGGCAGAAACCTCCCAAAAATAAAATAAATGCTTAAAAAAGAAAAGAAAAATGAATGCAAAATTCAAATAAAAAGAGACTTGTAATAAAGAAGGAGAAAATCTAAGGAAAAAGTAGATACCACATGCTTTCATTTGGTGTTACTAAGAGTATATATATAAGCTAAAATTCCAATGAAGTTTAAATGAGTATTTTTCCTTAGTGGATTGTGTATTTGCTTTTTTAATAAAATGTTCTTTTGTTAAAAACTAATATTAAAACTTGTTTTGTTTGGATTAACTCCTCAATTTTGATTAAAGTATATTGACTACAAGAAACTAGTGTGGTTAGAGCAATAGGTACAAGAAAAACAAGTTAAAGAATTTGTGCTTAAATTAGAAAAATTGTACTGTATATGACAGATTTCAAGAATTTTGTTCTTAATTATTTTACCTGAGGACAAGCAAAAGTTCAAGTGTGGGGGAATTGATAAGATCATATTTCATACAACTTTTTGATGTTTAATTTGTGATAAACTTATCATAAATGGCTAGAATGGGTACTTGTTTTGTTTAAAATTCATGTTTCAGGTTTAATTTGGACAAAGGGAAGCAAAACAAGAAAATTTGAAATGAAAAATAGGAAAACTCAGGGGGTACGCCAGCTGTTCTGAACTCTAAGCCACCGGCGTATGGCTAGCCTTCATCATGAACAGAATGAAAATTCTTAAGGCTACCTCTACACCACCAGCCTTGAGGTGATGTAGACTAAGGGAAGTTAAACAAACTGGCTCTATACCGTCAGTGTAGAAAAAAGAAGAAGCCAGCTTTTGCAGATTTCATTCAATGCCGGCTTTCTGGGAATCAAAGCCGCCGGCATTGAGACGGCCTACAAGATGAACATGTTTGCCCTCCTTAAAGCCATTGCATACACTGCCGGCCATACAAGAATCCTTTCATTTGAAGGTATGCCACCTAAAAGCCACCGGTGTAGAAGGTGAAGAGGGCAGTGTAGAGTGAAAGCCGACAGCTCAGAGCTCAAGAATTGCCAGTGCAGAAGGAGTTACAATGTACGCCGGCTTCTAAGCAGCTGGCGTTGAGGCAGTGTAGATCGAAGATCATGAGGCACAATCAAACATGCATGCTCGGCTGCAAAATGAATGGTCAACTTGAATGGATTGCCTAAGCCGGCATGAAAGCTGCTGGCTTTGGGATGACTTTCCTTATAAAATGGCCCAACCTTTCATTTTTTTAGTATATATGCCGGCTAGATCAATCTCTAAGTTGACGGCGTACAAACGGCCTATACTTGTAACCGAAGATGAAAGCTGCCAGTGCACTACCTGTGTATTGAAGTGAAGGACTTTACGCCGCCTATAAGCTGCCAGCATAGTAATTGTAACTGTCGGTGTACAAGTTGAAATTGCAATTTTTCATTAATGCTTCTCACGAAATTTTTCCTTTATAAAGGGGATTTCCCTCCTCTAGTTTGATCAGTCAAGAAAATTAGAAAACCAATTCAACATACATTCAATAGATCAATAGCTTTTAGCATTTCATAGAGAATTGTGAGAGATTTGAAGCTTAGTAGAATTTGTAATTGAAGATTTTGATATTTGAATTGGTGATATATGATCTCTTTTCTTATGCCATTCATTTATCTGATTTCTTTGTTCATAATGATATCAACTACATATTCCTATTTGATTATTGAATCATCATCTATGAATAGCTAAACTATTTCTTGTGGGAAGTGATGAAACCCTAATCTTGTTAAAATGATTTTTGAATTTACATTATAAGATTGTTAGAATTATGGAATATTTGTATTGAATTCTAATTATCTATTTTGTTTCTATACAAAATTGGATTGATAAGAATTCTGATAATTCGAAAGAAGAATTAGGGTTCACAGGAACTCATGAATTAAGATTAAATAATAATTGCGGAAGCGGCGGAGTTTAATCTGATTTAGAAATTGTCCCATGTAATTCATGCAATGTTTTATGTTAATTTCTCACTAAGGAATTATGAGAAGTTGATTTAGGATATTAAACAATTATAGAATCAGGAGGTTTATAATTGTAAATTAGATTCCATTGATAATTTATATAGTGGAAGCTAATAGATTATTTTGTGGTTTACTAGAACTTCATAGTTTTAGGTCTTGACAATTTCATACTAATATCTACAATTCTAACTATTCATATAATATAAATTCAATATGATTAGCAAAGATTAAGGTAGATTCTGTTTCTTCCCACATTTATCTGATATATCTTTCTCATAATCTCATTGCATTCATTGATAGCTATTAGGTTTAGTTAAATAGTTTAAATTAAATTTGATTGCCTAAATATTAGTAAAAGCTAATATCGATCTAATAATTAAATTGATCCTCGTAGGAACGATACTCAACTCACTTTTCTATATTACTTGATCAAACCCAGTATACTTGCTGGTAGTATCTGAACTCACATTATATATATATATATATACATTTTAAAATCAGATCAAAGTGTTTGAGTATAATACTAGGCATATCAATCTTTAGCCTCTTCTTAATCATTAGAACTACCACAGCTTCCTCCATTGAAATAGTGGTGGAACTACCATTCTTGGGTAAAATACAATCCACTACTACTGTATGCCATAATCGAACCAATGACTCAAAATCAATAGAAAAGATGTCTTTTTCAACAAACTCACCTACTCCATCATTGATTTCTTTGAAAAGATCATTTCTTTGCAAATTCAATAACCTATCATCATCCTTTTCATCTTTCATTTTAAAATAGTTGATTAAATCCTTCCTACTCATCTTTATAGTCTTTTCAACAATTTTTTATTTCAAAGAAAAATCTTCTAGCTGTATCAGATTATTATAAAATTCTCTAACTAATTTTCCATCAACCAAATCAATCACGTTGCACACATTTTTACATCATTTTCTATTCAACAGTGATCCCAATAAAATCCATTTGAATTAAAAAACTTAAAATCAACATAGGTGCATTCAAGTACCTTATTTGAGATACTTTTTCCTTTTTTGGCGTTGATTCTCTCTTGGCTGAACTCAAAGCAAGCTTCTACTTTTTCTTATTTTAGGGTTCCATATCAGTATCCTCTGAATCATTCTCTGACTCAGGGTCTGGTTTTGATTTAGGTTCTTCAGATTCTTCTTCGTCACCTTTTATGTTTTGATTTCCATGTTCTTTTCTATTATATTTCTTCTTAGACTTCGATTCATTATCATTCATTAATTTCAAACGAACTTCCCGAGTGATTCCTTCTGAAGCAATAGTTTCAAGAACTTCTTCAGAGCTTATGGTTTCATCTTGGATCATAATGTGTTCTTTGATTTTCTTGGTTTTGAATCCCTTTAAAGCAAGACGAGATGATTTCTATGGAGGCACTGTTTTAGGGTTTTGATTTTCAGATAGAGAAATTTTTAAGAACGAGATGATTCTTTGAAAAAGAGAGAGTACAAAGATTGACAAGGGTACAGGTGGTTACAAGAAGTTGAAAAGGTGCAATTTGAAAAGTCCCTTTATTAAATTTCATAAGCTTATTTTCCATAACAAAAGGTGCTTCTTTAATTTTAGCACATAACAAAATATTCAAAAAGGATAACACATTCCAATTTCATTTCTCAAGAATTCAAATCTATTCTTTTTTCTAATGGTTTTGTAAAAATATCTACACATTGATTTTAGTAGAGATAAATTCAATATTAATATTTCCATTAGTTACATGATCCCTAACAAAGTGATGTCTAATTTCTATATGTTTAGATCTAGAATGATGCACAAGATTTTTTGTTAAATTTATTGCATTCGTTTTATCACATTTTATAGATATATTTTTGTAAGTTAATCCATAATCTTGTAATTGATGTTTTATCCAAAGAATTTGTACACAATAGTTTCCAATTGAAACATGTTCAGCTTCTACTGTTGATAAGGCAACTGAATTCTGTTTCTTTGAAGACCAAGAAATCAGTTTATTTCCTAAGAATTGACAAGTACCAAAGGTACTTTTTCTATTAATTTTGCATCCTGCATAATCAACATCGAAGTATCTAATTAATTCAAAATTTTCATTTTTGGGATACTAGATTCCTAATTTTGCAATGCATGGAATGTACTTGAAAATTATTTTAACAGCTTTTAAATGTGTTTAACTTGGACTACTTTGAAATTTTGCACAAATACACACAGAAAAGAAAATATCCGGTCTAGAAGCAGTCAAATATAAAAGAGAACCAATCAAGCTTCTATAAAATTTTTCATTCACTTTCTTACTTTGAGAATCAAGATCTAACCTTGTAGAAGAACTCATTGGTATAGTAACTTCTATTGAATTCTCATATCCAAACTTTTTCAATATTTGTTTGGTATACTTCTCTTGGTGAATGAAAATTCCTTCTTTTGTTTGTTTGATTTGTGAACTCAAAAAGAAGTTTAGTTCACCCATCATGGACATTTCAAACTAAGCCTGCATAAGCTTTGCAAATTCTTGACAATATTGTTCATTAGTTGATCCAAATATTGTGTCATCAACATATATTTGTACAACTATTATGTCATCATTATTATGCTTTATAAATAAGGTTGTGTCAATCATACCTCTTTCATATCCACTTGAGATGAGATACTCACTAAGTCTCTCATACCAAGCTCTTGGTGCTTGTTTAAGTCCATATAAAGCTTTGCTTAACTTAAAAACATGTTCAGGCTTAAATGGATCCTCAAATCCACGTGGTTGTTTAACATACACTTCTTCTTTTATATAACCATTCAAAAATGCACTTTTCACATCCATTTGAAACAATTTAAAGTCCTTAAAACAAGCAAAAGACGTATAGCTTCAAGTCTAGCAACAATTGCATATGTTTCATCAGTCTATTCCTTCTTCTTGTGAATATTCTTTAGCTACAAGCCTAACTTTATTTCTAACAATTTTTCCATTTTCATCTAGTTTATTTTTAAAAACCCATTTAGTGCCTATAACAGATTTATTTTGTGGTCTAGGTACTAGGTTCCAAACATTATTTCTTTGAAATTAACTTAATTCTTTTTGCATCGCATTGATCCGATTATTATCATTTAAAGCTTCATCTATAGTACTAGATTCTATTTCAAACAACAAAGCAACGTGATTTTCAAGTTCTTTTAGTTTAAATCTAGTTTGTGTTCCAGTTTCTATATCACTAATAATTAAACTAGGGAGATGTGATGATTTATATTTTCATGTTTTTGAACTTTCAGAATTATCAATTTTTATTTCTAGATACCTTCTGCTTTAGTTTATGACTTATCGGATTCTAATTTTTCATCTAAATTACTCTCTGCTTTACTTTCTGACTTAGCAGCTTTTTGAGTTTTATCATATTTATCTTATGATTTTGTCTATGATATAGTAGAATCAGGTTTGTTATCTTCATTTACAGGTGTAAACACATCATCATCATTAAAATCATCTTTCACTTCATCAAGAAAAAGCACATTAATAGATTCTTCAACTACTTTTGTTGTTTTGTTAAATACACGATAAGCTCTACTATTTTGTGTAGAGCTGGACAAATGGGCTATGGCCCGCGGGCCAGCCCGTTTAACCCACTTTAAAAGTGGGTTAGGGCCAGCTTTTTTTAGCCCGTTTAAAAGTGGGTTAATTTTACCCAACCCACTTAACCCACGGGCCAAAGTGGGCTAGCCCGCGGGTTAAGTGGGTTGACCCACCAACCCACTTTTATAAAAATAAAATAAATACTTATAGGATAAATATGTATTGATGAAGGTTATTCTTGAGATTTTTTATACTTGAGATTAAATTTATGTGTTAATTATAACAAAGAATGACAAATTGATGCACATGCACCATAAAATTTTATAAAATATATTATTATTGTTTTAAATGAAATATATTATCTAATAAGTTATTTTAGAAAACTTATTTTTATATAAAAATTAATTAAAATAATAATGAAATTAATCATTAATATATATAACCTTATAAAACTCTCTTTTTTATTATATATATATCTTATTTAATTAGTATAAATAAGTTAAATAGGTCAACTTGGCTCATTTAACTCACAAAATATGTAAGTGGGTTAAAAGGGTCAAAAAGTGGGCTGACCCGTTTAACCCACGAGCTAAAGTGGGTTGGGTTAGGGTTAGGCAATTTTAGCTCGTGGGTTAAACGGGCCAAAAAATTTTGGCCCATTTAACCCACGGGCCAAAGTGGGCCGGGCCGGGTTGGCCCGTTTAACCCACTTGCCCACCTCTAATTTTGTGAATGTCCAAAAAAAAATTGCTTCATCTGATCATTTATCAAACTTACTAAGATTTTTTGCATTCTTTTTCACATAACATGTACATCTAAACACATGAAAATATGAAATAGATGGTTTTCTAACATGAAAAAATTCATATGATGTTTTTGTAAAATGTGGTTGAATATATACTTTATTCATTATGCAACAAGGAGTTGCAACAACTTCAGCCCAAAAATATTCAGCCATTCCACTTTCATTTAACATAGAGCATGTCATTTCTTGTATAGTTTTATTCTTTCTTTAACTACTCCATTTTGTTGAGGTGTATATGGCACTAAAAATTTATGATTTATTCCATGTTTTTCACAAAAACTTATAAACAAAGCATTATCAAATTCTTTGCCATGATCGGTTCTTAAAGAAATGATAGAATATCCTTTTTCATTTTGAATTTGTTTAGCAAATTTTTTAAACATATCAAAAGTATCGGATTTGTGTTTTAAAAAGAATACCCATGTGCATCTTGAAAAATCATTAACTATCACAAGTCCATATTTATTTCCTCCTAAACTTAAGGTTCTTATAGGTCCAAACAAATCAAGATGTAAAAGCTCAAGAGGTCTTTTTGTTGAAATCATATTTTTGCTTTTATGAGAAATTGCAACCATTTTGTTCTTTAAACAAGTTGCTCATTTCACATCATACTTTATGCTAATTCTAGGCAAATCAACAACAAGATTCTTTTTAGAAAGCTTTTCTAGTTGATTAAAGTTTACATGACCGAGTTTTTTATGCTAAACATGTATATTATCATTCATGGTCAGAAAACAACATTCAACATTTATATCAGAAGGTGTAATTAGATATATGTTTCTTTTTCTAAAACATTCAAATAATTTTACTCCTTTAGAATTATATGCAAAACATCTATTTTTCTCAAAATTATTTTGTAACCTTTATCACATAATTGACTTATGCTCAAAAGATTACATTTTAATCCTTTTACTAAAGAAATGTTTTCAATCATATATGCAGGATGATCGATAATAGCCGTCCGGATTATTTTACCACAGCTGTCATCTCCCAACCTTACATATCCTCTTTCCTTCCAAATTTTGCTAGTGAACAAAGAAGCATCTCTAGTCATATGACCTGAATACCCACTGTTCAAATACAAAGTTCCTTTTATTTTTGCTCCTTGTTCCTGTAATTATACACAAAAAGGTGATCAAACCTTCTTAGGAACCCAAATAAGTTTGGGTCCTTGATAACTCAAGCTCGTCTTATCTTGTTTCTTAACTTGATGGTACTGAGCTTGTTTCTTTTGTAAAAGTAGTATTTTTCAATATGACCAATTTTATTGCAAAAGAAACATGCATAAGAGGATGTATTATACCTTTGATTTACCTCTTGATAATAATTTCGTCTTGGATACTCATTATTATATCCATATATGTAGTCTCTGCTATGCCTTCTGAATGGATATTTTTATTGAGAGTACGTTCTAAAATATCCTCTGTTGTTACTGTTTATGCTCTTTTTGACATCTTCTTTAGCAGATTTAACATTCATAGACTCACTTCCTTTAACAAACACATTCTTTTTCACATTACTAGATGAATTACCATGTTCATAACTAAGTCCATGTTTAAAACTAGTAGGTCTTTGTGTCACGCCCCAAAAGGTACCCTAAACGCTACAGTCTGCCACACTCGATATCTAAACTCAAGTATGACAACCTTAGTTACTCCATGAGTTTAAACATCGGGTGCAAGGCTCACTTTCAACATATAGGGAACCATACTTTGAAATCGAAATAGCTTAAGAAGACATACATAGTAATAAGAATGTAAATCATAACAATTATATCCATATTTAATCTATTACATGATCTAAGGGGTATACTCCCGACAAAATATTAAGGGTTCTTTAGTTCTCAAAAGTCTCTTACAACAGCTGTCACGCCCCGAAGGGTACCTTAAACGTAGCAGTCCGCCGTATACACAATATTAAAGCCTAAGAATGACCACCTCAGTCACGCGAAGGCTTCATACTATGTACAAGGCGTCTAACACATGGAGGAGACACATCGGAGTGATACATTTTATATTGATACAACTCCAGTAACAATGTAAAGGAAATACAATTCACAATACTTCAATTACAATTCATCAAAAGATTTCACTACATAAAACTATTACAACGCAAATAGTAAAACTTAGCTAATAACTTCAAGCATTTATCCCTTACTAAAATCCCGAAGTCATTCTTGGCTCCAACCATCTCGGTCCCCACTTAGCATTCTTGAGATAACCTGTTTAATCAAACATCTATTGGGGTATAAGCTACACTATCTTAGTGAGTAAGAACTTCCAAGATTACATTTATAACACATCATACAATCAAGTGATTAGTCAACAAGTGATATACATAAAAAACGTGAATTCAATAAACATATGACCAGCCGGAAATCATATGTGGATGGACTTGTGCCCACCATCCCGGGTTAGCAGATTAACGAATCATGCGGTACGAATCGTGGCCGTTTCAGCTTACGGGCAACTTTGAACTATAAATTTGTTTAAAGACAACGATTAACCAACAAATTCTAATGCTCCATCCCTATCTTGATATGAATGAGTTCAATTTCATCTTCAATTTCGAATAATCAATTATACCAATTTTTTTAAGTGATCAATCAATAATCACAGACAGTCAATTCTAATTCATCTATATAAGCAATAGGTAATCACCCGGCTTCAATATTCTTATATTCCATTTCTGACATCAATAATAAGCATGCATAGTCCCCATTCATCCTCATCATGCATATCCATTTTATCTTTACCAAATATCTAGTGCAACTATTATTACAATCACATACAATAAATGAAATCGAAAGTAATACTCACTCGGCCATTGGATCACCGGTCTCTTAGTACAAGTAATCCGGTGGTAAGAAATCGTCGATATCGGGGTCACCTAAAAAGGAAGAAATACCCTAATAAGTATTTCATCACTTAACTAGTCCAAACTATCTCATACAAACTATAAAATTCGTAATTCTCGTCCTAAGCGGAAATTCCAACTTAAAACGGCCATAACTTGGTCTTTTAACTCAGAATTTAGCAAATTATATATCGATTACTATCTACTTCAAAAGATCTATCTATTTCTAATATTATTTTCAAGTTTTGAAAATATTTGGGTCATGAAATATTCTGATCAGCAGCAAATTCTAATTCCGAAAAATAGTTTTGTAAATGTTTGTAATGTTCCTACCATATAGATTAACTATACATGCAATATTGATGATTTCCTATCATGAATGGAATGTTATGAGCTTGATGTATGTATGCTTTTGATAATATTTACTAAAAGGAATTTTAGAAACTTTTTATTTGTAAGACTCCATTGCTATTTACTTTTAAGAAAACTAGTTTCCTAACTTTGATCATTTCCATTTGTTTTGGATTTATTTCTTAAGAAAATATAATTATCCTTGTTAAAATTGATTCTTCATTATATCTATTACTTATGACCTTCATTTCTACATAAAAATTTCCATTTTACACTTTGTAAGCATGTTTTCAAATAGGAGTTACTCTGAAATCCGAATTTTAAAAAAAAATTAGTTTTTGAGTGATTCCTTTAAGTAAAAATCATTTGATACTTAGAAAATTAAGGCTCAACCATACATAGTCACTAAGGACTTCATTATTACATAAAACTTTCATTTTGAGTTTGGAAAGTAAGTGTTTTCATGACCTCTCCAAAATTACGAATTTCCTAAGTTGACTAGCAACTCAAATTCTTCCTACTTCATTTCTACTCCTTGTTCTACATATTTTTCTTAGCAAATCCCATCTTAATTTATAAAAATATTACTTGATAATACCTATGACCTAAACTCCTCATTTTTCATATAAAACACAAGTTTTGGAGTTCATAAATGGGTTTTTAAGGCATGGTTTTGAAATCATCCGAATTTACAAATTTTGGATAAAACTCAATTTTCATACTTTGTAATCTCTTCCTATTTTTTTGAGAATCTCTACTAGAAGATTTACCATTTACTTATCAAAAGCATCTCCTATTGATACCTATTCCATAAGTCTTCTATTTTCTAAACAAAACTTTCATTTTGGGGTTAGAAAATGGGTGTTTACATAGGTGGTTTGCCTAAGTACGAATTTTACAAAACTTTAAAGAATGAAAACATTGTTTAACCTATTCTTGTAGACCATTTGTTATTTTAAGATTATAGTTTGATAAACCTCTCTTATAATTGTCAAAACTTGGTATTTGTCACATATATACCCTAGGACTTCCATTTTCCAATAAAAATTATCATTTTGGCATTTGGAAATAGGTATTTAAATTGTGGCTATTTTCAAATCCGAATTTTGAAAAATTCATTTGAGCTTGTTTTCTTTGTAAAACTCATTTAGTCTTTCAAAAACCATTTCCTAATCAAACCTACCCTTTAAGGCTTCCATTTCTTTAATAAAAGTCTTGTTTCGAAGTTGAAAAATGGGTTTTCAAAATTGGTCTTGGTTGAGATCCGAATTTACAAAATTTATTTTTAGACATACCTTTTGATAAAATCTATCTAAACTTATGAAAATCCATTCCTTACATATCCTATCTTAAGAGCCTTTCATTTCTTAAATAAATACTTCATTTTTGAGTTGTAAAACATGTTTTTAAACTATGCCTTGGCCAAAATCCGAAAATAGAATTTTCTTTTGAAAATAACTTTTGAAAATCACCTTTGATTAGTCTTAATGATATATATACATTAAGCATTCATTATCTCAAGTAAAAATTTCATTTTGACACTTGGAAAGTGGTTTTTAAATAGGGGTCTTGCCTAAATAAGAATTTCATCATTTTTGTTTGAGTTCAAAACCAAGATCTACACTTAATATGAACATAAATATAAAAGAAATCCATGGTAGTAAACTATAAACTCATAGATCTAAACTTTACTTATCAAAATCATTTATTCATGTTATCTATTCCCTAAGCCTTTCATTTTAAATGAAAAATACACATTTTGAAGTTGAAAAATAACTTTTCTAAATATGGTTCCTTTTTCATCCGAATTTTCAAAAATAATTTTTGTTGAAAATAAAATAGATCTTGAGCTTTCTAAACTTTTTTACTATGATCATGCTACTACAAGTTGTTTATGAACATAAAACAAAAGTCTAATGCATTTATGAACTCAAAACACTAGATCTAGTTTACTATACTAGTTATAAATGCATGAACATTAAGATAGTTATGTGAATGATGAATATATGCATAAATCATAGGCAATAACAAAAATAATAACTCAAATAACAAAATCTAAAGCATAAGCAAAAATCAAAGCTACAAAAAGTTAGATATACAAAATATAATTACTTTTAGCAAGAAAATAATGATGATACAAGATAATAATCATGGAGAAGAGGAGTGTTTCATTTTTTGGCATCATCATCCTTAGCTTTTAAGCTTATGGAAGGTCATTTGATGCATGAAACTCTCACTATACTTTACCTATATCACCTATGGAAGCTTTGGACAAGAGTTTTATCCAAGAATCTTAAAGAAATATGTGTGGGAGCTCATAGAAGAAATAGGGGCAGCTTGTGTTCTTGTAAGAACAAGAACAAAAGAAGAAAGAAAGAGAGGAAAAAAGAGAGGAAAAGAGAGAGTAAATGAGATAGGGTTTCAAAGGAATGAAAAGAAATAAATGAGAGGCATTAAATGGAGAGAGAGAGAAGAGTGTATTAAATGAAAGAAAAAAATAAAACAAGGGCAGCCAAAGGGGAGGGGAGCTGCACGTGAATATAAGAGGGAGAGAGGGAGGGAATTTGGTTGGATTTTGACTTGAAATTGAAATGTGTAATTAATGTGTATGTGTTGCTTCTTTAAGAAGGATTGGAATAGATTTATTTTAGTCAAATTGAGAGTAAATTAAAGAAAAAGGGCAGCCAAAAGAAGAGAAAAATCTTCCATGAAGTGTGGGATAAAGTGTAGAAAGATTGAAGTGAAAAAAAAGTGATATGTGAAAGGTGTACTTGAAGTATGGATTGCAAAAAGTACTTTTTATTAAGAAAAATACAAAATAAAATTAGGAAAAATATTTTTAAATGAGTGGCATAATTTTCATAAATAAAATTACATAATTATTCAAATTATTTTAGTATTTCAATAAATATGTTACAAGTACGATCAAAATACGCGAATATGAGCTATAAATGATTTTTTATAACTCGAAAAATTATAAAAAATTATTTTATGAAAATAAAAATATTTTTCAAATATTTTTTAATTATTAAACTAATATTTTTATTTTTACTATCGGGTCTTTAACAAAAACTGATCCCGTAAAGACCCAAAACTAACTAAATTTTAGAAAAATGAAATTTTCAATAATATATAAAATATTTATCTAAAATATAAGGGTTTATAAGAATAATAAAATTGTGTAATGAAATAGAAGTGAATAGTGCACAAGACTAATTAATTACTGGTAGTAATGAAATACGATTATAATCGCAAAATCAAATTATTTTAGTTATTGAAAAATTATAAAACTGATATTTTATAAATCCTTACGAAAATACGAGTCTAACGGTACTAATGGTATGTTTTTGATATCTCGAGCCCCAAGACACACTTTTCGAAGTTTGTATCCGAACGGGCTCGAAATAGGTCATAAATTTTTCAATCTAATATTTTTAAGCGAACTTATATTACTACGAACTATTCTACACACTTAAACTACACTCGGCCTCTAGGGTTAAGAGCACTAGATTGCCGGACTTAAACTATTGTATTCCACGTAGGGTTTCCGGGTGATTTTCCCATTTAGATCTTTGTCAATTTGGAAATTGATATTTTATGTTTATACAACATATTTAATTTGAGAAATTTATTTTAAATTTTATTTTTGTAAGTATTTAATATCTCTTAACGTTTTCGAAATTCTTGAATTGAGTTTTATTTCCGAAAGTTTCATCGTTATTTACTTTTTAGTAATTTGTTTTTGGGTTTTATATTACCCGATTTTATAAGTTAGAGTTAAGTATTGAATTTGTCGTATACAGTCGTTTTGGATTTGAAAACTATTGAGTTTTTATTTTATTTTTAAGAAATCTCATTTTCTCAAATTAAGAAATTTCTAGATTCGTTCGTTATTTAGGACTAGTCAAAGTTCGATTTTAATTTGGAATCATTTTTAGGGTTTATTTTGAAGTTTATTTTGGAATTATTTATTGAAATTTTTCGAGGCTTACAACAACCATTATATATATATATCGAATTAGGAGATTCGACTAGAAGTCTATGCCTATATCTAGGTCCCGACTTCTTCGAAAAGCTCCTTAAGTTCCAAAAGCTGTACTTGAGGAAAATGGCCTCTCAGGGATAGCCATAAATATTCATACTGCAACAAGAAACTATTAGGGTATAAGCTTACGACCTTAGTGAGTTTTACTTCCAAAATTAAATGCTTAACAAGTAATATATAACAGACAAGTTATATTAACAATCATATGAAATGCACAAACACATGAGCATACAATACATAAGACCGTCAGGAAATCTTATATTGAATGGATTTACGCCCTCCATTTGGGGTTAGGTGTTTCGGGCCCATACGACCATAGATTTCAATTTTTCTCATTTATATTGTGGTTGATACAGGTGCCCACCCACACACATTTTCAATTTATATTGTGGTTGATACAGGTGCTCACCCACACGCATTTTCAATTCCAGCCCCTACGCCAACATTCGAGTTTACAGGCCCCTCATTGCCCAGCTATTATGTCTTTTTCCCACAAAGGTATAATAACCTATGCAATGTCACTCACATATGGTATGCATGGCCAATTTTAATATAATATCATGGAATATTAATTTAACGATTTATGGGTGATCATAGATATTGCAAACAAATCAATTCTATACTAGGTCATACAAATATTTACAACAAGCTATTTTGATTTTGTTATCACCAATTTACCCATGTAGAAATCATATACGTATAGTTAAATTTTATCTTGTCCTAATTCTAATGCCACTAACATTACAAGCACAAGCACAAGCACAAGCATATAATTTAAAGATAGTGAACTCACTTTGTCATGGCATGAAAATCCACTTATTCGTAATAGTCCTCGGGAAGGTCTAGTCCGTCTCCCAAGTCTTCTAATCAAAAGAAATAACTCTAATGAGTATTTCTATGAAGTTCGAATGAACTTATAAATTATATTCTAACAAGTTCGTCAAAATTCGTCTAAGAGGAAATTCCAACTTAAAACGGCCATAACTTGGTCATTTTAACTCGGAATTTCAAATATTATATACCGATTTCTACCTATTCAACGAGAGCTATCTATTTCTAGAATTATTTTCAACAAACGAGGTCGTTTGATCCATCAACAATAAGGTACAGAATACTATACGAATTCCCCATTCCACAATTCAACTCCTAATTTCAAACCAAGCATCATACTATAGCTTTGATAGATACTTCGCTATCATTATATCTTGTAAGACTCTATTATATACATATATAACTCAATATCATGCATGATTCATGGGTGTTAGTAATTCTAATTTCTCATGTACTTAGATAATGTCAAGTAAGAAGTATCGGACATTACTTTCCTAACTTTGTTTCTACAAGTGCATCATGTATATATGCAATATCTACAAGCTATTGTCATGAAGGTCATGAGATGAACTATATATATTTATATTCTTAATGATTTAGTATTAAGAAATTTTTTTTTTTTTTTGAAAAACTTTTGCTTTGAAAAAGTTTTAAAATTTACTAAACTTAAGAAAAATAGTTTTTCTTCTTGTAAAATCACACTTGCTTTTATCAAAACTCAACCTTAATGACCTATATATCCATCGTCTTCATTATTTCAATAAAAACCTTCATTTTTGGGTTAGAAAATAGATGTTTAAATGGGTGGTTTACCTAATTACGAATTTTCCAAAATTTTTAAGTAATGAAAACATTACTTAATCTATTCTTTGAAACCATTCCTTGTTTTAGGATTATACTTTGATAAACCTCTCTTATCCTTGTCAAAATTAGGTCTTTATTATATGTATCCCCTAGGACTTCCTTTTTTCCATAAAAATCATCATTTTGGCATTTGGAAATAGGTGTTTAAATAATGGCTATTTTCAAATCCGAATTTTGAAAGTTTCATTTGGGTTTGATTTCTTTGTAAAACTCATTTAGTCTTTCAAAAATCATTTCCTAATCAAACCTGCTCCCTAAGGTTTCCATTTCTTTAATAAAAATCTTGTTTTGGAGTTGAAAAATGGGTGTTTACACTTCAAGCTTCCCTTATTACGAATTTAAAACTTGTTATTGAGATTGAAACATAACTTTTGTAAACTTTTCCTTGTTTTCAAAATATTCCTTAGTAGATCTAAGCTTTACTCATCAAGATCACTCATTTATGATACCTATTCCCTAAGTCCTTCATTTTTAATGTAAAATACACATTTTGAAGTTGAAAAATAGCTTTTCTAATTAGGATTCCTTTTTTATCATAATTTTCAAAAATTATTTTTGTTGAAACTAAAGTAGATATTGAGATTTCTAATATTTTTCTACTATCATCAAGCTATTACAAGTTATTTATGAACATAAAACAAAAGTCTAATGCATTTATGAACTCAAAACAACTACATTTAGTTTACTATACTAGTTATGAATGCATGAACACTATGATCGTTATGTGAATATGAAAAGATGATGAATATATGCACAAATCATTAATTACAACAACATAACTTGACAATAAAACAAGTAATAGCAAAATAATCATAAGTAACAAGATTTATAACATTATGATGGCAAGGATCTCATGTTCAAGTATTCCCACATCCCTAGCTTAAAGCTCATGGGGATTTTTGAGTGAGATCACACATGAATGATCTTGCCATTACATGTTTTTACTGTAATAAGGTATAGATCTATTACCTATTGGATGTTTGGAACAAGAAACTTGAAGAAAAATATGTGAGTGTGTGTATGTATGTGTGTGTTACGGTTTGCAAGGGGAGCGGAAGAGAGAAAGAAAAATTTTTGCAAGAGTTTGGTTTAGTGAAAAGTGGAAAAGTGAAATGAAGTTGGTATAAAGGGATATATATAGACAAATGGATTAGGGTTTGTGTAATAAAAGAAAAGAAATAAAACAAATTGAGAGAGGAATGAGGGAGAGGGGTTATGCTGGTTCTTACAAGAGGAGAGAGGGAGAGTTGTTTATGTTTTGTCGTGTAAGATTCAAAATTAAATAAGTAATTTAAGTAGTAAAAGTTATATTGAAAATTAAATTATAAGAATAGGATGTAAGGATATAAGAATAGGTTATGGGTAGTTATACTTGTGAATAGTGTAGAAGAAATCAAAAGGTATATTAGACATTGAAAGTACCGGTAGTAATGAAAATACGATAAAATGTTATAATTATAACTTTTATAACCCGAAAAATTATATAACTGATATATTTGGAAATCTTATGAAATTATGAGTCTAACGATATTAATATCATATATTTAATATCTCAAGCCCTAGGACACATTTTTCAAAGTTTGTATTCGATCGGGTTAGAAATAGGTCGAAAATTTGCTAATCTTATCTTTTTAAGCACCTTAGTATTATTACGAACCAAACTACACTCTCCATTCGTATTTCGTCTCTTTGGTTTAGGACCATGGGATTGCAGGATCTAAACTACTAGGGTTTCCTGGGAAATCAGTTGACTTACGGTCTCCGATTAACTTTTCGGTTTAGGGTTTGAACTTGATATTACCTAAAAATTAGGGGCTTACACTTTGACTACTTATAAGCATATTTAACTTTTTGTCACTTTCATTAAACCTATTAAAGGTGTTTTTAGTAGTTTGTGACAAATCTTCTACTCTAACTTTTAAATCATTAATTTCATTTTTCAAACATCATTCTCTTTTCTTAAAATATCATAATTTTCATTAAAATATTATAATTTTCATGTAATTTTTCAGTATCATTCTTTAATATTTCATTTTCATCTGCATGTAGTTTATTTGTTTGACTCAAAACATCTTTCTCATTTTTCAAAGCTTTATTCTCGACATCTAATTTAGAAATTTTCAATTCAGCCTTTCTAAGAGCCTTAAAAAGCTTTTTCATCTCAGTATACATCACATTATCACTCATTTCAGCTTTGGAATCAGAATTTACCTCGGATGTAGCCATTAGACACAAATTGGCTTCTTCTTCATCTTCAATTGCACTTTCTGATTCACATTCTGACTCATCCAAGTCACTCCAAGTTACCATCATTGCTCAGCTTTTCTTTTTAAACTTCTTCATCTTTTTCTTCAAGATTGGATACTCATACTTGATATTACCAGGATTCTTACATTCATAGCGAACGATCTCCTTCTTCTCTTTCTTTTCCTTCTTGTCCTTAAAACTTTTTCCTACATCAAATTTGTTATACTTGTTGAAATTTTTGAATTTTTTATCTTCCTTCATCAGCTTACTAAGTCTTCATGCAAGCATGTTGATGTTCTCATCATCATCATCATTGTTTTCATCTGAATCAGATTCTTCAATAGCTACTTTCTTTGCTTTAAATGCTATTGTTTTTGTATTGCTTTCGGTTTCCTTCGTTGTATTGAGGTGTGACTCATATGCTAACACCTTCTCCCTCAATTGACTAAGTGTAGGCTTGTTTAAGTCTAGGGCTTCTTCTATAGCTGTCTTCTTGGCATTCGATGACTTTGGTAAGATCCTCAAGATTTTCCTAACAAGATTAGAATCTTCCATTTTCTTTCCAAGAGATTTTAGTTCATTAGTCATGGTAGTAAAACGATTAAATGCATCCGTGATTTTCTCATTGGGTTTTTATTTTAAATAACTCATATTATTGTAATAAAGCATTAATCTTTGTTTTCTTAATAGTATTGGTTCCTTCATATGTATTAGACAAAGTATCCTAAATATCTTTTGTTGTTTCATAAGAGGAAAGTAAATAAAATTCGGATGGGGCTATTGTAGTGAGTAAGAGATTCTTAGCCTTATTATTCTTCTCTATAAGCTTTATGTTGGCCCCAAAAGAATCACCAAAAGGGAGGTGAATTGGTTATAAAAAAATTTTATTCCAAAATAATTTAGAAACACTCCCACTTAGTTATTCAAGTTTGAAATGGCTTTAAGACACACTTGAAAATGATTGAACTTGTTTTAAGATCTTAATAGTAAAAATTAACTCAAATGAACTCAAGCAAAAACAAATTCGCAAGATTAAAAAAAAATTGTTTCCAGTTACTCTCCGAGTTTAATCCACAGGACAAATAATTAAATAAAAATGCACGAAATTAAAAGATAGAGTAGAGAAGATTGCAAAGTCGATTTATAGAGGTTCAGCTTTGAGCGTCAGTCCTCTTTTCCAGCACCAAGTCGAGGACCCGGTCTTCTTCACTAGTATGTTCCACTATATCCAAAAATAATCAAGTTACAAGTTGTCCTTGCCAACACACTTGGCTTATAATGCACTCAACTTGATTCTCTAAGCTTCTCTTTAAGCTAACAACCAATCTATTGAGCCTACTTGTAACTCTCAATCTCACATAAAATGAGTAAATCTAAAACAATGGAAATAAAATATGAATTCTCAAAAGTTTAAAACAAAGTAAAACAATAGTGTAACAAGGTTTTGCTCAGATGATGAAGTAGTATCTCTGTTTGCCCTTTTTGTCATGATTAAAATTTTTTTGTTCTTTTAGCATGGCTTGAAGAATACATTTAAATTCCTTTAACGGTTAGTTTTCAAGAAGATAAGCTTGTCCCTTGATATTTTGCACAATATTCGGATAAGCTTGTTTTGATTCTTTGGCCGATAATACTTTAAATACCACGTTATCTTAATGTTGTTATCTTGTAATCTTCAGAAGATAAACTTGCTTATCTATAACATAAGAATCCTTATCTTGTAATTTGCATTTGATCCTTAGACCATTGTTGACATCTTCTTCATAATTCACCTTCTGATCCTCGTAGCCATTAAGAATAGAACCGTGTCTTCTTTCTGAATAAATTCCTCTTGCTTCAACTCTTTTCTTTAGACACATACTTCATAGAAACTGGATCGTATCTGTAAACCCCGGTTTTTCAAGTAGCCATGAAAACCCTAGAACCGGAAACCAAAACCCTAAACCGGAATAACTCAAGCCTGGAGTGAGAACTAGAAACCCTAATTCCGGCTTTTCCTCGGTTTCCAATTAATAAACTTTTGTAAGAAAATTTAATTTTGATTATAGTTCTTGAATATATTTCAAACTAAGAAAATATCTTAATTTAAGAAAATCTCAATTCCGGGTCATCCCGAGGCCCATTATAGAAAAACGTGCCCCGGAACTAGAATTTCAAAAATATTCTTATGAGTACTCATTTGAACCGAAATAAAATAAGGATTTCAAAAATATAGTTTTCATAATTTTCCGGTTTATGAAAAATACAGTTATAGCCTTTTTATTCGTATTTCATTACTACCGGAAATTAAATTGTCTTGTCAACTATTCATTACTATTCATAAAGTACCACCTAGCCTACCTATTAGCCTATCCTACAAGTCTAACCCTTACCTTCAATCAAATCCCTCCCTTTCTTCTATAACTTTTGTCCCTTCACCTCTTACAAACTATGACTAATGATGTAAGAATCACATCAAGGTTAAATCAAAATGGACAAAGCAAGCTTCCCCCCCCCCCCCCCCCCATGCTCCTTTGAATTTTTCCTTCTTCACTTAACCTAAGTTCCACTCCTATATAAACTATCTTTATTCTCTCTCTCCTCATTCTCCACTTTCCAAAAGTTACAAAGTGTGAAAAAGCTCCTCAATCCTCTCTTCTTTCCCCTTTGGCCGAAACTTGGAGCCCCCACACACACACTCACAACTTCTCATTTTTCTCTTCTATCTTCCATCCACTTCAAGTAAGTAATGATCCACTACTTCCAACTCATAAAACTTGTTATGGCTAAGTGATTTTTGGATATTTCAACTCTATGTTCCCATGATCTTTTAGTAGGAACAATGAGATATCTAAACAAAAATCCCGAACCATTACAAGTAGATCTATCTTTTAAAGGAGTTTCCATACCAAAAGCTTTACTTTTATCCATCAAAAAGTCTTTTAAACAAAGGATCTTTTATAAAAATATGGTTTTTATTTTTTAAAACTCATTTAAGCTTTTGATAAAGTAGATCCATCATCTTGTTACTCATGAGCATGTAGGCATTTATAGTTTCATTATTATTTTGTTCATATGTGCATAAATAGTCTTTAACACTTTTGTCTTTAGTAAATGACTTTCTAGTGTATAGATCTATATATATATGGGTCCATGAAGTCAAAAAGAAAAGTACTTTACAAGAAAAAGACTTTTGAAAATTCGGATGACTTTGAAAACCAAGGTCAAAAACACTTTTAACAACTTCTAAACATGTATTTCATAAGAGAAATGAAGCCTATGGGTAATAGATAATGTTTAGTAGTATTTTTCATGAGTCTAAAGGAGTTTTTACTAAAGAAAATGTTGAAACAAGAATGAAGTCCATAGGAGTTTTGAGTTAAAAGTTATGAAAACCAAATTCGTAATAATGGATGTAGGGTTAGAAAACACTATTTTTCCAACTTCAAAAATGATATTTTCTTAAATAAATGAAGTCCTTAGGATATAGGTATAATAGATACTTAAAGTTTCAAGTATAAAATATATTTTTCCTAAAGGAATCAACTTGAAAATGGACTTGTGTAAATTCGGATTTTTGGAAACCCCATAGTAAAAGACCCACTTAAAGTTTATAAATGTGAATTTTATTAAAGAAATAAAGGCCTTAGGATATAACTAATATAGGGGTCAAATATTCTTTAAAAAAATAGAGTTTTCCTAAAGAAATCCATGTAAAATGTAGATGTGGTCAAGTGTAGTAAATTCACTTACTAAACATTAGGAAATGGTTTCTAAGAAAGTTTATTTGTAAAATCTTTAAATCAAAAAGTTAAGAACATAGACTCATTAAGGTTCACATCATGACATTCATGATAGGGAAAATCATTACCATTGCATTTAGTATCATTTTATACTTAGGAATCTCAAATGCATTCATCAAAACCGCATTTTTGGAATCAAGGAACCCGCTGTACAGATCTGATCCCTCAATTCCGAGGCTTAGATATTTTCAAAACTTGATTTAAACTTCATATTTGGAAAGCTCTTCCGAAGTAGATAGGAATCGGTATATAATTTGCGAAATTCCGACTTAAAACGACCAAGTTATGGCCATTTTAAAACGGAACTTCGGAAATGACGCGAATTCCGATTTCACTAAGTTTCCTTAGAGTTTTAGTGTCCTAAGTTGATAGAATACTTATTAGGGTAATTTCTTATATGAATAGGTGAACCCGTGGACGGTGACGAGTTACCTCCGGACTATTACTACTAGAAGACCGGAGTAATGGCGGAGTGAGTTTTTCTTCCCAATTCATTTATTGTATGTGCTTGTAAAGTAGTGCACTAGAATGTAGGTCAATTGAATGGAATATGAATAATGGGGATTATTGGGAAATTATATGATTGTTGATGATGTGAGAAACAAATTAAGAATATCGAAACCGGGTGATAAACTTTGATTGTATAGTATAGCTATGATGGATTGTCTGATAAATTGATTGATCGCCTAAGTAAATTGGCTTAATCAACTACTTGAGTAAATGATAAATTGACATGTGCATATCACAAGGGGATGGAGCATGAGCATTTGTAGGTTAGTCGTGAACCATAAACGACATCGAATAATCGTAGGTTAGTCGTGAACCATAAACGACATCGAATAATCGTAGGTTAGTCGTGAACCATAAACGACATCGAATAATCGTAGGTTAGTCGTGAACCATAAACGACATCGATAATCGTAGGTTAGCCGTGATCCATAAACGGGATATTGTTAGTACCGCAGGATTCGTTAATCTGCTAACCCGGGATGGAGGGCGCAATTCCATCCACATATGATTTCCGGTTGGTCATATGTATGTTGAACTCATGTGTTTGATGCATACACTTGCTTGATTAATAACTTGTTGAATTGTTGTGACATAAATGTTTTTGTGGGAGATTACACTCACTAAGCTAGTTAGCTTACGTCCCTACAGTCCGTTCCTTTTGCAGCTTACATTTATGGCTTAGGCGAAGAGACCCGGCTGAACAGGTACCGAAGCTAGGAGTTTTCCCTAGAAGTTATAATTTTTGTATTAGACTTCCATAGAAAACTTCTAAGACTTGGATGACTGTAATGGACCGTTAAATATTCTTTTGCGGGGGAATGCCCCTTAGAATTATGTAATATTTATTTATGTTCATGAATTATATCCTATTGCCCATGCATGCCAAATTAAGCTTTTATCTCCATTCGGACTTGTACTCTATTGTGTAAAGGTACGCCTTACATCTATATGAGACTCGAAAGACTAAGGTGGTAATTCGGGAATCTTATATGGCATGTGGCGGACTGTTACGTTTAGGGTACCCTATGGGGCGTGACAGTATCTCAACTTTATAAGTACTTCATATTATGCACACTAACTTTCTCCTCAAGTATAATTCATTGTGTAATCTCAAATGAAATGCCAACCTCATTAGCTCTCTTATAAGCATAACACTGCGTGATCAAAACTAGATCCCCTCCTAATAAATAGTGTCCACATTTTCTCTAACCATGCCTTAGTAGCAGAATCAGAGAACTCCATTGCATCTCCAAAACGTGAATCAACATCTCAGGCTTTGTTGTCAAAAACATGATTTTCCCAAAAATTGAAATTTGATTCCCCATGGATATTTGAACCAACTTTGTGGAACACATTTAAATGTATTACCCAAATACAATTAACTTTGGTGCTGGGTCTTCAATTTGATAAACAAAATTTTGTTCATTAATTCCTCAAACCGTAAAACTGTATGACCTTCTGATTCAGTCTTTGAGTAAACTCTTTGTTTACTTATCACAAGTAATCGTTCGAGTTAGTATCTGATTTCAAGACTTTATTAATTCCTTTGAATATGTTACTTATAAAACACTGCACAACTTAACTTATTAGAAATACTTGAACTTTTTATTATCATCAAAACATATTTTAGGAGATCTTAACACTTTAGCTCAGCATTAGTGAATCTAGCTTCATTGGTCATTATCACTTGACTATCTCCAAACGCAATTACTTGCCATGAAGCATAGTCATTAGCTTTAATGTAAGTGGACATGTGTATCTTCTAATATAAACAATTCATGTCATCAAAATATGGAGCTTTATTGATTGCAATGTTATTTTCAGCCATCATAAATAGATCACTCAATTAAGCAAATGAAAACCGCTCTTATACCAATTGTTGATCCTAAAAGAATAACCAAGAGGGGGTGAATTAGTTATTTGATAAAAATTTATTCTTTTTCAAATTTAAACCAAAATTAGACAACTTGGTTAATCAAATTGTAATAGCTTATAAACTCTGTAACGCCTAACCTGAAGGCATTACAACCCGCCACGTATCCTCTTTTAAATAGGACACGCAAAGGCTCTAATATCCACAATAATACAATTGACACCTGTAAACACACATAGGGTATCTCATAGAATACGAAAACTAAAAACAATAAACTTCATAAAACATAAGCTCTTGGTTCAAGCATAAAATCTAAGTTGACATCATAGCCAACAAAATTCAACAGAAATTAAAACTGTTTACATTAAAATCTTTTCATTTAAAACCAACATGAATATCCAACTATAACTCCAAATGATCTAAACATGTATTTTCTTTAGAAATCCTGATATCTGAAAACTAGCACTCTGCTGGGTAGTCGGGTCCACTATCGTCATCCCTACTAACAAAGAATAACCCATATCTGGAAAGATCATATACCATATCTTCTTCACCTGTGCCTGAAATTTAAAAGAATGAGTGGCGACGCCCAGTACGATAACTCCAATAAAAAAAAATGCATATGCACATACAACAGGCAGATAATCCATGCAACTTAAACTAATGCAATTAGTCATATTATTATCTTTCTTAAGCCAACAAAACAACATAGTCCAGTATTAGGTATACTCTAATCCCGAACTCGGAGTTACTCAGACTCCATTGAAAAACAAATAACTCTTTGAAAATAATAATCATATACATATATGGATGAGTGGGTACTCCCTAAACACCCCGAATCCAGAACACCTAATTCTATCGGAATCATATCAACGAGTCCACTAGGGACAACCTCACACCAAGATCATCAGGGTGCCTCAGGTCTTTACTGGTTAAAGTCAAACACAGCCAAACAGACAATTATTAAACCGATTATAATTAGATTTACTATGAAATTTTATTCCTACAACAAATCAAGCAATACTAACTTACAAGCAAAAACAACAAGCAAGGATTGGTCGTACCTTTCTCAGTTTAGGAAATTCTAATCTGAATTCCTAAAAATCCTTTATCGACAACACTCAACCACAACCAAATCTCTCGAATCTCCACAATACTTCAATCAATATTAACAATACAACAACAAACCCAAATCTTCAAATTCCTATCAACAACATACATATATAACAAATAAGAACACGATACAAACAAATCCTAATGTACTATAACTCCCAAAATCCTAAGCTGACAAAAAAAATCATCAAGTTGAACCATCTAACCCGATCAATCTTCCACAACAATCTATAAAACTCGATAATCTTTCAAAACCCTAATTTACATGACAACAAGAACATATAAAGATCATCCAATCTTACATTGATTAAATTAATCAATAAAAAGATGAAACTCACTAATTTGGATCACCAAAACTCGACTCACATCCACAAATTCGGATTCCAACCAAATCTAGGGTTTTCCTTCATGTAAACAATCACAAAATCCTTAGAATTTGCATGAAATTTGTATGAACCTTGTATGAAAACAACATACTTACTTGTTTTAATCATAAAACTTACTCATTATCCAACCGAGACAGATTCAATCCGAGATCTAAATCTTTCCCACGTTTTTCCTTCAAGAACACAACAAAACCCTAAGCAAACTCATACAAATTCGTATTTAATCCATGAGAGAAGGTTAAAATCACTTACTTTGGATCAAAAACACACTCCGGATGATTCTCCAAGCCTAGATCTCCAAGAACAGTCCAAAACCCTTTTTGCCAGAAGAAGAAAATGACTAAAAAATTCTGTCAAAAAACTTTTTTCGCGTCTCTTATTTATAGAATTTGGTCATACGCTGGCCCTACGCCGGCTACGTACGTTTAAATTTGTCGGCGTACACCTTATGCTGGCAAAATTTACACAAGCACTGGCGGCGTTTATCGGGGCTTTGAATTCCCAGAACTTCGATCCTACTACATACGCCGGCAAATCCATGCCTTACATCGGCGGCGTTTCTAGCCGGCGTTAAAAGAAACCATCGTGTACACTGACGGCGTTCCACCCAGTGTTAAGAAAAACGTTACTGTTCCCTTCCTATGCCGTCTCCATGCCAGCGGCGTAGATTCTCCAGGAGGCGGCATAGCATCTATCAAAAATTGCAGAAATTCGAACATTAATATTCATTCTACAATCAAACTTAAACCTTTACAACTAACTTGTTTTAACCTTAAACTCATCTTATATCATCTCATGATTCATAATTCATTATATTTTCATCTTTATTTTCGTATATTACAAACTCACTTGAAAACAATTAATCATGATTACAAATAATGTTAATTAAAATTTGTATAAAACAGTCTCACTTAAGTTCACAAAAGGTTAAGCAAAAGTTTAAAGTTAAGCTTCAAGTTTACTTTCTGATTTAGTCTCTGAGTATAAAATGCAACTAAAACAAGGAATGAGATAAAAGTCTACTGGGGTGTAAGCTCAACTGGCTTAGTGAGAATATTCCTGGATTAACTTACTTGTATCAAGAAAATCAAGCAAGTTATTAGATAAGCATATGAAATGCATCAAACACGTGAGCAGGCAGTGCATATGATCTACTAGAAATCATGTTTGAATAAATTTACCACCACCCCCCCCCCCCAAAATTCGAGGTTAGGTGTTTCAGACTCTTTAAGACCCATCTTTGGAATCCGATGATGTAGTTTATTTCGGGCTTCTACTTGCTCCATCCTAAAATAGTTCTTTCAGGCTCCTATTCACCCATCCTTGTAGACTTGTGGGTTCCCGCGAATCCCACACTATTCCCTTGTCCCATCAAGCATAGTAACTAAAGCAATGTGAATCACTACGTGATATGCATGAATCAATTAATATATTTCTTATCATATGATTAAGATATTTTAAGGGTGATCATAGAATTTATAGATACTCCATCATGATAGTAGAGAAAACATTTTAATAATAGCAATTCTTGCCACGATATACTTAGTATTCTTTCAACCAACATTATCATACATATTCCATTTTTGTCTTTTCCTACTTCTAGTGTCTCTAGCTATTGGTATAAATAAGTACGAAAAAGTAGGAGATAAACTCATTTGCTCATCTTGACAAAATTCTTTACTTGTAATAGTCCGCTTAATACGGATCCTCTAAAGCTTCGTTACATAAACGAAAGAAATACCTAGGATGAGTATTTCATAGAAGTTCACTTGAACTTTCTAACTCTATTCTAGTATTTGCGTTAAAATTCGAATATGAGGAAATTCTAACTTAAAATTACCATAACTTGCTCATTTTTACTCGGAATTTCGCATATTATGTGTTGTTTTCTACCTACTTGAAAAGATCTACCTATTTCTAAGGTTATTTTTAATATTAAAAACATTTGGGTTCAAAAACAGGTCGATACAGATTCTACACGAAATTCCCAGCCTTTAAAAACACAATTTTTCAAGTTTTACTTCACCCAAAAATACTGTATCAAGCACATAAATATTTATATAGTTGAAAGACCCTTTTTAAATAAATATGTGGGCTTATATTATATGCATGATTCTAGTAGTGTTGTCTCATTAACGATTTCCATAAAACAATTTGTTTTAGAAGTTTGAAAAGTTGAAGTTCACATAAAAAAAATCTCTTTTAGGTTGTTGTAAGGAAAACTAAAATTCTCAAGTTACTACAATTGAATGATTTCCATATCACCACTGTATTTTCTTAACCTTTCAAAAACAAATTTACATTCGAAACATTGGTTCTTTAAGTTATCTATAAACTTTATTTCATAAATGAGCTCTCAACTAGTGAGTTGATTTTTAGCTTGATTTGAAAAGCTTGTCTTGTTCTTAGTGTTTGTTAAAGTGTTAGTATAAACTTCACATATAAGTTTTTTTAAAAAATTGCATAGCAAGGAATCATCAATATTAAGGTTTAATAATAATATTTTTTTTTTTTAGTATCTTGAAAAGAGGGTGTGTAATGAAACTACTAAGTTAAATCTTGAAAAAGTCTATCATAATAATAACACTAAAAATTTGTGATGAACTTGTCTAAATTTTTTAAGAGGATTTTATTGAAACATAATCCTAGGTTTTTCATGAAACATTTCCTAAGTGTTTCAAAAATCACTTTTCTTTTTCCTACGAGTCTAATCCTATTCTATGTGCAAGAAAATAATTTATTTTGTTGTCTTGAATATTTTTATAACCTGTCATCCTAAGTTTTAAATGGGAATTTTTTTTCCTAAGTGACAAAATTATGTTTATGGAAAATTTAATTAATTATTATTTAAAGAAAGCAACTTCTCTTATTTCCATAAAATGTATTTAAGACAACACTGTATGGCTATGCATGAATGTGAACATATAGTTATAAAATAACTCACATAGAAAAATAAAAGGCATGAGAAATTAAATAAGCGAATAAATAAAGGTCAAGTATTGGGCAGTCTTAGCGTAAATCAAGTCTTCCGGACTAAGAATGGACTAGTCTCGCAAGAAAATGAAATAAGAAAAAATAATGGGAGTCTTAGATTTATATCAAGGCTCCTTGGACTTAGATTATGGATAAGTCCTAAAAAGAAAAAAAAAAGATAAGAAAGGAAAATGATTTGTTTTGACCTGATAAGGAGAACTCTAAGACTAGAATAATTGGTCTTAATAAATTGCATGAAATGAGTAAATAAATAAATTACAATGCATAAATAAATAAATATTATGTTAGTAAGCTTATATGCTCTGAGAAATATATATATATATATATATTTACTAACATATAAAAGTTATATTAGAACAATAATAAAAACATAATAACATAACAATAATAATAAAACAACACAATAACAAAATGAGATTTGTACATGAACAAGAACAAAATATAAACATGGTATTGCTTCCATAACACTTATATGTTTAGGAAACGCATATCGTGGACATGTTAAGTTACATGACATAGTAAAGAAATATTGGTAGGAATTTTACCTAAGGTTTAATGGAGGATTTGAAAAGAGATAAATGGGTAGTGTGATTATTTCTTGAAGAGTAGTGAATGATAGAGAGTGTTTGAGAGAGAATTGTTAGAGAGAGAAGTTGAGAGGAAAATTTGGTAGAGTTTTGCTAAGTGAAATAAAAAATTATAAAAGAAGTGGAAGGAGAAGTGATATTTATAGAGAATTATAGAGGGATTTTAGATGTAATAAAATAAATTGAAAAAGAAAAATATTACAGAAGAGAGGGGGGCTGACGCTACATGTAAAGAAAGGAGAGAGAGTGAGTTGATTTGTTTTGTATTTTTATAATGAAAAGTAATAATTTACAAGGTATGATGTGAATAAAGTTGTATGAAAAAGGTAAATTATAAGAGATAGGTATGGTAGAGTGTAATAATATGTGGTAGAAAAGTAGAAATAGGTAAATAATAATGAATAGTAGAAATTGTATAATGAATAGTAGACTGGACAAATAAGATACCGGTAGTAAGAAAAATACGTGTAAACTAGCTTTATGTGATATTTTTATTTATCGAAAATTTACGAAACTGATATATTTGAAATCCTTATATAATTATGAGTTTAGCGGTATTGTCAGAATATTTTAACTATTTCGAGTATTGGGACACGTTTTTTTAGAACTAATTCCTGTTTAAGTTCAAAACGAATTATTTTTTGGCAAGTTTGATCTTTTTAGGCTTCCTCGTATCATTTCGGACTATAATTCATCATTAGCTTATTTTTATTTTTCTCGGGTTTCAAGCATGGGACTGCCAGAGTTGAAACTGCTAGATTATCTTGATCATAGTTGACTTTTGAAATTTCGATTTGACTAGGGTTAGGACTTATTCCAACTTTACCCTAAAAATTGAGGGGTTTACACATGTCAAGGCTCCCCCGCCTTAAATTATGGACGAGTCCTAAAAAAAGAAAAATAAAACGTTTTGACTTGATAAGGATAAGTCTAACACTAGAATGACTAGTCTTAATAAAATTTCATGAAATAAATAAATTGGAAGAAATATAAGAGTATGAGTAAATAAAAGTTATGTTAGTGAGCTTATAGGCTCTAAGAACATATATACATAAATATACTTAGTAATATATAAAAGTTAGATTAGAAACAAAAATAAAGCATAATAACATAATAACAATAATGATAATATTTGAATATTGTTAAACAGGATATGAACATATTGTTGCTTTCATAATACCCCATATGTTTAGGAAACATACACTATGGTCATGTTATATTAACATGAACATGAAGTTAAGTTTAGGAGTTTTTACCTAAGGTTAATGGTAGATGGAAGAGTAAATAGTGTATTGGTAATTGTAAGAAGATTACTATTGTATAGAGAAGGAAAGAAGAGAGTATTAGGAGGAAATTTTGGAAAGAGAAGTTGTAGAGAAATTTTGGTAGAGTTTTGGTATTTTGGAGAAATGTGTGAAAGAAATGGAGGGAGATGGGGTATTTATAGATAAATGTGGAGAGAAATTAGACATAATAAAATAAATTGAAAATGAAAATAAATTAGATAGAGAGAGGGATAGGGAGCGCCATTTTTGAAGAAGGAAATGGGAGAAGTTAATTTAATTTGTATTTTTGTAATGAAAAATAATAATGTGTAAGGTATGATGTGAATAAAGTTTTATGGGAAAGGTAAATTGTAAGAAATATATATGGTTAGGTAGTAAGAAAAAATAGAGATAAATAGATAGTAATGAATAGTAAAAATTGTACAGTGAATAGTAGACTAGACAAATAAGATACCGGTAGTAAAGAAAATACATGTAAACGAGCTTTATCTGATATTTTTATTTACCAAAAAATTATAAAACCGATATTTTCAAAATCCTTATATTATTACGAGTCTAATGGTATTATTGGAATATTTTTAGTATTTCGGGCACTGGAGCACGTTTTTTGAGAATTAATCCGGTTCGGGCCCAAAACAAATGATTTTTGGGCGAATCTGATCTTTTTAGGCCTCTTCATATCATTCTAAACTATAATCCACCATTAACTCATTTCTATTATCCTCAAATTTCGAGCGTGGGATTGCCGGAGTTGCAACTGCTAGTTTACCTTGATCATAATTGACTTTTCCAATTTCAGTTTGACTAGGGTTAGGGTTTATTCCAACCTAGAAATTGAAGGGTTTACACTTAGTCCCATTATAGTGGACTATGCAGCCTTAAACATGTTGTTTGAGCTACATGGTAAATCTATTATATTACAAGGAGTATATAGTATTGAGCCTAAACTCATTAAACATCAACAATTATAGAAGTTAGTCTACTTTGATAACATTACTGGGTTATTTAGTCTTATGGCTTAGAAAGATAATTCACTCATTATAACCACCAATAATAGTGCTATTTGGTCACTACTGAGCAATATCATAGCGTTTTTAAGACTTCTTCATCATTGCAACCTTTGCGCAATGTCTAACATCATATACATTTGAAGGTTGAGTCTTAACCAATCAATTTTAGACCGTATCGTTACCCTCATTTTAAAAAAGAGGAAATTGAAAAATTGGTACAAGAAAAGTTAGATTCGGGCATCATTTACTTAAGTACAAGTCCTTTTTCATCTCTTGTTCTGTTAGCAAAAAGAGAAAGATGGATCATGGAGATTTTGTGTGGATTATAGGTTCTAAATCAGTCCACTATTATTGATAAGTTTCCCATACTCACTATAGATGAACTCCTATATGAGTTACATGATGCCTCTATTTATTCCAAACTAGATCTAAAGGTTGGCTATCATCATTAGATTAGAATGTTTCCTATGGACATTCAAAAGACTGCCTTTTGTACACATGGGGGTCACTATGAGTTCATTGTTATGCCATTTGGCCCATCCAATGCCCCATCAACATTTCAAGTAGTGATGAATGAGTTATTCTGGCCATATTTGAGGAAATTAGTCATATTTTTCTTTGATGATACACTCATCTATAGCAAAACTTTAGAAGATCATTTATCTCATTTGGATACAGCGCTGAATTGTTTACAACAGCATTAATTATTTTTTTTTTGGAAGATAAGTAAATGTTCCTTTGCTCATGATCACACTGAGTATTTAAGGCATTATGTATCAGCTAAGGGTGTTACTCCTGACCCAGAAAAAAGTCTTAGCCATTCAAGAATGGATTTCTCCATGTAATTTTTAAACAACTTTGTGGCTTTCTAGGACTTATTAGATATTGTCACAAATTTGTCAAGAATTATGCCACTATTGCAGCAACACTGACAAATTTACTTAAGAAACATGCTTTTGAGTGGATGCCACAAGCTAAAGACGCTTTTGTATAGTTAAAACAAGCTCTAATGACTACTCATTTTTTAGCTTTACCTGTTTTTAGTAAACCATTCTTCATTGAGACAAACACTTTAGGGGTAGATTTAGGAGCTGTCTTGCAACAAGCACTCAATCATTTTCTTTTTATAGCAAAAAATTTCCTCTAAGATTATAGAAAGCTAGCACCTATGTTCGAAAATTAGTTGACGCAAAAGGAGTGGTTAAAAAATGGAGACAATACCTTTTAGGTAGTCATTTTATCATACAAACAAACCAAAGAATCCTAAAGGAATTTTTTACTCAAGTCATTCAAACTCTATAATAGAAACAATATTTAGTGAGACTTATAGAGTATGACTAAGAGATTTAGTACAAGCTTGAGGTGGAGAGTAATGCAGCAGATGCCTTATCTAGGTAATTTATTAAGGAGTCTCTTTTACTTGCCCTTTCACTAATTTCTCTTGATTTCATTACATTGTTAAAAACTAAATATCAAGAGAATTCTTAATGGAACAAGTTTCTTATAAACTACCAACATGGCATTCCTTTGAAATGGGCTTTGACTTGTAAAGATGGTTTATTATATTTTGTCTACATAGTTTTATTCGTTCCCACACTACCTGTAAGCCTCGAAGAATTTCAGTAAATAATTCTAAGATGAACTTCGAAAATATACCTTAAAAATCACTTCAAATTAAAATCGAACTTCAACAAGTCCTAAATCCCGAATGAATCCAGAAACTTCTTAATCTTGAGAAAATGAAAATCCTTAAAAATAAAATAAGAACTCAACATACTTCAAATCCAAGACCACTACATATGAAAATTTTCATATTTAACTCCGACTTAAATCGGGTAATATAAAGCCCAAAAATAAATTTTTAAAAAGTAAATAATGAATAACCTTCGGAAATAAAACTCAATTCAAAGAATTCTGAAAACGTCAAGAGATATTAAATACTTACAAAAATCAAATTCAAAATAAAATTCTCAAATCAAATATGTTGTATAAACATAAAATATCAGTTTCCAAATTGGCAAAGATCTAAACCGAAAAGTCACCTGGAAATTCTAAGTGGAATACAATAGTTTAAGTTCGGCAATCTAGTGCCCTTAACCCTAGATGCTAAGGTGTAGTTTAAATGTGTAGAATAGCTCGTAATAATATAAGTTTGCTTAAAAATAGCAGACTGGTAAATTTTTGACATATTTCGAACCCGTTCGGATACAGACTTCGAAAAGCGTGTCCCGGGGCTCGAGATATCAAAAATATACCATTAGTACCGTTAAAATCGTAATTTCATAAGATTTCCAAATATATCATCTATATAATTTTTCGGGTTATAAAAGTTACGGTTATAACATTTTTATCGTATTTTCATTACTACCGGTAATTAATTAGTCTTTTGCACTATTCACTTCTATTTCATTACACGATTTTATTATTCTTATAAACCCTTATATTTTTAGATAAATATTTTATATATTATAGAAAATTTTGTTTTTCCAAAATTTAGTTCGTTTCGGGTCTTTACGGGATCAAATTCTATTTAAGACCCGATACTAAAAATAAAATAAATTAATTTAATAATTGAAAAACATTTTTATTTTCATAAAATAATTTTTTAGAATTTTTCGGGTTATAAAAATATCATTTATAGCCCATATTCGCGTATTTTGATCATACCGGTCACAAATTTGTTGAAATACTAAATAATTCAAATAATTATTTAATTTTATTTATGAAAATTCTGCCACTTATTTAAAAATATTTTTCCTAATTTTATTTTGTATTTTTCTTAATAAAAAGCACTTTTTCCAACCCATACTTCAAGTACACCTTACACATATCACTTCCTTTTCATTTCAATCTTTCTGCACTTTATCCCACACTTCATAGCAGATTTTTCCCTTCTTTTGGCTGCCATTTTCCTTTAATTTACTCCTATTTTGATTAGAATAAATATATTTCAATCCTTCTTCAAAAAGCTACACATACCATTAATTACACAATTCAATTTTAAGTCAAAATTCAAACATTTTCCTCTCTCTCTCTCCGCCCTAATTTAGGTGCAGCTCTCCCATTCTTGGATGCCCTTGTTTTATTTTTTTTCTTTCTTTCTTACAATTAATACACTCCTCTCTCTCTTTCATTTACTCCTTTTTCCCTTTACCATTCCTTAACTTTTCTCTCTCTTTTTCCTCTCTTTTCTTTTTCATTTTGTTCTTGTTCTTGCAAGAACACAAGCTGCCCCCATTCCATTTTTGAGTTCTCACACATATTTCTTCAAGATTTTTGAATAAAACTCTTGTCCAAAGCTTTCATAGGTGATATAGTTAAGTATAGTGAGAGTTTCATGCATCAAATGACATTCCATAAGCTTAAAAGCTAAGGATGATGATGCCAAAATGAAACACTCCTCTTCTCTATGATTATTCTCTTGTATTATTATTATTATTATTTTCTTGCTAAATGTAGTTATATTTTGTAGATCTAACTTTTTGTAGCTTTGATTTTCGTTTATGCGTTAGATCTTGCTATTTGAGTAATTATTTTTGTTATTGCTTATGATTTATGCATATATTCATCATTCACATAACCATCTTAGTGCTCATGCATTTAAAACTAGTATAATAAACTAGATCTAGTATTTTGAGTTCATAAAATGCATTAGACTTTTGTTTTATGTTCATGAACAACTTGTAGTGGCATGATGATAGTAGGAATGTTTTAGAAAGCTCAAGATCTATTTTATTTTCAACAAAAATCATTTTTGAAACTTTAGATGAAAAATGAACCATATTTAGAAAAGTTATTTTTCAACTTCAAAATGTGTATTTTTCATTTAAAATGAAGGCTTAGGGTATAGACAACATAAATGAATGATTTTGATGAGTAAAGTTTAGATCTATGAGTTTATAGTTTACTACCATGGGTTTCTTTTAGATTTATATTCATATTAAGTGTAGATCTTGGTTTTGAACTTAAACAAAAATGGTGAAATTCGTATTTAGGCAAGACCCCCATTTAAAAACCACTTTCCAAGTTTCAAAATGAAAATTTTATTTGAGATAATGAAGGCTTAATGTATATATATCATCAAGACTTCTTTTTACAAGAATCAGAGATGATTTTCAAAAGTTATTTTCAAAATAAAAATTTCATTTTCGGATTTAGGTTAAGACATATTTTAAAAACATGTTTTCCAACTCGAAAATGAAGTTTTTATTCAAGAAATGGAAGGCTCTTAAGATAGGATATGTAAAGAATGATTTTTCCTAAGTTTAGATAGATTTTATCAAAAGATATGACTAAAAATAAATTTTGTAAATTCGGATTTCAACCAAGACCAATTTTGAAAACCCTTTATCAATTCCAAAACTCATGTTTTATGTGAAGAATGAAGGGTATAGGTAATAGGTATCATTAAGTGGCGATTTTTACAAGTTGAAATGAGTTTTGATGAGATTATTGTGTAAAACAAAAAGTAGAATCAAGATGGAAAATTTTGAGTTAGTAATCAACTTGTAAAATTCGTAACTTTGGATGATGCCCATGAAAACACCTATTATCCAAGTTCAAAATAAAAGTTTTATGTATTAACTGAAGTCCTTAAGTAGTAGGTATAGTGAAGTCTTAAATTTTAATGCATTAAACAAGTTTTTCCCAAAGGAATCATTCAAAAAGTGGATTTTCTAAAATTCGAATTTTTTTAGTAACTCATATTTGAAAACAATATTTGCAAAATATAAAATGAAAATTTTTATGAAAAAGTGAAGTCCTTAGTAGTTATGTATGGTTGAGCACTAATTTTCTAAATATCAAATGATTTTTACTTAAAGGAATCACTCAAAAACTAGTTTTCACAAAATTTTGATTTTGGAATCAACCCTACTTGAAAACATATTTACAAAGTGTAAAATGAAAATTTTTATGTAGAAATGAAGGTCATAAGTAATAGATATAATGAAGACTCAATTTTAACAAAAATAATTATATTTTCTTAAGTAATAAATCCAAAACAAATGAAAATGATCAAAGTTAGAAAACTAGATTTTTCATAAGTAGTTGTTACATGGTCTTGCAAAATAAAAAGTTATAAAGTTTTCTTTTAGCAAAAATCATCAAGATCATGCATACATTAAGCTCATCTCATGTCATTTATGTTAGGAAATCATCAATATTGCATGTATAGCTAATCTATATAGTAGGAACATTTCAAACATTTACAAAACTATTTTTCGGAATTTAAGTTTGCTACTGTTCTGATCTGATCCGACCTTTTCGAAGCTTCAAAGTTTTCAAAACTTAAATATAATATTAGAATTACATATATCTTTCAAAGTAGATAGAAATCGATATATAATTTGCGAAATTCCGAGTTAAAATGACAAAGTTATGGCTGTTTTAAGTTGGAATTCTCGCTTAGGACGAGAATTACGAATTTGATAGTTTGTATAAGATAGTTTGGATTAGTTAAGTGATGAAATACTTATTAGAGTATTTCTTCCTTTTTTTAGGTGATCCTAAAATCGACGATTCCCTACCACCGGATTACTTTTATTAAGAGACCTGATCCAATGGCCGAGTGAGTTTTCTCTTTATTTTGTTACCTTGTTTGTGCTTGTAGCTAGTTGCATTAGAACTATAGGAACAAGATAAAAATTGATATGAATGGGGATGAGATATATGAAGAGACTCTGATGAATGTATGCCAAAGAATACTAAAGCATATCGAAACCACGACTCGATTGGATAATCGCACTGTTCATATTATTTCTGTTATATGCATGATATTGGTGGTCACTCTAAAGAATGTATGAATATTTTGACCTAAGCAAAAATTAAATTGGTCATGCATCGCATCGGACATATTGCATTTGGTAGCGTGCTACTCCTTCGCAGGTCGATCGGTATGGTCTGATGATGACTCGTTTGGATAGCAAGACCGATGCCAGAGCTCATTCATGGAAACTAAGGCGCATCGGAGATGCATTCCATGGGTGAGCCTAGCCGAGTCGAGTGCTATGAATCGAGGGCTTGGGGACTAACAGCGATCATGTAGACTTCAATACCATCCCTAACCCAAGATACGAAGGGCGTCAATTCGTTCTGTGTGTAGGTTCCGAATACCCATACATAATTGTTTGCTCATGTGTTTGTTCATGCATAGCATATGGTTGATTATAACTTGCTTGTTATGGTACGGAATTAAGGGAATTCTCACTAAGCTAGTGTAGCTTATACCCCAATAGATGTTCAAATGAACAGGTTATCTCATGAATGCTCAGTGGAGACCGAAATGGTTGAAGCCGAAATTGACTTCGGGATTCCAGCAGGAAATAAGGATGCTTGAAGTTATTAGCTAGGTTTTATGATTTGCCTTGTAATAGTTTTATGTAGTAAAATCTTTTGATAATTGTAATTGAAGTATAATGTTTTGTATTTGGAGTATAGTAAATCAAATTTCCTTTACATTGTTACTCAATTTATATCAACATAAAATGTATCACTCCGATGAGTCTCCTCCATGTGTTAGACGCCTTGTACATAGTTTGGAAGCCTTTACGTGACTGAGGTGGTCATTCCTAGGCTTTAATATTGTATACGGCGGACTGCCACGTTTATGGTACCCTTCGGGGCGTGACACTATCATTATCAATTATTTGACAATGGAATTTCATGCTTCGCCATTAGGTGGTCATATGGGTATGCTCAAAACTTTTAAGCATCTTAGCGCTTCTTTTTTTTTTTTGGGGGGGGGGGGGGGGGGGGGGGGGGGGGGGGGGGGGGGGGGGGGGGGGGGGGGGGGGGGGGGTGGGGTGGGGGGCTAAGCAGTAGAAGGATGTTGAAAACTTGTGAATTCTTGCCATATTTGTCAACAGATAAGTACTTTATAACGTCAGTAGTAGGTTTACTGCAACCTCTTCATATTCCCAATGAGGTATTTGAAGAAATTTCTATGGATTTTACAATGGGATTACCCCTTTTCTAATGGCAATTCGGTTATCTTAGTGATTTTGGATCGTCTCAGCAAGTATTCACATTTTGGAACACTTACTACTCGATATATTGTTACTTTAGTAGCAAAACTTTTTGTTGGCATGGTTGTGAAGCTTCATGGTTTCCCTAAAGCTGTAGTATCAAACAGAGATAGAGTTTTCATGAGTAGATTTTGGCAAGATCTTTTCAAGCCGAGTGGTACTACATGAAAAATGAGCTAAGCTTACCATCACTGATATGATGGTCAAACCGAGGTAGTCAATAGATGTTTGAAGCAATATCTTTGCTCATTTGTTATGATTGTCCTACGGATAGCATAAATTTCTTTCTTTGGCTAAATTTTGCTTTAATACTAGTTATCACACTAGTACAAACATGATGCCTTTTCTAGCTCTTTATGGTCATGATCCTCCTACTGTTCCTTATTATTTACAAGGACATTCTCAGATTGATGTTGTAGATCATAAATTGTGCACTCGTGATGAGATTATGAAAGCTCCGAAGGCTCATTTAGCCTAGTCATAGCTCAAAATGAAGCAATATCATGATATACATCATATTAATAGGACTTTTAAACTTGAAGAATTAATGTATGTAAAGCTTCAACCGTGTAGGCAAACTACATTGGCCAATCAATTATCTTACAAGCTTTCACGACGTTACTTTGACCCTTTTAAGATCTTATAGATAATAAGGTCTGTTTTTATAAACTGGAGTTGCTTGACATCTCTAAGATTCACCCTTTTTTTATGTTTCCTTACTTAACAAGGCTATGGGTGATTGTTTACAGTGGTTCCTTTACAATCGGAGTCTCATAATAATAACCCCCTTATTCAACCTATGGTGATCCTAGATTCGAGGTATATCCTACGATAAGGGCATTTAGTACCTCAAGTTTTAGTGCAATGAGAGTCTCTACCACTAGAAAATGCTTCATGGGTGGATTTATCATATTTGAAACAAGATTACCCTCATTACTACCTTGAGGATAAGGTATTTTTTGGGGAAGAGGATGAAGTTGTTCTACGCAAAAGTACATGTGCTAGAAGACCTCCACAATATTTGGGGGATTATATTACATAGATTATACTTTACATAAATAATACTTGTAATAGCATGTTTGATACGAAGTATGCCAACTAAACATAACAAACCGTAATAGACTACACCACATGATATAAATACGAGAAAATAGAAAGTAAGGGTAGCTTTTACCCAAAACAAATACATGAGTGTGTAGAAAATCTTTTGGAACTCAAATCCAAAGTTAGCTTTAACTCTTTATCTTGCAAGAAAACATTAAACTAACTATTAGAGAACAATTAAAAACGTATAATAGAGATTCGGTAAGAAGAAACAATATTACATCCAAAATCTGTTAGAATAGATCGAAAGAAGGAACACGAAGCATACCTATGAGTGTGGTTTGTTTGAGAGGA
Organism: Combretum micranthum; assembly: GCA_024138025.1. Lineage (NCBI taxonomy): Eukaryota > Viridiplantae > Streptophyta > Magnoliopsida > Myrtales > Combretaceae > Combretum > Combretum micranthum. Next base: position 372,767 of record JAMXBD010000627.1, on the reverse strand, counting down.
TAAGACATTTGTTTTGTTTTGTTATGTTTTGTTTTCTTCAAGTAGGGTTTTGCTGTTTGTTTTGGACCAGGCCTCACGTATAGGGCTTAACATTTGTGTGAGGTTAAACTATTATTAAAATATGGCACATTATCAAACACAAAACATCTTATATGTTGAAATGTAACAGCTTTTCTAAAAGAACACACACTAAACACTAGGCATTAAATTGCCAAAAATAGATAGTATAGGCACTTTCGTGCCATTATCTTGTAAATAAAAGGGATTTAATATAAGATATATATATATATATAGGCATGTACTTACAATTTATCTATATAAATATAAGAAAATTTTTTGTTTAGCATACTTTATGAAATTTTAACATTCTAACTTCACTTAAATGGGAAATACTAGAAATAGATAATACATTTATAGCATTATTTTTGTACTACGATCAAGGATTTAAAGTAAAAGTTACATTCATGAGGAATGGAAATTCTAGCTTTCTTATTCATTCCATATTATATAGAATAGATATAGTTTTTTCCAAAGCAAAGAGAAAATATCTAATTCTCTCTTCTTAAATTAAAAAAAATTACCTATGTGACCATAACTTCTTCTTTTTTTTTTTTTTACAAATAGAAGATTTGTATTTTACTATTGAATGTTAACAAGGGACATGTGTTACATTTTACTTGGTCAAATTAATTAATTTGATGAAATATTATTAATTAAATTTACTTAGATAAATTCATCAAAAATATTAAATAAAATATAAAAAGGAAAAAGAAAAATTAGAAGAATAAAAATGGAAAATGCTGGAAATCTCCGGACATCCCAAAGCTAATGATGACCTTTTTAATGATTCGGTGAGCACTGGCCACTCATAAATTTGAAAAAATAAACAAAAATAAATAAAAATAAAAACTTGATAGTAAAAGTTGGATATGACCTACCTGCAATGTGGGAGGTGACGGACCACCAACTGGCAGGGTCTTTTCATTTCTTTTTTTTTTTTAACTCTAATTAAATGTTTTAAAAACTTATTTAAATAAGTTTAACTGATATTATTGATTTATTAGATATATTATTCCCCAATTAAAGCATGTATATGTCTTAACTAACACCAATATTCAATATCAAAACACACGAATTGCGCAGGTAAAAGGGGGAAAAAAGATTATATTAAAAAAATTTTCAAAATCCGGCCATTAGAAAAATAATCCTATATATTATAGCACTTGAAATTGTGTGTTGGAAATATAATTTAAAATTACAAAAAAATTATTTTGTTATTAAAACATGATTTTGGAGATGTTATTGTCACGTCCCAAAGGGTATCCTAAATGTAACAGTCCGTCACACTTAATATTAAAGCTTAAGTATGACAATCTTGGTCATTCTCATAAGCTTCGATATTAGGTATAAGGCGTGCTCTCATAGTTTTAGAGGACCATGCTTTGAAAATATGAAGCTTAAGAAGATATAATAACTAATTAAGAGATGGAAATCATAGTATTTATTCATTGATAAATATCGTCTTACAAGTCTTAGGGGCATTCCTCCGTCAAAATACTAGGGTCTATTACAATAAATTTTCTATGAAGTCTACATTTAAACTAATGCTAAACTTCATCTAAAATTCCTTAACCAAAAAAGGGAAATACCTGACTACAAGGTCCTCATGGCCTCAACCACAAATAGCTAAATTGCAAAAGATATCTATAAGGGTATAAGCTAACAAGCTTAGTGAGAATTATTTCCATAAGTAAATACTTCAATAACAAAATTCAAATAAGTTATTTATGCAATCAAGTGAAATGCAACAAACACGTGAGTAAGTAGAGCATATAGTTTTCTGGAAACTATATGTTGAATAGATTTACGTCATCCATTCGAAGTTTGGTGATAAGTAATCTCAAAACGATCGTCTTTAATTGAGTTATACTTTCGATTATTACTGCCAAGCATATTAAGTCTACTTGTGTTGAGTCATGCTTTCAGATTACCGCCAAGTATTGGTTTAATTCCATGTCGCCAAGCAATTGCTTTCGATCATTGTTGCCAAGTGTTGCTTTTGACCGTGTTACTATCTTTTTCACCCAAAGATAATAACCCCATGCAATGTGACTCATTTCGTAGTATGCATGAATCAATTTATTTAAGATACCATAGCATCATTATAGTCAATTTTTAAGGTGATCATAGAATTTCAGACATATCAAATTCTATACTAAGACAAGCAATTCTTTACAATCGATTCCCACCTCGATATGCTTAGTGTTCTTTCATAGATCTTTACATGTATAGCATTTTGTCTTTTCTTAATTCTAATGCATCTATACTACAAGCACAATCAAGTACACAATTCAAGAAAATAAACTCACATTGCCATGGCGATACTTCTTCTGAATAGATAAGTCGATCAAACAATTCACTTAGTCAAAATAATCCTCAAGATAGGATATTCTTCCTTGGGATCACCTAGTCAAGAAAAATACCCATAATGAGTATTTCTGGATAACTCTTTTGAAATTTGACAAAACTATGTCATAAGAACGTCAAAATTCGTGTAGAAGGCAATTCCAATTTAAAATGGCCATAACTTGGTCATTTTAACTTGGAATTGCGCATATAATATATCATTTTCTACCTATTCGAAAATATCTATCCATTTCTAAAATTATTTTCATCAAACTAGGTCATATGGGCTCCAGAACAGTGGCAATCAAATTTACCACGAAATTTTCATCCCAAAAGCATTTGTTTCAATCGTTAAATTATCAAAAATTACTTTAATAAGTACTTAGTTATCTATATAGTTGAAAAATTCCTTTTTATAAATATATAGCTCATATTTCATATGTGTTCGAGGAGTTGTTGTCTAAACAAAATTCTTTAGTAAAAACAGTGTTAGTTAGAAGTTTGGAAAAATCATAATTTACAAGAATTCCTCTTGAAAAATCCTTTAAAGATGGATATTTTGAAAAAATATTTTATGCTTATCTTATTATTTTCCTTGGTGACTTTTAAAAAAAATGAATTTCTCTATTTTTCCTTTGTGAAACTTTTAACCTTAGTGTCACTTATTTTATGTATTTCCTTTTACTATTATTTTATCATAGTTTGAAAACTTATATTTCCTTTTCATGGGGTTTCCTTTATACTATATTTTTAAGAAAAACATTTTTGTAATAAAAAATCATCTTCCTTCTTATTTTTTAGAAAACATCCTATTGCTACTATAGTAATGATTTTAGAAAAATCCTTTCAAAATAACAATATTATAATGAGTTCTTCCTAAAACTTTGAGAAAAATGGATTCTTTTTATAAATTTTAAAATTTCTAAATTTCTTTTAGAACCCTCTTTTGGTGACAAAAAAAATCTCTTTTAAAAAGTATAGCTTATACTTGGTGGTTTAAACAACAATCTTTATTTTACATGGATATGGAAATAGTAACAAGCAAAATAATAACAATAAAATAATAAGCAAAATAATATAAGTCAAGTATTGAGAGTCTTAGTTTTGAATCAAGACTGTCGACTAAGAAATGGACTAGTCCCCAAAAGAAAAGAAAAATTATTTTGACTTGATGAGAACAGGTCTAAGGCTAGAAAGACTAATCTTAAAATAGCATGAAAGTAAATAAATTACAATGAAAGTAAATAAATTGCATTGCATGAAAATAAATAAATAACAAGTGAGCTTCTATGCTCTAAAGAATATATAAGTATATATAATTAGATATAGTTAAGAAATTAGCATAATAGCAACAATAATACGTACAAAACATAATAACAACATAAAAATATAGAAATGGATTTTCATGAACAAAAACAATATATGAACATAGTATAGCTTCCGTAACAATAAGTTTAGGAAACTCACACCATGGTCATGTAAATTTACATAACATGGTAGTAAAGATATGGAAATAAGTTTTACCTAAAGTGAAGAGAAAGTAGGATGTGTGAATGGGTTTTTGTGTATGTAAAATAAGAAAGTTTGAGAGTATTTTGGGAGAGTATTTGGGGAGAGTTTTGGTAGTGAGTTTATGGATAGATGAACTGTGAAAGAAATAAAAGAGGATTGGGGGTATTTTTAGGAAAACGATGAGTGAATTTTAAGTGATTTAAATAAATTAAAATTGAAAGAAAATAAAGGAAGCAAAGGGGAGGGGGCATCGGCCATAGGGGTAGAGAGGGGGAGAGATTTGATTTTTTTTGTATTTTTACTAATTAAGTGTAATAATGTGTAAGGTAGATGTGATATAAAATTATGGGAAAGATAAAAAGTAAGGAATATAGGTATGTAGAGTGTAAGAGTATGTGGTAGAAAAAGTAGAGATAGAGGAATAATATAGAATAGTAATGAATAATGTAATGTAAAGTAGATGTGACTAATAAAGTACTGGTAGTAAAAAAATGCACGTATAAATATGATTCTGATATTTTAAGTTACCGAAAAATTATAAAACTGATATTTTCAAAAACCTTATATTTTTATGAGTCTAATGGTATATCCTGAATATTTTTACTATTTTAAGATTCGAGACACGTTTTTCGAAAATTGTATTCGTTCGGTTCAAAACGGATCGCGGTTTAACTAATCTAATACTTTTAAGCTTTCTTATGTTATTACGAACTATTCTACACACTAATCTCTTACTTACTCTCTTAGGGTTACGAACACGGGACTACCAGACTTAAATTGTTACATTTAACTAGGGTTTTGTTTGACTTTAGGGTTTCCAATTGACCTTCTAATTAAGGTTTAAGCTTAACAATCGTAAAACTTTGGGGTTTACGGTTATAAAATTTAAAATTACCTTTTAAAGACATGATTTCTTAGTAAATGGATGCGTCTAACACGATTTTAAATTTTTATTATTTTTATAGTTTTATTTTTTTTCTTTTCCCCATAAAAGTCAACAGCCTTTTGCTAGAAAAAAGAAAAAAAAAATTATCCCTTCTAAAAAAATTCTAAAAATATGACACTTGAAATCATGTACTGACAATGTGATTTTAAATTAGTAAGAGTATGTATAGTGATAAGTATCTTTATTTGTGGACTTCATTTATCTAATATGTGTAAGAAAATTAGAAAAATGAAACAATTTCTTGGGTGCTTTATGAAGACCTTAAAACGAAGAAGCTAAAAATTCTGGAGACATTTTATGAAATTTAAAAAGTACAAGTCTTTTCCATAGGGATTTGTGTTAAGGCCTTGTATTTCTAAATTTTTTACAAGTGTTAATGCAAATGTATATATGGTTATGTATTTATTTTGTTTATTTAAAACAATAATGGCTCGTTCACTTCGCTGAATGAATAGGATTATAATGGAATTACTATGAAGGAATTGAATAGAGTTGTAATAGAATTTCTTTTTATTAATTTTTTATTTAAATGATGGTATTTTGAAAAAAAAAAAGACAGTTCTAGCATTGAATTGATATTCATAGTTTAAATAAAGAATAGTTATTCAATGTTTTGTGTAATAGTGATTCATTTTGGAATCACTATTCAGGGAACTGAATATCGTAATAAGTATTTGTAAGGAATAAGGCTATAATGGAATTGCAATTATAGCGAAGTGAACGAGTAATAAATATATGATAAGTTCAGGTGACACATAAGAACACTAAAATAAAAGAGCTTGGATGATAAAGTAAAGAGGTCTTAAGTAGAATGATGTTTAACCACGACCGCACCGAGCTGTTTTAGCCCACAGGTTAAATGAGTCCCAGTCTGACCTGTTTTAACTTGTGGGTTAAATGGGCTAACTTGTTTACTAGCCTATTTAATCCACTTGTACATCTTTGTAGGTTAAACGAGCCTAAAAGAGTCAATTTGGCCTATTTATTTTGGCTCGTTTAACTTATTTAAGTAATCAAATAAAAAATTAATGATTATTTGGTTTATTTTATTTATTTATCGATAATTAATTTTATTACTATTTTAGTTTACAATATATATGTTTTTTAAAATAATTTTTTGGATATCATATTACGTTTAAACTGATAAAAACATAATTAAAAGAAAGTGATGGTACACATGTGTTGTTTGTATCAATCCATCCTTCTCCTTTACCATTAATAGTTAATAATTTTTAAGCTTAATCTAAAACATAAAAGTCCTGGAAACAATATAACATTAACAAAAGATCATAATATTGAATATGTACATAAGATGACATTAAACAAAATACTCTTAAAATAAAAGCTATATGTAAAACATATAATTTGAGATCATGTCTCAAACATGAAAATTTTAAAACAACTTTCAAAAGCTACAATTTTCATATTACAACAAGCTAAACTCATATCTGATATACAACTATAAGACCACCCGAATTTTTGAAAGAAGACAATGAGCATGTCCATCCATTAATCATCAATAGCCACATTATAATATGCCTCTGATAATGTTACCATAAGTTGTGCTACGTTTTCATCTACAATTAACCACATAATGCAATATATTAGATTGAAATATCAAAAAGGAAAAATTAACAATTAAGTTAAATATTACTAACTCAAAGAAACTACCTTCCAAAGCATAGCCTTGTAACCAATTAACATACATATTAGCCAATGACATTATAGCCTAATAGCATCTCTCTGATCTTTCAAGTAAGAGGACCCAAGTTCAAATCTCTTCTCCCCATTATAATAGCAAAAAAAAAGTACATGCTAAAGCTTCCACTTTATTAAGATAAGGAAAACTTTGGAAATTAGTAAGAATAAGAGCACCAATGCTAAATGCAATTATTATAATGCACAAATCCGGATGCCTTTGATGTTGACTCTACTAATGTTCCAATACATTCAACTCTGAATGGAAATTTATATCCAATACTGGTTCTTCTAAATAAAGATTTAAGGAAGACATACCGATAGTCTCCATTTCAACTTGACAATACTCTTATTGAAAAAAAAAAAAAACTCATAATACAAAGAAATTTATGAATATTTATCATTAAACAAGAAACATTATCAAATAAATAAATAAAGTGATTGTTAAAAGTACACAAAGAGTAGCAAGATCAATGCCTAAACCTTTCCCAAATCCCCTGGTTTCTCTACCTTTACATAGCCGCTTCCCATTCCCCACTCCCCCCTCCTCACTTCGGTGCACTAGTTAGGCAGGCTCAACTAGAGAGCTATTGAAAATTACTTTATCTACCTTCCTAGCCAACTTCTCTCAAAAGTAAGTGCATCAATCTTATTGACGCAAAACCATAAGAAGAAATTTATTTTGGGATCAAGGACAGCTTAAAGTACAAGGATAATGCTATTCCATTTCTTTTTAATGCACATGTCCCTTATAAAACAATCTTCACTTATCATATTCTCAATCAACGGACAATCTATTCTTGTAAGAAATTCAAGTTTGAAGTTGGATAAATCGAATCAAACATCAAATTCATGATGGTGTAAAATTGACACTAAAAATTGCACAGTTCATGTCCAACCAAACTATAACAATCGGGCAAAATAGATCATAAGTAAAGTCTTGTTGTATATAGATAATCATATGGCTTTTACTAATCATTTGTACGTGAGGAAATTGGATCCATCTATGTGTGTGTATGTATATGTATATTATCTGAAGACTTAGTTATCTTATGCAGGGTAAAACTTATGAAAATTACAACTTAATGATAGTTATACATGAGATGTGCGATACCTTTCTTCATAGGCCTCAGCCATGGCAAGCCTTGTTTACAACATAATGTATATTAATATATTTATTTTTCTCATCGTGAAAATTACATAGAAGTGACAAACTGACAATGGTGGGTTGGGTAAAGTGTTCCATCACCAAATTCTATAAAAGGTGACATTTTCTTAAATTTCTTTCATCAATCGTTACAAACATTTTTCCTCCGTATGGACCATATAAGTTTTCCCATTATGAGTCAATGAGCATTTGAAAATTGAAACCATTCGTCATGTCACCCCATCCGCATCTAACGGACCAAACAACTCCGCATACCGCTCACAGATTGAACAAATTTTAATCCCAACGTGCTTCAAGTTGAAGACATAGAGAACAAATTTTTATCCAAACAAGGGTCACGAAAACGAGAATATGATGAAACATAAGACAATAAATAGATAAAAAAAAAAGGAAAAAAAGAAGAAAAAATGGGCTAAAAATATAGTTATATATATATATATATATATATAATTAAAAAAAATCAATGGCCAGACATCACATGACGATCGTTTGTGAGGTATACCATAAATGAAGATTTAACTTATTCAAATTTGCAAGTTTTAATCATTTAAATCAGATTGGCCAAAAAAAAAATCATTTAAATCAATATATGCCTAGTAGTAGGGAGGAAAAAGGAAAATAAAAAAGAATACCTATCAGGTTAGCCAAAGAAACCAAATCAGATAATGTCTCCCACGGTTGTAAATTGGAAAAAGAATGTTCAGTGTCTCTCTGAAAAATAATTAAAAATAAATATAAGATGTGATCAATCTGCCGATTAGTGGTGCGTTAAGGACTTGGGGTTTTGATTGGGGTATGCTCTAATTGCTCTGTCGTTGACTCTGTTGGTATTGCTTGCTTTAGTTCGTAGAACTTAGACTATTGTCTATCGGACTGTGTTGTTGCATATTTTTGTTTAAATTTATTTATTTTGATTTTTTTTGTTTTCTCAACTTTTAGCTTTTTTTTTTTTAACCTAGTTAGCCCTAACCCATTTTTTAAAACGGCTAAACAAGCTAGCATGTACGTCATGGCCATTTGCATAGCTCTAGCCTTGGGGGAAGCTATTTAAATTCTTAAGGAGCTAGCATAGCACTTATAACCCTATATGAGGTTCTTAGCATGGAAATCATGTTTTGAAGGTACCTTCTCAGTTAGGATCTCTTGTATTTATATGAAAATGATATATCTTGGGAAAATAATACCAAAAATAACATTTTTCTTAGTCATATTCCAATAGTAGGCGTGAAAGGCGCATGTTGTACATGCGCCTTTGACCTGAGCAAATTTCACTAAGAACCATTTAAGAAATGTGCCTTCAATATCAATGGTAAATGAGCATTTTTTGGTATAAAACATTCACGATACTATACATGCATTTGGAAAATATGCCCTTTTCTATTGTAATGAAGGCATACGTGTCAACATAACGCGTGCAAAGATTCAACAAGTAAGTTTACAAGACCTTATATGAAACTCAAAAGCACGAGACCTTGACATGGAGATATGCATTTAGCCGTTTCAAAAAGTTATCTTGTGTTTCTAAATTTTCAACAAATGTCAATGCAAATTTATATTTATGGTTATGTGTTAATTTTGTTTATTTTTTAAAGTAATAAATAGAGAATAAGTTGACATGGAACATAACAACATTGAAATTAAGGAACTTGGATGATAGATTTAAGAGGTCTTGAGGGAAGATATTTAGATTCTTAAAGAGTTGATATAGTACTTATGACTCTATATGAGGTTTCTAGCATTAAACATGCTTTAAGGAGTCATGTTTTGAAGATACCTTCTCAGTTAAAATATCGTTTTCATATGGAAATGAGATAATTTGGAACAATAATTCCAAAAATAGCATATATCTTAAGCATATTCCAATAGTAGGTGTCAAAGGAACATGTTGCACATGCACCTTTAACCTAACCAAAGTTTTACTAAGACTCATTCAAGAAATGCACCTTTAGTATAAATGGTAAAGAAGCATTCTTTGGTATAAAACATTGGCAATACTAAATTTTTATTGCAATGAAGGCACACGTGTTGAATGTGCCGTCAATGTAGCACCTATAAAGATTCAAACATTAAGTTTGCAAAATCTAGTTTACAAGCACATTATTTATATGCAATGTAATCGCAACACAATCACCATCAATTATGAAGATTCATAAACTAATTTGCAGGTACACACCATCGACTCATTCAATCCTTATATGTATTTATCAAATCCCTTATCCATCAAGACAAAATTAAAATACTAGATAGATTGTAACCATACCACAAGTGCTAAGGTAATTTAAATGGATACAATACTATATATATTTATGTATATATAACCAATGGAACTAAAGTTGCACAAAAATAGTTATATGTACTAAATGTAATAAGATGTAAGGATACATACAAAAGTAAAGTCTTATAATGTAAAATTGAGCTTAAAGTATCTTTTAACCTATGACTTCTTCCTACCACTTTCACCTAACAAAGGACTTTCCACATTGTGAAAGTAAAGAGATCTTTACCTTTGTTGCTCCTACATCCCTTAGTCTTGTGGATATGTCTCAACAAAGTCTTGAGGTACCATTGGACTACCCTATGATGTGGGTTGAAGCCATGTAACTTCTCTCTTATATCAAGGTCCACATCATCTAGTTTTGTTTGTTCCTTTTAAGATGCTGATGGAGTAGGAGTAGGATCAAAATGACAATTGGGTATGGTGGTGTAACAAATGAGCTTTAAGCTACCTATCATATATGTACAAAAATAGTTGACGGATAGCTCTAGAGGTTTGTTGCCATACATAGTCTCAAATGTGGAGGCAAGTGGAGACACTGGCTAATCAAGCACTAAAGATGTGCTCCAACATCCACCTTTACCTCTAGACACCCTTGTGGTTCGACAGTAAGGTAGATCCATTTGCAATGCTAAGGTCGATGCAACAACATCTTGTGCCTTGATTAGTTGAGGCTCTAGGAATGGTACCTTATATAATGGTCATCTATTAGTCAGACCATTAAGTTTACAAGTGTAACAACATGGAATAGATATCATGCAATACACATTCTCTAAAAAGTGTTGATTTACAAGGGAAAAGGAAAATAAAGTGTTGGATCCATTGATGTGATAAACATATTAGTTAGGTGTGATGGTAACACTTACGAGATGAAATGATCTAAATACCAATTATTAAAAAAAAATTAAATCATTTGAAGTCAAATAAAGTCGATCCAAGTCATGCAAGAGCTTAAATGGGCAAATTTTTCAAAAATCTCAATTTTACCCTAAACAAGGAACCAAAATTTTGAAAAATTCAACAGCAATTAAAAAAATACATCAAAACAATGTAAATTAGAATTTAATGGTGTATCTAGATGAAAATTCTACAAGATATCAAACAATTCTACTCGAGACTTTGTTTTCATGAAATTATGACTTTGCCCCTAATCAGAAACCGAGGTGAATTAAACATAGAAATTTAATTAAAATAGATGAAATAAACTTAGTTGAGTAATTAAACCCAGTTGAGTAATTAAACCCAGTTGAGTAATTAAACCCACAATATACATCTTAGTTGGATTATAAGCTCCATACTATTAAATTATCAAATTTTAGCACGTGTAAAAATGGATGGCCTAGATAGTGCCATGTGACACCATAAAATTAAAGAACAAAACCTTAGACCTTTGTCGTCCTAAAAATTCATATGGATGTCTTTACCTTTCATTTTCTTTATCTTATGTTCTCCTTTCTTTCATTTATTCTTTATTAAAACCTCCTTAAAACCCATATAAGGTAAGATGCCTCTAAAATCCATCTTTTAACCACTTTCGATCCATGATTAAGCTATAAGTGAGATTAAGTTAGGATTAATGTTTCTCCTTTTCTTTTTTTTTTTTTTTCCTCTCAAGGACATGGAGAAGACATGAACATCCAAGGAGCCTAAGAGCTGCAAAATTCGCAATACCCAAAACTAAGATAAGAAAAGTATTGTAAACTCGAGTTCTCACTTAATAAGCTCTCTTAGTAATTATATTATAGTTGGGTAGTAGCTTAAGGTTAGAAAATGGATGAAATGAAGAGGGAGAAGCTATTCAAGGTTCATTTAAATTCGTAATAAGGCAAGAGCTTGAAATTTTAAACTAATATCAAGAGTTTTCGGTGTATTTAAGCTTTAAAACTAATGTGGGTACTTAGGTGCATGATTGAAGAAGCTAAAAATCAAGTTTGTGAGGCTTCTGGGTGTACTAAATTGAAGTTCCAACTGAAAAAAGTTGTCGAGGTCCAAAAGCAATCAAGGTAAGCCACTAAACTATGCCTGGATGATAATTTTTGTTGTAGCTTAGCCAGGTGCAGCTACAAGAGGCGTGTAATATAGGTTTTGGTGAGACTTAATTGCTAGAATTTTGAGGTTTTTTTATTGAAATTAGATATTTGGTTATTATACATGTGAATTCTTAAGGAGAAACAAGTGTTGGGATGATTATGTGGATTATGAGTGCTGTAGGTGGTATATGCGACTTGGGATTTTGAAATAGTTTGCTGGAAAATTTAAAAGGGGTTAATGTAATTAATAAGTTAATTATACGTATATGTTAAGTATTGAGGAAATTATGAGTGTTAGATGAATTACAAAAGTTAATTGAAGATTTAAGATTAGAGTTGGGGGAAATTGTTGTGAAAGAATGTCACGTAGGTGTGCAAGATTAACTAATGCTTGAAGTGAAAATTTTAAACCTAAAATTCTTATTAAACATGAAAATTGATGTTTAGGTTATAAATTATGAAGTTATAAACTAATAGGAAGGGTTATAAATTATGAAGTTATAAACTAATAGGAAGGGTATGTTGATAAATAGACGTGTATGTAGCATAAATTGTCAAATAGTGTAAAATTGGGAATATTTATATAAAAAACTGATTCAACACGAGTAAATTAGAGGTCAAAAGGAGGCTGAAAATTGTAGATAATAAAGTAAAATGTTAGGGAAAAAAAGTCATTTAGGAAAATAATGGAAGGAGTATCAGCTTTTGGTAGCAGTTGGCTTATTTAGCTGAATGGGAAGCTTGAAATGAAAAGAATTACAAGGGGGCTGTTCTAAATCATATCACATGGAAAATCAATGCTTCTATAACAATTTTGTTGAAGGAATAATTAAAGGGGCATAAGGCTTGGTAAAAACATGGATCACATATAAAATTATTGTACTGGATTGGAGACTAATTGTCAATGAATTGTGATATTAAAGAATCTATGTAACTCGTATTAATTATCAATTTGATGACACGTAGAAAATGATGTAATGAGGTAACATGTTCAAAGTGCTTATGTGGTAACAAATTATCACTAGGTGAATTACAACAAAAGGTCTTAACATTTGGGGATAAGTTCATTTAAGATCCCAACGTTTCTAGTGGTTAAAAAGAGGTCCAAATGTTTAGGGGTAAGTTCATTTAAGTTCCTAATGTTTGAAAAAGTGGTTCAATTTGGATTTTCAGGGTTACGTGTTAAAAAGAGAGAATACCTAATTAAAACTTAGAAGTTTTTTCTTGTTGACATGTGTCATTAGGGACCCAAATTGACTCACTTCTTCAAATGTGGGGACCTTAAATGAACTTATCCTCGAATGTTGGGACCTCTTTTTAACACTCGAAATGTTGAGACCTTAAATAAACTTATCCTCAAACATTAGGACTTTTTGGTATAATCTACCTAATTGCCATTTGATTGAACCATGGGCATGCTAACATTTGATTATGGAAAATCTACAACTCGAGGTGATTAGTGGTTATTAAACTCGATGGGTTTGTTACGGAACGCTTGATGGAAAATTTGGAGGAAATTATCTTATATTTACTAAAGGAGTTTAGAAATAGATTTTGGTGTTTAAATTGTTATTTAGCTCATGTATATAAATCTCTAATTACAAGTAGAATGTCTTAATCATAAAATTTTGGTTATGGGTATGTTTTTTGGATGTGGGGTTGATAGAATATTTAATGTATAAAAAAATTCAAATTTGGATATCAATATAAACCCATACTTAATCTACCTACTCTACCTCTAAATGACTAATGAACTAATTGTTAATGGAGGCACAGAAGGATTTAAGATGAGGTATAGTAAGAAATCTCACTATAACCACACTATGGATATGGGAAATTCTATGGTCCCGTTATTAATTTGGATACTAATGATTAATACGACAATCTTAGCTACACAAATTTAATAGAGACATAATAATGATGAAAAGGAATAATCAATTGACCTAGGGCTTTAAAACTTATAATGCATATAGTGATCTCAAGTAACTAGCTGATTTTGGCTAACAAAGAGCTGGTTAGCCATAAAATAAGATCACTAATGAGTTGGTGTTCTTAAATCCATAACTAACTCAAATCTAAATAATTAATTAAATGATTTGGCTAAATAAAACCAATGGCATGGCAAAACTAGGATATAACTTACCCAAAACCAGGCTCAATGTACGCAAACGAGTTAAGTCTTCAATTAGGATCCATAACCACATAGACCTTAACTTGTCTAATTTCATGAATAAAAACAAATAAGTAATATGAATAATTTTTATAACATTATTTTGACATGAGCATTTAAACATGGACAATTAAATTCATCAAGTGTAACTAATCTATTAGTGTGCAGAATTAAATTCAGAACTTTATACAGAATATTGGTGAATTTGTTGAACAAATATATAAGGTTGAATGATATTAAATCTTGGATCTGAACAAGTTTTTAGACAAGAGTTATTACAAGATATGATGATTTCGGATGTTGTTTAGAAAAGAAAAAGGCACACAAATGTTTTCCAGAAAGATAATTAAAGTATAACACGTTTCCAGCAACATAGAACCTTTCACAAAACCTTTGGGAGAAACTCAAAACAATCATTCTGAATTGAAGTTAGTTTCCAGAAATACAGAAGTTTTTACAGAACTTTTTCAAGATCTTTTAACAAGAATTCTGAGTTAAAGATGGTTACTGTTCATCTTGTCAAACAAGATCTACATTTTTTTTATGAAGAAGATCAATGATTTTGAAGACCTAGCTCCGAGATAATAAGTATATTCGGGTAGTATACTTATTCGTTCCACTAAAGTTGGATTATCCTAGGGGATTAAAGAAATTTCGGATTGATTATATTCATCAAAGAAGTTTTTTGAAGATAAAGACAGAAGTTACGGTTGATTAACTATGGACTGATTTCAAGACAGAAAAGTTATGTTTTCTGATTTTACTCAAGATAAAAATAAATTCGAATTGGATATTTTTAAGAAAATCAAAATAAGAACAATGTTATCTTTAAGAAGATGACACACGAAGATCACGATGAAGACCGTGATATCAGCAATAATTCTCCAGATTTATCTCCAACAAAATCAATGTTATCAGAAGCTCTCAAATAGTAAACAAATGGATTATCATAAATCACAAATTTCAAACAGATCTGATCTTACTTCAGCGTATCAAGAATTCAAATTCAAATCTGGAACCGAAGTAAACAAGAAGAATGAGATTTTCTCTTGAAGATATCAACAGCGTTTGAAAAATTAATTTAAGGATAAAAGGTTACAGATTTCCATCCGAGATTTTTGGGATATCTATCTTATCTCAAGTGCAAAAAATTTGAACGAGAGAAGGACATAATATGCGAATAGAGATAAAGGAAGAAAGAGATACAGAACTTTATGCTGTTCAAGAAAAACAAAAACCGAGAGCTACTTGACTTCAATCATTGACCGAGAAATCTTAAGAGTTGAAAAAGCACACTTTCTTTATTCCTTTCACGTGCAGAATTGTAGCAAATTTTATAGCAATTTTTACACTTTATTCTTTTACAAACGAAGCAACTTGTTGTTGGCTTCAAGTGAGTTAGTTCAATTACTAGTTTAGACTCTGTAGATTGATTGAAGCTGAGATAGCTGTGAGAATCGAGCAGAGAGAATTGTACAAGCTTGTATTTGATTTTATTGGATATAGTGGAACTAACCCGAATGATATCGGGGTCCCCGGCTCGGAGCTGAAGAGTGGACTGACGCATAAGACGGAACCATTATAAATATCTGTCTGATCTTCTTATCCCTTCTCTATTTATATTTCCACAGTTTATTTTATTACTGTTTAATTGTTCTTATTGTTCACTTAACTTAAAATCAAAGGGGATTGTTTTTAAAAGGCAAAAATTTTAATTTTTTGAAATAATCAATTCAACCCCCCTTTTTGATTATTTTCGGGACCAACAATAACTAGACTAAAACTTAAACCTGGCTTAAGTGAGTGTTGGTTGCTACTTGATTGCTTACTCTAGGAAGTGGCTCCCTCAGACTCGCAACTTCAGAAGGATGCGGTAAATTAGGCACTCAAGGCCTCACGGAATGTGTGGTTGGGCTTAACGGGTAGTTAATAGGAGAATTTCCTAGACTGCATGGTCAATTAGGGTAGGGATGAAGTAGCAACGAGTTATATGCGCAAGGGTGGGGTGGGACCTTATATAATGCATCCTAATATATTACGATCATTCATAGCAGGACCTGAAGAGATGAACCAAACAAGACTACTTCTTTCTTTTTCTTTTTTGATATGTTATGGAGCTTGTCAAGACCCCTCCTCGATGTGTGATTGAAGGATGGACCCCTTCCATTCCTTGTTGTTTAGCAAAAGTCAAGAGTACTCCTATGTATGTTGGCGTTTCTAAGATGTCGGAAATACCTTACTTGTGGACTTTAAATTAATTATTTAATTGTAGATGTTGCAATAAAATAAGTGTGTGTGACATGCACGTGTGTGTTTGTTTACTATGAACTATGCTTCACTATTATTTTATTATTTTTTTTTTTTACGATTTCAGATACCCATGATGACATCTATATGGATATTCATTTTGATTTTCTGGTTTTCGTATGACGAGTTGGACGATTGATCCATTGGATAGTGCAACAATTGATACATTTTTATGAGATGTTGAGAAGAACTCTATTTATTACTTGTCAAACTTTTCTAGATGATTGCTAGAAAGTTTTAAACCTATATTATTTCATATGAGCTTTCATGACAAACTCTTCTATTTTAGGTGGAGTTAAGCTCCCATGATTGGCCCCAATGGGCTTTAATACCGAAAGGATTCTTCTTAAAAATTATTATCCGAACAGGTCAATTTTACATGTATTAAAATAACCTAAATTATGAAAAAATAGACAACACATGCCAACATTTTTATAATTTATATCAATTTCTTAATTAAAATGTAACTAGCAACCTACTGAGCTTAGTGGGTACCTTACATGTATCACTCAAGTGCTATATGCAACTAAACTGCAACATCTTGTGTGTTCATGGAGTTACATGAGCTATCTAAGTAAGGCATCCAATGAGTGGCACTTGTGCCACCTGTATGTGTCTCCCAGTGCTATAATAAGGTGGAAGTCTATCAATGAGACTATTGGGATATGATTTCCATTCCACTTATTTTAAAATAAAAACTAATTAGTATTAAGGGACAAATTTAGTAAGAGATGATAAATTAAAGGGTATGTGCACACATGCTTTAATTTTTGGTAGTTAAAAGCATCCTAATATGCTTGCATGACATGAATAGAATGGTGTGCCATATCTTGATCTACCGTCTACCTTAAAGCCAAAGCATATTATCCATAAGCTACATACCAAAGCAGGTAACAAGAAGCAACACATGGGAACTTGTCCTAATCCCAAACCTGTAAGAGAATTATAGCTTTACCCATCTCCCATGCACCAGATCTCAACACACAACATAATTATCTATACAACGAAGCTAAGTAAGTTGATCCCTAGTTATATTATTTTATCTCCGTGAAGTTTTCCAATAATAAAAGGAACATCAAGTGGCTAAGGTTACAAGATTTTATGGCAAAGGAAACCCTCCTATGAGCATCATTATATAATTGTGTAGCTAGTGAATGATTTGAGCTTTATCTACATGAGATCTCAGTACCCTGAATTGATTTGCCAGCCATATCAAATTCATTTGGCCTCCCTTAATCTAGTTGGCATCGGGTGTACACCTAGTAAACTGACATAGGCATTTGGTTAATTGCATGATGTAGTCCTAATCATTGCTTGTCTATCCACTATTAAACCTAATAAAAAACTCTACGTACTACTAGGCCAACTCACCATAGTATGGCAATTTTTCTAGCCCCATTCAATTTATGTACCAGGGTAGTAGCTTTGTTACCACAAAATAGTTTGGGAATTTCACTATATGATTTGTCTTAGTCTTCTTAAATCATTATGATTGCCTTTCTTATACCTTTCCATACCTTCTTGCATGAAAACCTTATAACTAAAGACACTCTCAACATAGGGCTACAAGTCTAGGGCTTTTATGTCTGCATTTTTCCAGACATGATTAAGGAACTCTTGGGTTAAGACATTTGAATCTATTAGCAAGTGGTTTGCAAGGACCATTGTGTTAACAAACGAATGAGGCCTCTAATTTAGTAATCATAAAGAGTCTGTCCATCATTTCCCTACATGCACATAGCCTACACTAATAGCCTTCATCTCTATTCACAAAATATGCCCACCATAGGGTTTCATTTGATTCATTGACATGGAAATTGCAATGGTTTTTCACATGGAACAACTTCACATGGTGAATCAAATTAGTCTTTGTTTTAAATATCATAGCTTCGTTTTGATTTTTTTGCTTATCCATAGGTTATCATAACTTATGTTTGGATTCTACTTAAAGATGATGCATTTGTCACCCCCCGTCAATATTGCAATATGGAATTTAATCCCTAACAACCATTTGAGTCAGCTCAGCTCATACGAGAATTCCCATTGAGCTTAAAAGGTGTTGTGTAGTTAAATTACTTGCAACATTCTCGTGGTTCTATGGACCCCCTTTAAAACTATCATAATCTTCATTGCAATTCTGGTATTCTTCTATTGGATCCTTATTATCATCAATGTAGTAATGGCCATCCTAGTGATCATCTACAACTTTAAGGTTAAGAACCAGAATTACATCTCATTGAACTTTATTTTCAATATTTGACATTAACTCAAGCATGGGCACGAGGTCGTATTCTTTAAACTACTTTAGTGAATAGCACATTTACCGTACTCTTTTAGACTTGCATGTGTATATGTCCTAGCTTTGAATTACATTACGTGATGCACTTAAGTACTCACATCAATTCCTAAAGAAGTATAGTTTAAGTGTGTTCGCTTGGACATTGACAAAATGATTAGCGGATGGGCTTCCCTATGTTAACAGACTTGTGAAGGAGCACTTGACTGACCAAATATTTGCACATATCACTTTTGTATCAAGGCAAAACCTAATTCCTAAGCTTGTGTGACAATTATCCTAAGATCTTGATAATTATGCCTTATTGATCATATTTTATATGATATTTTATTAATCTACTAAAGATAAGGATACTTATTGAATGAATGGTTCGTTTCAGGGCTAAATAAGGAGTAATTTAAATTTTCAAAGTATTAATGATGAAACGAGCAAAGATTTGATGAATTTTAAAGCTTCTATTGTAAATTCAAAAGTACACTACAAGGAGTATACGACCAATGTACAATTATTAGAGCAAAAGGTGATGAAAAATTAGATTTCCGAGGCATACGACCTAAGTGCACTTGTAGTGTACATCAAGGTTGTGTATGATTAATGAGCAAGAATTCTTGCGTTATGTCGAATGTACATAACCCATGTACACAGGTCATGCAGGAGGTCATGTGCATTGATAGAATATAATAGTGCTCTCTTTTTGTTATTTTTTTTATCTAATCATTTGTATTCGATTCCTAAGCCATGAATGACGTATTTTGGAGAACTTTTCAAGGGAGAATTGTTACATGAACATCAAGAGTCATACATGATTAATTTAAAGGGTTTTATCAATTATGTTATCTCTAAACTCTTTTAGATTTCCTGTATTATGTGTCTATTTCATGGAAGAATAGTTGTCAAAATCACAAGTTTACCCATGGGATTCTTTGGGTTTATGATTTTAAAAGGCTATTTCGAGTTAACTCGTGTGTAGAATTGTTTTTTGATGGAATCTTACGATTTCAACCGAATCTACATATAAAGTTGGTAGAATCTTACGATTTTTAACCGAATTTACCGATTCTACTAGTTCAAGTCAAATAAGCTAAAATATAAAAAATACAATTATATATGTTTTTACAACCTTATAAACTATTATGAATTAGGGTGATGTATCTTTCTTGTTATTATTTCTATTTGGTTTCCACACACTTTCTCTATATTTTTCCCTCCCTCCCCCAAAAACTCTTATTCTACATTTATGGAATTCATTCAAGTCAAGTTATTGCTATAAATTTTACAAGAAAACTTATTTATTTCATTATATAATTAAGAATTTAACAAGTTGAAATTTTTATTTTTCTTCAATTTATTACTTATTTCAAATAAAACAATAGAAAATAAATTTATTTTGACTCTATTCTCTCTTTTTTCATGTATGTTATATCTTGAATTAAGATTTATTATGAAAAAATAACTTAATTTCTTTTTTTTTTTTTACATCTATTATGTATTCTAAGTTTTCCACGTCTTCTATAAGCATATAGTTTTCTAAAGCTATTTTGCAAAATTTATAGAAACTTACGTTTCTATATTTCGATATGACATTTCGATTCTACTAAGCCCTAGCGATTCTACATATAATCATGATTTTGACAACCTTGCATGGAATAGCAGATTTTGTATGCCTTAGGTTTTGTGAAATCCTAAATAATGTTTTAAATTACTTTTGATTAATAAGAAGTTGATGTCTTGAATTTATTCATGTGATATCATTATTCATGTGATAATTTCTGGCCAAGATTATTGCATGTGATTCTTGTTAGTTAGAAAGAGCTTTCAACTAATAGGGTAGATCATTTGTGAATAAAGAATTTACATGTTTCATCTAAACATAGAGAGACTTCAAATTTCTACAATAAATATCTAATCTTAATTGGGATTTTATTGGCATTAGTGAAGGAACACATTGTCATTATCTCATGTAGAATTAGGAATCAAATGAGTTGAAGAGAGTAATTGGTTTAATTAAGAACCCTGCAGTTCAAGACTTAAGCAATCATTGATTAACTCTTATCACAAGAATTAAGGTTTAGGGTGAATCAAAACTAGGGAGATCGTAAGGTTTTTCTAATGATTGGTTTACTTATAATTAGTGAATTAGAATTAGTATAATCAATTGATAAGTTAGGCTAGATAGTAGTAAAAGAGAAATACTAGTACTTCCCCATAAATCCTTGAAGACGACACTCGAGATTAATTCTATATTGCATGATAGGTATGCTTGTCATTACTAGATTGCAGGATTACAATGGGTTTTATTTTATTATTCTTGATATGATCTACAATCAAGTTTTGGTGTCGTTGTAGGGATCTAACAATATTAGGAAAGTCTACGTAGCTACTACTTTAGCCATTTTGTTTTATTTTTGCATTTTATTTCTTTCTCCTCTTGAATATATTATACAACTTTAATCCATTTGTTATCTCTTGTAGTGTATGACCATTAGCTCTTCATAAGAAATTATTGATCTTGATTTAGGTTCTAAGATTGAGAAAAAACTTCACAGGAGTTAAGGAATGCAATTGCTAGTACGCCTAAGCAATTAGGTACTAAAAAGGAGACGTTGGATCCAAAGACTAAAGATGAGTTATCAGAAGGTAGTGAAGAGGAAGTCTAAGGAGTAATCATGGTAAAGCAGAATCCACCTAAGATGAACATGGATTTTGCAAGGCTTACATTAGAAGGCACTGCTCCTATAATTGTGAAATCATCAATTCATCCAAATAACTTCGAGATAAGAAGGGGTATTAATTCAGTTGTTATAGCAGTACTGTCAGTTTGATGGTTTACTAGATGAGGACCCTCTTACTTACATTC
The DNA here is from genome assembly GCA_024138025.1 of Combretum micranthum. Classification (NCBI taxonomy): domain Eukaryota; kingdom Viridiplantae; phylum Streptophyta; class Magnoliopsida; order Myrtales; family Combretaceae; genus Combretum; species Combretum micranthum. The sequence goes on along the minus strand of JAMXBD010000627.1, from coordinate 351,102 downwards.
AAACCTTTTAAAAATCAGTGAGACTTGCGAAAACAACGGGATGCAAGAAGATGTGGTATGCATTAGATTGTTCCCTTTCATACTAAAAGGGAATGTAACGAACTAGTTGATATCACCGGGTCTCAGCTTTAACTACATGGGATGATATTATTAAGCAATTTGTAGACAATTTCTTCCCACCATATAAGATTGCTAAGCTTCGAGATGACATAGCATCCTTTGTTCAAAACAATGTTGAGACCTTATATGATGCTTGACAAATGTGGAAGGAGCTACTAAGGAAGTGCCCACATCAGTAGCTACCACCATGGATGCAGGTACAAAACATTTTACAAACGGGCTCAACCAAATCACTTAACAATTGGTTGATGCATTAGCTACGGTACCCTAAACTGTAAGATCCTAGAGGAAACTCTCAAGTTGTTTGAAGAAATGGCAAGAAATAACTACCAATGGGGTAACAACGAGGGAAAACAAAAAGCTACAGGATTGTACAGGGTAGATGTGGTGACTACCTTAGTTATTAAGATAGATGTGTTAAGTAAACAAGTTATGAGCATCAAGAATCCAAAATCACCGTTTCAATATGAAGAGCCTAATGGCAGTGGTTTCTACCAATAGTAGATTGGGTAGGTAGATTACTTAGGTAGCAGGCAACAACAAAACAATCCATATAGCCTCACTTACAATCCGGGTTGGAGAAATCATCTTAATTACGCCTAAGGCAATCAAAACACATAAACATCAAATTTTCCACCTGGGTTTCAGAAGCCACAATTGCCGCCATATCAACAGATGCCACAACCTTCTAATCGACATCCTCAATAAGAAAAGAAATCCAATCTAGAGGACTTATTGACACAATATATCCAAAGCTCGGATGTACGTCAACGAAATCAAGAGGCATCTATTCACAACCTAGAAAAGCAAATTGGTCAATTGGCTAAAATGCTTTCCAAGCGACAAGCAGGCTCGCTTCCTAGTAATACTTAACCAAAACCCAAAGGAACAAGCCCAAGCTATTAGTTAGAGGATTGGGAAAGAACTACCGGGTAGAGTTTACGAGGAACCTGAGAAGAAAATTAAAGAGAATCAAAGTCCTGAGAAAGAAGTAGCTAAACTAGAGGGGAGGCAACCCCTTGCAAAGAGAGTATGCGCTTAAGATACCATATCTTGCCCGTCTTCACTAGAGTAAGGATAAGGAGCTTTTTGATACATTTTTAGACCTATTCAAACAGCTCCACATAAATATATCATTTGTTGAAGCACTCTCTTAAATACCCAAGTATATAAAGTTCCTCAAGGAACTCCTATCCAACAAAAGGAAACTAGAGGATGTATCTACAGTTGAAGTGGGAGCAAATCACTCCTCAATTATTTAGAATAAATTGCCTCCAAAATTAAAGGATCATGGGAGCTTCACCATCCCATGTGTAGTAGGAGAACTGTTTGTAAACAAGGCCCTCACCGATCTAAGAGCAAGTATCCACCTTTTGGGCTTAGCCAAACCTCGCACTACTTACATGAGTTTACAACTGGCTAATCATTCTGTAAAGATCCCTAGAAGATGTCTTGGTAAAGGTAAGGAACTTTATTTAACCTATGGACTTCCTGATACTTGACATGGATGGAGATGGGGAACTGGGGATGTACCTTTGAATCTAGGTAGACCCTTCCTTGCTACAACCAAAGCAGTTATAGATGGGGAAGCTCACTGTCAGAGTAAGAGATGAGGAGTTAATTGTGATAGTTGCAGCAACTTTAAAACAGCCAATGAGATCTGATGATTCATGCTACTCTATAGATGTTGTGGATTCCTCAGTAGCTAAATATATTGAAGGAATTCCATCTAAAGATGAAGTGGAATTGAGCTTGATTAAAGATAAGGGGAAAGAATTGGAGAACCCTAAGGTTGAAGCTATCATAGTGGAATTGGAAGCCATGGAATAGATTATACCTCAGAACTGGTTTGAAGAATTGAAAAAAGATACTAAGGCACAACTAAAACTGTACATTGAAGAGTTGCTAGTTCTTGAATTAAAGTAGCTACCAAAATACCTTGAATATGCTTTTTAGAGAAAGACTCTAAGTTGCTAGTGATCATAGCCTTAAATTTATCATGTCAACAGAAACAACAACTGCTGATTGTTCTTAAGGAATGCAAGCAAGCCATCACTTGGAAGATTTCTAACATCAAAGGTGTCATTCCATCCTTTTGTACCCATAAAATTTTATTAGAAGAAGAGTATAAGCTTGTTGTGTAACCTTAAAGAAGGCTAAATCCAAATATGAAGGAAGTGGTTAAGAAAGAGGTGATAAAGCTTCTAGATTTTAGAATGATATATCCAATATCTGATAGCCCTTAGGTTAGCCTGACATAAGTGGTACCCAAGAAGGGAGGGATGATCGTGGTCCTTAACGAGAAGAATGAACTTGTCACGCCCCAAAGGGTACCCTAAACGTGGCAGTCCGCCACATATAATATCAAGACTTAAGAATGACTATCTTAGTCATGCGAAAGCCTTAGTATTATATGTAAGGCGTCTAGCACGGTAATAGGAGATGCTTTTAGGAAGCATAGTTTAAGCAAGTAAAGATGAACATACAAAAATCCAGAAATAAAATATATTGTATCATTAATAACCCAAGATCTATTACATGATTTCTTAGGGGCATACCCCTGCTAATTCAAGGATCGTAATAGTCTTTACAACATTCAAAAACTACATTAAAGATTTCAAAGGAATTCTAATCTAAGTTTTCAAGTAGATTTCCTCCAAAAGCTTCAATGGAAAACTTACACGGATATAGGGAGGTCCCGGGCACAAAAATAGGTGCTCCTGAGAATACAAATACCTATAGGAGTGTAAGCTTATGGGCTTAGTGAGTAAATCCCAAAATTCATACTCAAAGTAAATTATCAACCAAGTTTATAATTCAAACATATGGAATGCAACAACCACGTGAGCATACAAGACATATGACTTTCCGGGAATCATATGTTGAATGAATTACGCCCTTCATTAGGGATTGGGTATTCAGGCCACTTACAACCACAACTTTTAAAACACTTTTATAGATCTTACCGGCTCCTATACGCCATCAAAAACTTGTAGTTATTACAGGCTCCTACTAGCCACCAATTTACGTAGTTCTTACTGGCTCCTATTCGCCACTTACATGATATACCGGTTATATATACCACCATTATTATACACTTGTCCCACCAATTGTATAGTAGTGAATGAAATGTGACTCAACATATGAAGTGCATGCATAATTTCTTAATTAAAGTCTAGTTGTTAAATTTATCTTCTTTCAAGTGAGCAACCAATTTCAAACACTTCAAGATAGTAATGTACAAACAACTTTATTACAAACAAATCAAGTTTCGATATACTTAATATTCTTTCAACATGTTATCATACAACTTCCATTTGATTTTGCCTAAATTCTAGTGCAACTAATTTTACAAGCACAATCATAAGTATGAAAAATAACGGGGAATAAACTCACTCAGCCATGATGATACCTTTCTTGAAATGGATGAGTCGTTTCCACTAATCGTAGTAATCTTCGGGATACGAACAATCCTCCTCGAGATTATCTAATCAAGAAGAATACCCAAAATGAGTATTTTATGAAGTTTCTCTTCTTGAAGATTGTTAACTTTTCTTAAAATCGCGGTAAAATCGTATAAAAGGAAATTCCAACTTAAAATGGCCATAACTTGCTCATTTTAACTCGGAATTTCACAAATAATATACCGTTTTTATCTACTCGAAAAGATCTACACATTTCTAAACTTATTTCTATAAAACTAAGTTGTTTGGGTCCCGAAAAGGCAGCGACCATTTACCACGAATTTGTAAAAACTTGATTTATTGCTTTTTATCAAAAGCTCACTTGAAGAGATAGATTTTCCAAATATTTTGTAAGGTTTTTGAAAGGTATAAACATATATGTATTGACTCATAATAATGTATAAAGTAAATGAAGTTGTCTCAATTTATGAAAAAGTAAAGTCTTGAATGATTTTGAACTTGAGAATTTTTGAAATATTCATTTTACTTTGAAAAGATTTTTAGTTACTTGAAATGAGTGTTTCTTTTTCTAAATTTAATTTCTTGTAATAGTTCTAAATTTCTAAAGAATGATTTTTATTTTTCTAAGCTTAGATTCCAACAACTTTTAAAAGTAATAATAATTTCATAAAAGAATATTTTTGTTTCTTGTGATTATTCCAAAAGAATTTCTAATACTTGATGAAAAATAAGCTTTTATAAAACCTTTTGTTTATTTAAGAAAAATCATTTCTAGGCATGTTTATGAGTTTTTAAGAAACTTAATTTCTTCATTTATTTCTTAGAAAAAATCTTTAGTTTAAGAAAACACTTCCTCCTTTATTTTTGTTGAGACAAAAATCATTATGTTCATGCATGAATATGAATCACAAAATTATGGAAATGTAAAGAAACATAATAACTTGAAAGAATAAGCAATTAAAGGAATAAATCAAGTATTGGGACCTTAGCTTCATCAAGGTACCCCGAGACTAAGAAAAGACTAGTCGCTAAAAGAAAAGAAAATGTTTTGACTTGATGAGGATAAGTCTAAGACTAGAAAGACTAGTCTTAAAAATAACTTGAAATTAAATAAATTGCAATGAAGTAAATAAAGTGTAAGAAAAGTAAATAAATTGCAAGACAATGAGTTTATATGCTCTAAATAATATATATAGCCATATAGATATATTAGATAATTATGAACATAAAAGAAATATAAAGGAGTTTAGATTATGAACAAAAACAAAGTATGAACCTATTGTTGTTTTCTTAACCTTCATGGTTTTAGAAAATACACACTAAGTTCATACTAAGTAGATGAACACAGGAGATTCTTGAAGAAATAATACCTAAAGGAGATGAACTAAAGAGAGCTTCTTGGAAGAGAATTCTTGAGGAATTTTTAGAGAGTAACTTTAGTAATGAAGAAATGTGAAAGAAGTGGAAGTGTGAAGGGATATTTATAGGAAAATGTGGGAGATAAATTGTGTTAATTAAATAAGTGAAAAATAAAACAAATTGAGGCATGGGGAGGGGTGGCCGGCGCAAATCCAAGGGTAATGGGGAGAGAAAAAATTTAATTTTTTGTTATTTTGTTAATTAAAAGTAAGAAATGAGAGATGTGAAGTTGTATTGGAAATGAAAATGTGTAAGAAATAGGTGTATGGGTTGTAAGAGTAGATTGTAAGAAAATGTAGAGATAGATGAATAGTGTAGAATAGTAGAAAATAGTGTATATAAAAGTAGACATGACAATTAAATGCCGGTAGTAAGAAAATACGCGTGTAAATGCGATATCTGATATTTTTAGCTACCGAAAAATTATCAAATTGATATTTTTGAAAATCTTATATTTTTACGAGTCTAACAGTATATTCGAAATATTTTTCCTATTCCAAGCTCCGGAACATGTTTTTCAAGAACTGTATCCGATCGGGTTCTAAGGACACTCGAATTTTACAAAACTGATATTTTTATACAACCTATAGCTATTACGAACCATTATAGCTAATTATTCCCACTTCGTTTTCTAGGGCCAAAGAAAACGGCAATGCCGGACTTAAGAGGTTACGATAAACTAGGGTTTTGTTGACCTTGGAAAATCTGGTTGACTTTCGATTAGGGTTTAAACTATAATTCAAATTCAAAAATTTCGGGGATTTACAGAACTGATTCGATGAGAACTGTGACTAGATGGCATGTATGTATATACTATAAAAAGCCGAATGAAGCCACCAAAAAAGGACCATTTCCCTCTACCATTTATCGAATAGATGTTAGAGAGACTTGTTGGACGTATATACTACTATCTTGATGGGATGTCTAGGTAATTTCAAATGCCTATTGCTCCAAAAGACCAAGAGAAAAACAACATTCACATGTCCCTATGGCACTTATGCCTATAAGAGGATGCCTTTTGGGCTCTGCAATGCACCAGCTACATTCTGATAGTGCATGTTAGTGATCTTTGATGACTTAGTGGAGAAGATAGTAGAGGTTTTATGGATAATTACTTGGTCTTTAGGGATTCATTTGATTACTGCTTGGCCAATTTAGAGCAAGTCTTGATTTGTTGTGAAGAGATTAACTTATTACTTAACTGGGAAAAAGTGCCACTTTATGTGCAGAAAGGTATTGTGCTTGAGCACAAGGTTTCACAAAAGGGAATTGAGGTAGATAGAGCTAAGGTAGATGTGATTGCAAGATATTACCTTTGACATTAGTAAAATCCATTATAAGCTTCCTGAGACACGTCGATTTTCATTAGCGATTCATAAAAGACTTCCTCGAGATTGCTCGCCCCTTAACAAGACTCTTAGAGAAAGATGTGGCCTTTGATTTTGGCCATGAGTGCATGCATTGTAAGCTCCTAAATTTTTCGATAATATTAGCAAACCCTAAGAATTGGAAGTCAAAACGAAACCCTAAAATTAACCTAGTTCTATGTTTAGTCTAGTGAATCTAGACCCGGCAATCCCGTGTTCTTTAACCCTAAAAAACGAAATTGAAATAATTGTGGAATATGGTTCGTAATTATATAGGAAAGCCTAAAAATATCAGATTCGTAATTTTCTAGTGTCCTTCGGATCCGATCGGGTTAATTTTCGAAAAGCGTGCCCTGGTGCACCGGATAGCAAAAATATTCTGACAACACCAATAGATTCGTAAAAATATAAGGTTTTCAAAAATATCAGTTTTAGAATTTTTCGGTAACCAAAAATATCAGATATAGGTCGTTTACGCGTATTTTCTTTACTACCGGTATTTTAATTGTTAGTCTACTATTTATAGTACTTTTCTACTATTCATTACTATTCACCTATCTCTACTTTTTCTTACACTCTACCATATCTATACCTTATAATTTACCTTTCCCATACAACTTTAATCACATCATACCTTACATATTACTTCTTTTTATTACAAAACAACAAATTTAGTCAATTTTTCTCTTTCCCCCATAGGCTTGCCGCCCACCCTCTCTCTCCTCTTCCTCTCAATTTGTTTTCTTTTCCAATTTATTTTATTACATCTAATTTCCACTCCAAAAATCTATAAATATCCCCTTCCTCTTTCATTCTTTCACACAACAAAAATTCATATTAAAACTCTCTCAAAATCACTCCACAAAAACACTTTCCCAAAATCTCTCTCAAGTTCTTTCTTTTGTTTAAAAAACCAAGCCCCACATAATACTACGACCCATTTCTTTTCTTCTTCAACCAACACATAAACCTTAGGTAAAAGTTTCTTTCATATATTCATCATGTTCATATAACTTAACATGAGTTTAGTGTATGTTTCTTAGACTCATTGAGTTAAAGAAGCAATAATTTATTCATTTTTTGTTTTTGTTCATGTTCTTCTTTTCTTTATGTTACTATTATGTTAATATTGTTATTATTGTTTCTAACCTAACTTATATAAGTATTATGTATTTTATGTATATATATTTATTTAGATCATATAAGCTCATTTGTTATTTATTTATTTTCAAGTCTTGCAATTTATTTATTTATTTACTTTATGCAATTATTAAGACTAGTCTTTCTAATTTAGACTTGTCCATATCAAGTCAAAACAATTTTATTTTTTTGCTTTTCTTTTCTTTTCTTTTCTTTTGAGGACTAGTCTATTCTTAGTCCCGGGATACCTTGATGAAGCTAAGGTTCCCAATACTTGACTTTATTTTTATGCTCTTATTTTACTTATCTTATTTATGTTGTTTTTATATTTCTCATAATTATGTATTCTCATTCATACATAAATATGTTGTTATTGTCTCATCCACAATAGAAATGAGTTTTCTCAAGTAATAAAAATAAGAATAAGAACTCTCTTTAAAAATAATAAATTTTGTCACATATAAGAAATTATTTTCCTTAAAGACTTGAAGTTTTATCCTAATAAATATTTTCTAAAGTTAGATAAGATTAGCTCAAGTTTTAGTAATAATACTATATGGTATTTTATCAATGAAAACAAAGTTATCAAAGTCTCTTTTAAACCAATGAAATAAAGGAAAATTCCTTAAGCTTAAACAAAGGTTTTATTAAACTCATATGTAAAGTTTTCATCGACATATTAAAGTTTAGATAAGTTTTACAAAATTATCAAAAATAACCTTTCTAAAGACAAGCCTTACTTAGGAAATAAAAATACTAAATGACATATAAGATCATTGATGATTATTCTTTTAAAGTGGATCAAACTATAGAAAGGCTTTAAAACATATAACCATAAAATATTTAGAAAAACTATGTTTTCCACAACACTAGAAATAAAGTTATGGGAATCCTAAAAGATTAAGATTTCTTTTTGAAAATTTAATTATTCTCAATAACTAAGAAATGGAGTTAAAGAAGGAAATACTCACTTATGATAATTTAGGAAATTTTTCAAAAAAAAAACAAAACTAATTTCTTTTCAAGTCTTAAGCTTATCTCACTATTAAGACACATTGTTTTACAAAATCATTGTTGAGACAACACTACTAAATTCATGCATATGGTTTGAGTATATATATATATATATACATATATGTGTGTGTGTGTGTGTGTGTATTCAAAGGATTTATCAACCATACAACATACCTATATTTTTGTACAAAAGCTCTTGAATAAAGAAAAGTTTGAAAACTCTATTTTTGAAATTCGTATCAAATCTGTACACTACTATTTCGAGACCTAAATAACTTCTTTTGATAAAAATAACCTTAGAAATAGGTAGATCTTTTCGAGTAGGTAGAAATCGGTATATAATATGCGAAATTCCGAGTTAAAATGAGCAAGTTATAGCCATTTTAAGTTGGAATTTCCATTTCATACGATTTTTACGAATTTTCTAAAGTAGAATTGTAGAACTTGGATGAAATACTCATGTTGGGTATTTCTTTTGGTTTAGGTGTCGAGGATGAAGATCTTCCCTTCCCAGAGGATTACTTCGACTCCTAGAAGAAAGCTATGGACGAGTGAGTTTTCCTTTACGCTTATGTATTCGCGCGTGTGCTTGTAGAATAAAGCACTAGATGTTAGGAAAAGATAAAATTGATATGCATGTGGGATATTATGGGAATTATGTATGTGATTCGTTATGTGCTTCGTTATGTGCGATCAATGAACGATAAGTATATCAGAACCCGATTTGTGATTGATATAAATGTTTCCATGTATGTGTTGTTATGTGTGCACATATTGTTTGATCGCTCTAAATGATTTAATGTCATATTGAAATCCTTATATAATAAATTGCTCATGCATATCACTTAGAATATCATTTTGAAGTTTTGTTACTACTCCTCAGCGTGGGACCGGAAAGGTAAGCTACCTAGCTACATCTTGAGGGTTAGGACGTTCGGGGAATACTGCCTCAAGGTGTAGCCAAGCCGGATCGATCGCTTTGGGTATGAAAAGCCCGAGGACTAGTAGTATGGTTCGTTAGAACCTCAAGACGTGCGCAAATTTTAAGGAGGTCGTTCGGGGGCCCGTTTAAAGCATTCCCTAACCACCGATGGAGGAGGAAATCCATCAAACATACGAAACCAGATAGTCGTATGTAATGTTTGATCATATAGTTGTTGCATTTCATATGCTTGAATTAACAAACTTGGTTGATTGCTTGTTCTGAATACTATTGCGTAAGGAATATTCACTAGGCTAGTCATGCTTATACTCCTATAGACTTTTGACATTGCAGGATTATCTTTTGCACCTGAGACCACCTTGATTCCTTGGGTAGAATCCTTATTTTGAGAAGCTTTTGGAGGAACTCTATTTTGAAGCTATAGAGTAGATTTCTTCTAAAATCTTCTAGCTTTAGTTATGTTATATCTAGTATAACCATGTTGTTATATATATTTTATCGGGGGAATGCCCCTTAGAAGTTGTAAGACTCTATGTTTCTATGAAATATATTAAGTGTTATTTTGTATATTCCGCTGCCAATATATTAAAATGCATTACTTCAACGGTCTCCCTTTGTTGTGAGTGTACGCCTTGTACCGATATGGAAGCTTTCGAGTGACTGAGGTAGTCATTCTTGAGCTTTAATATTACGTACGGTGGGCTGTCACGTTTAGGGTACCCGTTGGGGCGTGACATGCACGCCTTCAATCTCTTTAAGGAGAAGCTGATGAGTGCTCCCATTATGATACCTCCAAAGTGGAGCCTTCCTTTTGAGCTTATGTGTGATGTGAGTGACCTCGTATTAGGAGCTGTCCTTGGGAAAGACATAAAAAACATTTCCAACCAATACGCTATGCTAGCAAGACACTACACTATGACAAAACAAGAATTATCAGTGGTAGTATTTGCTTTTGAAAAATTTATACTATACTTTGTCTTATCTAAAGTTGTTGTGTATACAAATCACTCTACTATAAAGTTCTTGTTATCCAAGATCGATGCTAAGCCTAGATTAATCCGATGGATATTGCTTCTGTAAGAGTTTAATTTAGAGTTCTGTGATAAAAAGGGAGCAGAGAACTTAGCAATTAATCATCTATCACGGTTGGAGAATCTGTATCTGGATGGCTTGAAAGAAGAAGACATAGATGACACCTCCCCTGAAGAGAAATTTTATGTAGAATGTGAGCTTTTGAGCACTGAATTTCCATGGTTTGGTTATATTGCAAACTACCTTGCTGCAAGAGTTCATCTTATTGATTTGGATCCTCATGCAAAGAGAAAGTTTTCCTCTAAAATAAACAATATTACTGGGAGGACCTATTTCTCTTTCGAGTATGTGCTAATTAAACGATAAGGCGATGCATCTCACATGACGAAGGCTAGAAGATCCTACATAACTACCACTCAGGCCCTACTAGGGGATCATTATAGTGCCAATTGGACCGTGTAAAAAGTGTTAGAGGCTAGTTTTTATTGGCCCTCCATATTTAAAGATGCTCATCACCTTGTTGCTTCTTGTAATAGATGCTAAAGAGTAAGAAGTACATCTAAGAGGGATGGGATGCCTCAAAACTACATCCTAAGGTGTCAAGCATTTGACCTATATGGCATAGATTTTGTTGGGCCACTCCCCATATCTTATGAAAACAAAGACATACTCGTGACAGTCGATTATGTGTCTAAATGGGTGGAAGCTCAAGCTTTACCCACCAATGACGCTAGGGTTGTATGTAAGTTCTTAAAGAAGCTATTTTGAAGGTTTGGGACCCCAAGAGCTATCATCGACGATAAGGGGACATGCTTTTGTAACTCTCAATTAGAGAAAATCTTGAGAAGATATGGAGTCACACATTGAATTGCAATACCTTACCACCCTCAAACGAGTAGACAAGTAGAAGCGTCAAATTGAAAGTTAAAGAGGATCCTTGAAAAGACAGTTAATCATCATAGAAGAGATTGGGCAGAGAAACTTCACGATGCCTTCTGAGCATACAAAACTACCGATAAAACACCATCAAAGACTACTCCATATAGATTGTTGTATTGAAAGGCATGCTACCTTCCATGAGAAATTGAACACAAGGCTCCTTTGGACTCAGAAGAAAGCTTCAGCTAAATGAATTGGATGAATAGAGGATGACAGCTGTGAGAATATAAGACTTTATAAGGAGAAAAACAAAGAGTTATCATGATGCATATATTCGATAACCCAAGAAATTCAAAGAAGGGAACCAAATGCTATTATTCAATTCCCAGTTGAAACTCTTCTCGAACAAGTTAAAAGCAAGATGGTTTGGGCCTTTTCTAGTCGAGGAAATCTTCCTATATGGGGGCAGTAGAGTTAGAGCATTTAGAGCAGGGCCCTTTTAAGGTGAATGGTCATAGAGCGAAGTTATACATGGGAGGTAGAGCAGAAAATGAAGACCGAGACTAGTTTAGACTCCAGCCACCAGATATTTAACTATGAAAGAGCTAAAGGACGTTGATCAAACATCGTAAAACAATGGCGCTTCATGGGAGGTAGCTTATCTCTGACATAGATGAGTAGTTTTCATTTCTTTTTCTTATCTAAGCCTAACTCCACCTAGTTTTTGCATATCTTAGAGTAACATCATGAGAGGAAATAATGCTTTCAAGCTAAGTGTCGGGAAGAGCGTTCATAACTAAGATTTAAGGGGTAAACGCACTTTCTAAATGTTTAAGGTAAGTAGACTATGTCATGCACTTCACAATATTGAACACCTAGAGGAATTTTTTGCACTTGAATTTTTTAAGAATACACAAACAATGTAAACAACCCATATACTTTGGTTATGTATAATTTTTAACATTTTGTGGAGTCATGACTAGTAGTACACGACTCGTATATGTGCTATGTACAATAAAAAGAGGCTTCCGTGGAGTTACTAGTAAGTATACATAACCCGTGTATATGGATCATGTACGAATGTTTTTTATTTGCAAACATTATGTAAAGTCATAAGTGGAGATAAACAATCCATGTGGAGTCACAAGTGACCATACATAACCAGTGTACATGAGTCTTGTTCAATCAAATTTTTCAAAACCAAGCTTTTAACCAATCATGAGTAACCCTACACGACTCGTGTTCCCCTGTTGTGTACAAGGACCCATGACTTTCTAGCTTCTGACCAGTCACAAGTAACCATACATGACTTATGTAGGTCGGGTCGTGTATGCTCAGTTTTTTTCGCATATATATAGATTAACGACAGAACCCTTTTCCCATTACTTTATATTTTTGTTAGCCCCACACAACATTTTTTTTCCTCTTTTCCTCTCTACTTACCTACTCACAAACACACCACTTCATCCCATTACACTCCTACACTCGTGAACCATCTCCATCAACAACAAGAGGTATGTGATCATCTCTTCCTTTTTTATGGATTTTTCTTTCTTTTAAATCATTCTTACATGCATAAATCCAAGGATCATGAATAAATGATTAGTATGATTGTTAAGTGCCGTTCCATGCATGTTTTTGTCGTTTTCTTACTACTGATAGTGGTAGTGTCACTCCTCGAAGGGTGCCTTAAACGTGGCAGTTTGCCACATACGGTATTAAAACTTAAGAATGACTTCCCAAAGTCACGCGAAAGTTTTCAACACCATATGTAAAGCGTCTATCACAACAATAGGAGACACTGGTGGGATGTGTAGTTTGAGATAGTAAATATAGCAATACAAGAATCTAAATGAACATCACATTTATCATTAATATAATATAATCTTTACATCATCTTAGGGGTTTCCCTTATAACTCTTCAAACAATCATAATAACAACGTAATCTTTCCCACAACCAAATAATACTAACACCAAAAGATATTAAAAGATAATTAACCTATAGTCTTCAAAAGATTTCCATAAGCTTTACTAGGACATCAACCCACTTAAGTATATGAAGTCATCGGGCATAAAAGGTATTGTCCTGTTACAATAAAGGTCTATCGGAGTATAAGCATAACTAGCTTAGTGAGAATATTCCTGAATCAACGTACTTGTATAAATAATTTCAAACAAATTATTAACAAGCATATGAATGCATCAAACACGTGATCAAACAATACATATGATCTACCGGAAATCATATGTTTGAATGGATTTACCCCTCCATTCAGGGTTAGGTGTTCCAGGCTCTTTAAAACCCAATTCAAAATCCAACTCATGTAGTTTATTTTAGGCTCCTACTAGCCATCATAAAATAGTTCTTTCAGGCACCTATCGCCCATCTTAAAATAGTTCTTTCAGGTACCTATCGCCCATCTTGCAGATTTTTGGCTACTGCACACCCTGCTACTAAGCTCTTGTCCCATCGAGATTAGCAGCTCATGCAATGAAATTAACTACGTGATATGCATGAATCAATTAATATAATTCATAGTATATGTTTAAAGTAATTTAAAGGTGATCACAGAATTTTGCACACACGCCAGCAGAATAACAAAACATAAGTTAATCAACAATGATTCATGCCTCGGTATGCTTAACATTCTTTCAACCAATATTATCATACATAATTCATTTCATCTTTTTCCTACTTCTAGTGCTTCTAGCTACAAGCACAACCAAGTACAAAAAAGGTAGGAAATAAAATTACTTGGCCATGAGGATCTATCTTTCTTACGGATGAGTCGATCAATAAATCCACTAATCAAAATAATCCTCCGGGTATGAATACTCCTCCTCGGGTTCACCTAATCAAGAAGAATACCCATAATGAGTATTTCTTGTTGATTCTATGGTACTTATCAAAAACTATGTCATAAAATCGTTAAAATTCGCATAGAAGGTAATTCCAGCTTAAAATGGTCATAACTTGGTCATTTTAACTAGGAATTGCGCTTATAATATATCGTTTTCTACCTACTTGAAAAGATCTATCCATTTCTAAGGTTATTTTGTCATAAAAAGCCATTTGGGTTGCAAACTAACACGGTACAGAATAGTTACGAATTTATAGTTCTCAAAATTTGGTTTTTCCAAATTTTACTTTACTCAAAATTCCTTAAGAAAAATATATGGATATTATATATATATATAGTTGAAAAATCCTTTGGACTTATATTTATACTCATATGTATGCATGATCTTTGTAGTGTTGTCTCAAGATTGATATTTCATAAACAATTTGTCTTTAGGGATTTAAAAGACAAGACTTTTGAAAATTTTCCTTTTTGAATTGTGAAAACAAAAATATATTTGAGTTGTTATGAGCAAGTGTTTTATTATTATTTTTTTCTTACTTTTCAAAGTAAATTCATTTTCAAAAATTTTGGTTCTTTAAGTTATTTACCAACTCTATTTCTAGTGATTGAAAATAAGCTTTTAAAAAATTCCTTAAGCTTCAAATATTTGGAGTTGTATTAAATATATGTTTTCCTTATATTTTTATAGATATACCTTTAAAACTTTATTTTCTTGACAAATTTTATTTTTCTAAGTTGGTCTTTAAAATAGGGAGTTAATTTTATCTTGGTTTGAAAAACTTATTTTATTCTTAGTGTTAGTTAAATAGTAAAATAATTTTCTCAGACAAGTTTATAAGAAAAGCTTTCTTAATAAAGATTTGTTAACTTTAGAACTTAGTAAAACTTCCTTTTAATTTTGGAAGGATAATATCAACTAAAAAAATTCAAGTTTGAAGATGCTTTCATAGCATGTGATTTTCAAAGTCTAAAATGAACATATTAAAAGATTTAGTTGAGTTCAAGTCTTTAGTTCAAGATTAAAAATTCTAATCTTGATGGAGTATTTAGCTTTTAAAAGAAATGAGTTCCTTTTATTATTTTGATGAGATCTTCATTACTAATTCTTCTAGAATTTATGATTAGCTTATCCTTTGAAAAGAGTTCATTAAAAAGAAAACTTAAATCTTTTGTTGAAAATTCCTTTTGTTAAGAAATTGTCACGCCCCAAAGTGTGCCCTACACGTGACAGTCCGCCACACTCAATATTTAAACTCAAGTAAGACAACCTTAGTCTTCCCATGAGTTTGAACATAAGGTGTAAGGCTCACTCTCAACATACAGAGATCATACTTTGCTTCGTAATAGTTTAAAGAGACATACATAGCAGCAAGAATGTAAATCATGACCATCTACAAAGAATCATTCTATTACATGAACTAGGGGGCATACCCCGATAACAATGCTAAGGATTCTCAAGCTCACAAAATTCCTTGTATTATTCTTCAGACACTAGTTCCAGGAAACATGATTAGAAGTCCATTTCTACTTTTAGGTCCCGGCCTTAATAAAGCTCCTCAACCTCTGAGAGCCGTACCTGATGTCCCCGGGTCCTCGGAGATAGCCAAAGGTATTCATACTGCAACAGGAAATTATTGGGGTATAAGCTACACTGGCTTAGTGAGTGAAAGCTTCCGAATCACAATTAATACAAAACATTCAAGCAAGTAATTAATCAACCAAGTGAAATGCATCAAACGAGTGAGTTTAACAAACATATGACCAGTAGGAAATCATATGTGGATGGACTTGCGCCCTCCATCCTGGGTTAGCAGATTAACGAATCCTGCGGTACGACGCCGTTTAAGCTCACGGTCAACTGAACAATAATTCGTTTTATGGATCACGATTAACCAACAATTTCATTTTATGGACCACGATTAACCAACATATTCATTTTATGGGTCACGAAAAACCAACCAATGCTAATGCTCCATCCCCTTCGTGATATGAATGAGTCAAATTATAATTGAGGTCCAATATAGATTAATCCAATTCTTTTAGATGACCAACAATTATTGGCAGACAATCAATATGAATTCTAGCTAAACAAACAATAGCTTAGCACCCGGTTTCGATATTCCTTAAGTTCAACTTCACATATCAAATACATCAAGTATATAATTCCCATATACCCCATCATGCATAATCATTTTTATCTTTGCCTAAACAACTAATGCCACTATCATTACAATCACAAGCAATAATTGAGAGCGGAAGTAACACTTACTCGGCCATGGTATACCGGTCTCTTAATAACGGTAGTCGGGTGATAGAGTATCGTCGTACTCGGGATCACCTACCAAATAAAAATAGCTTAATAAGAATTTCATCACTCAACTAATACAAGCTATGCATCTAAACTAATCAAAGTCGTGATTCTCGCTACTCGCAGAAGTTCCAACTTAAAACGGCCATAACTTGGTCATTTTAACTCGGAATTTCGCAAATTTTATATCAATTTCTATCTACTTCGAAAGATCCATCTACTTATAATATTATTTTCAAGTTTTGAAAATATCAAGGTCACGGAACAGAGGGATCAGATCTGTTCTATAACGTTTCCGGTTTCGAAAAATTTGTTTTGCATTTAGAAAAATATATCTAGTTGATGGTTCATGTATGGATGAAATATGAATGGATTCCTAATATGAATGACATGTAATGAGTTCAATCTATGCATGATCTTAATGATTTTTGATAATGAACTTTTAAGAACTCCTAATTATTACAAGACTTCACATTAGCCATTTCCTAAAGTCCATTCTTTCCAATTTTTGCATCTCCTAGCATTTTAGGATTCTATTCCTAGAATTTACTTGTTATCTAACTAAAAACAAGTCTTTATCATCTATACTATCCAAGACCTCCATTTATGCATAAAAATTCACATTTTTCACTTTGTAAATATGTTTTTAAAAAAGCTTTTCACAAAAATCCGAATTTTGGAAAATTTCATTTCTTGCACTTTTCTTAGGAGAAAACTTGTTTAATGCACCAAAAATTGAAGGTTTATTATATCTATTGTCTAAAGATTTCATTTAACACATAAAACATGCAATTTAAGCTTGAATACTAGGTGTTCATGTAGGCACTACTCCAAAATACGAATTTAACAATTTAATCACTATCTCAAGATTTTCCATTCTAACTTCACTACTTGTTTTACATATTACTCATGTCTCAACTCATTTAAACTTATAAAAATCATTCCTTAAGGATACCTATTACATATACCTTCCATTTTTCATGAAAAATATGAGTTTTAAAGTGGTTTTGGTGGTTTTTAAAATAGGGTTCCAAAATCATCCGAATTTCATAAAACATTTCTAGCCAAAAATCCTTTCTTTTTCAAGTTTCTTGCTTAATATATATGAAGATCTATCATCTAACACATCTATACACATGTAAGTCTAAGCTTTTATGATAATTAATGCTTGAAAACTCAAAATAATCATATGAACATCAATGTAGATGAAGACATGAATGTCTAAACACTAGATCTACCATATTTAGTGCATGAATCATGAGTTTCATAGTATGAACATAACTTCCTATGCTAGATCTCTACTTTACATGCATGAACAACATGGTATTCCAACAAAATCTCTTTTAAACACTAGATCCACTTCTTGTGATGGCTTGAGATTCTTGCATTAGTGTTTTCATGTCCCTTGCACATGCTCATTGGGATTAAAAGTGGAAAACACACAAGAATGGTCTTGCCATTACAAGTTTTAGGACTAACAAAGTTTGGAATCAACATCTAATGGATGATTTGAAGAAGAAAAGAAGATGAAACAAACTTGTGAAAATGTGCATGTGTGTGTGTGTGTCACGGCATTGTAGGGAGGAGAGGGAGAGAGTTTAACCTTTGTAAAAATTTTGGAAGAGTAAAAATGAGAGGAGAGAGAGAACATAAGCTTATATAATAAGTGGATTAAGGTTTTAATTGAATAAAAGGAGTAAAATAAAACAAAAATGAGAGGGAAAAATGGGGGAGGGGCGTCGGCCATGAGGGGGTGAGAGAGAGAGAGAGTTTGAAATTTTACAAAATTTGTATTTTATGTAATAAAATGTAATAAATGTAATAATTATTTAGGAAACAAAATTTCTTGGAAAAGAAAATTGAAATGAGTAGTTGTAAGGATGTAAGAATATGGTATGGGTAGTGTGTAGTGTAGGTTGTACTTGTGAATAATAGACAAGACATCTACTTTACCGGTTGTAACGAAAACACGGGAAAATGCTATAACTGAAATTTTTATAAACCGGAAAATTATAAAATTGATATTTTTGGAATCCTTATACAATTTCGGTTCTAATGAATATTCCGGAATATTTTTCTGAGTTTGTGGTCCCGGGGCACGCTTCTCCGTAATTGAGCTCGGGAAGGCCCGGAATTAAAAAATTCCCGAATTTAAAATTTTCTAAGGTTTAAAATATACTCTAAAACAATAATTCACATTTATTTTCTTTATAAAACTTCTTTTGTTATTAAACCGAAGGAAAGCCGGATCTAGGGTTTCTAAGCTCCTCTCACTAAGCTTGAACAAGACCGATATAGGGTTTCGACCTCCGGTTTCCGAAGTTTATCCGATCACTAGGAGAACTAGGGTATACATTATAAGAATAATAAAAATTGGGTAATGAATAATAGTAAATCGTATTAGAAGACTCACTAATTACAGGTAGTAATGAAATACAATTAAATGTGCAAAATCAGGTAATTCTAGCTATTTGAAAATTTGTAAAACCAATAATTTAGAGATCGTTATAGAAATATGAGTCTAACGGCATTAATAACATATCTTTAACATGTTGAATCCCAGGGCGCGCTTTTTGAAGTCGGCACCTGACCGGATTGGAATAGGTCGAAAACTCGTTGATCTCATCCTTTCGAGCATCCTTAGCTTAATACGAACCAATTACACCTTTTCCTCTTATTCCGACTCCTTGGTTTAGGAATACGGGATCGCCGGATCTAGACTACGGAGTTTCTTGGGAGTTTCAGGGACTTAGGTTTCCCGGTTGACTTTCCGGTTTACACCTTTGCCAATTTGGAAACTGATATTTTATACTTATATGACATATCTTATTGGTGAGATTTATTTTAAGGTCGATTTTCATAAGTATTTAATATCTCACAACGTTTCCAGAATTCTTTGGATTGAGTTTTATTCCCGAAGGTTAATCACTATTTACTTCTTAAAATTTGTTTTAGGGCCCTATTTTACCCGAATTTATAAGTTGGAGTTAAATATAAAATTTGTCGTACGTAGAGGTTTTAGAATGGAAGTATATTGAGTTGCTATTTTATCTCTAAAGTTTCTTATTTTTTTCATGATTCAGAAATTTCCGGATTCGTTCGAATTTGGGACTTATCGAAGTTCAGTTTTAATTCGATGTGACTTTTAAGGTTTCATTTTCAAAGTTCATCTTTAGAATTATTTACTGAAATTTTCCAGGGCTTACAGAAAACTAGTTTACTTTTCTTTATTTAAGAAAGAACCCATTTTTATTTTTATTTAAGACAACAACATTCTTAATCATGCATGAATATGATTATGTAGTAATGTAAAAGTAAAGATAAAACATAATAAGATAGAAGAAATACTTGTAAGTAAATAAACATAAATAAATAATCAAGCATAGGGAACCTTAGCTTCATCAAGGTATCTCGATCAGCCCGGGACTAAGAATGGACTAGTCCCAAAAGAAATTTGTTTTGACTTGATATGGACAAGTCTAAGACTAGAAAGACTAGTCTTAATAAATTGCATAAAATAAGTAAATAAATAAATTGCAAGACTTGGAAATAAATAAATAACAAATGAGCTTATATGCTCTAAATAAATATATATATATATATATATATAGTATACATAATATTATATAAGTTAGATTAGAGCAAAAATAACAACAATAAAAACAAAAACATAATAACATAATGTAAAATAGGAACATGAATAAAAACAAAGCATGAACATATTGTTACTTCTTTAACTCATATGAGCCTAAGAAACATACACTAAACTCATGCTAAGTTGTATGAACATGATGAAGAAATTTAAGTAGGATTTTACCTAAGGTTTAATGGAAGGTTTTGAAAGAGATGAATGGGTTTTGTTGTTTGATATTTTTCTTAAAGAGTAGAAATGGGTAAAGAGTATTTTGTGAGAGATTTGTTGGAGAGAGGTTTTGAGAGAGTATTTTGGTAGAGTTTTGTTATGTAAAATGAGTGTGTGTGAAAGAATGAAGGAGGAAGGGGAGTATTTATAGAATTTTTGGAGTGAAATTTGATGTAATAAAATAAATTGAAAATAAAATAATATAGAGAAGAAAGGGGGGAGGGCCGACGCCTATTGAGAGAGAAAGAGAGGGTATTTTTATTTGTTTTGATTTTTGATAAATGAAAGATGTAATGTGTAAGGTAGATGTCAAATAAAGTTGTATTGGAAAAGTAAAAAGTAAGAAAATAGGTATGTAGGTAGTAAGAAATAGGTGTAAGAAAAAGTAGAGATAGTGAAATAGTAATAAATAGTAGGAATAGTACTATAAATAGTGGACTAGACATATAAAATACCGGTAGTAATAAAAATACTCATAAACGAGCTATATCTGTTATTTTTAGTTACCGAAAAATTCTAAAACTGATATTTTTGAAATCCTTATTTAATTACGAGTCTTTTGGTGTTGTCGAAATATTTTTAATATTCCGAGCTTCGGGATACGCTTTTCGAGAACTGATCTCGTTCGAGTTCGAAGGACACTAGAAATTCGCGAATCTAATATTTGTATGTTACCCTACTAACTTAATTTCGTTTTCTAGGGTTTGAGAACGCGGGATTGCCGAAGTTGAAATTGCTTGATTGTTTTGGCCTTTGTTGACTTTTGAACTCCGATTTGACTAAGGTTAGGGTTTAGTCCATCTTTGCCATTTTAACTTAGGGATCGGATAGGTGGATCTTTTCATGTTTGGATTTTTGAATCGATTGATTATTGAACTTTCTATTTTTATTTTTGAAAATTCTCTTATGAAATTCCGTGATCGAAATTGTTCAAGGTTCGGTTTCAACTTGGGTGAGACTTTAGGGTTTCGATTTGGTATTCCAAAACCATTATCGAAAAATTCAGGGGCTTACGGGTAATGTAATCCTCATAATGATTTTGCATAAAAAAATACACCCAACTCACACTTGCACACTTAGAATAGAAATTATCCTACAGTTCATGTGGAATTTTCTACTAGCATAGAAATTAGGGCTTTTGTATTTTAAGTGCAATATGATCACTCCAAAATATACTGCACTTGCTATTTTGAGAAATTTCTTACTTGAATATCTTAAATCAATAATCTAGGGTTTAATTCATATGAAAATTGGGGTTTTCATGCTTTTCATGGGAAACTAAAGAATTTGCCCAAGAGTTGCACCCTATTTATGTTTTGATTATCGTTATGATCTTTAGCACGATCTTTTACACGAGTAATTTTTCCCATGTTCGTGTTAAACCTGAATTCTTCATTTCCATTTCTACACTACATCGTACACAAGTCGTGTAAACAGGTAGTGTATCCACATATTAACTCCAATTTACGTATGCCTTGTTGATTTGCTATTGTACGTGCTACTTATGATTGATAAATACCCTTGAACTTATTCTATGCATGTAAACTATCCCCTACTCCTTCATGCTCATCCATGTCATGTATTTTTCTGTGTAGTCATGGCAAGGACAAAGAATCTACAAAGAAAGATCCACCACCCTGTCGTGCTTCATCATCTGCATTACCAAAAAGAAAGGAAGGCAACTCAGCTTGAATCATCAAGAAAATCTAGTCCATTGCCTTCCGATACTCTTTAGACTAAAGTGAGAATGGATAGGCTGGAGCGAAAACCTTTTGGAGCTCACAAGTACTTGGATTGGAGAGTGTTGGCTAAGTATGGGATAACAAGCAAAATTCGGAGGTGCTTTCCATTAGGCCATGGGAGATGCTATTTGCCATTGACAACCTAATTTTTAAAGACATTACTCCAGAGGTGTTATCTACCTTACAGTACAATGAGAAAGGTACTAGAGTTAAAGCTAACTAATACCTAACTTTACAAGTCTACAAGAAAGTCTATACCATGTCTCTTGCTGACTTTTGTTGGTACATGGGGTTATATACAAAGGAAGAGAAAAGAACAACTGAGTTCAAGTCCTTATCGGTTAGACTACCTAACGATGTTGTACCAGGAAAATACTAGTAGGAATTCTATGGTCAACCAATGAGGTATTACCCCTCAAAGTCAAAAGCTTCTTCTATAGAGAATGCACATTCTAAGGTGATCCACCACATCCTTGCCCATACTATTGCAGCACGTAAGAGCAGTAACGGAGTAGTGAATAACTTTGAGCTGGGTCACATCTACAGCATTGTGAACAAATCTAAAATCAATGTGGGCGTCGAATTAGCCCATTTCATTATTCGTCAAGCCACTAACACTAGGGCCGAGGGGATGTTTTGTGGAGGATACATCACTAGGTCGTTGCAAGGAATGAACATATTTCAAGAACCTGCTCCAAGCATAAATCTTGAGCCCATTAAGAAGGTTTTGGATGGCCTTTTCCGTCAATGGGGTTTATAAAAGATCAAATGGAGTCCTTCCATCCAATATGTTGCTCCTCCTAGGACATCCATGAGCTCCCCAACTGAGCCTATTAGCCACATAGGTGCATCCACTTCTTATGCATCTTCCTTTGATCAAGATAAGAAGTTATTTTGAAAGGAATTTAAGAAAAAGAAGAGGAGGAACAAGGAAGATAGGGAAAAGAACGGGGAGGACAGGAGAAAGAACAAGAAATTTAGGACAGTGGTATGAAGTTTCCTCTAGATCATTGTTGGATGCTTTCTCGCTACCTCTAGCGAATCTCCCCATCTATGAGTCCTCACCTAAGAGGATTATTTCTGAGGAGACTGAGCAACCAACTGTGATAAGATGAAAGGGAGAAGCTTCTACTGTTGTTAAGCTATTAAGCTTAGATAATGAAGTGGCTGAATCTAGAGAGAAGGAGGAGGATGAAGGAAAGTCCAACAAAGAAGAATCTGGTGAGGAAGATGATGATGAAGCGACTATTGATGGCCAAGAAAATGAAGAAGAGGAAACTTTTGAGGAGGAGGATGATGATAAATGATCATATCCTCATTTTTTTGAAGGCTACTGTCTTGATATTTTTCTGTTTTTTTTTTCTTTTTAGACTATCTGCTATTGGGTCTGTACTTCTGAGCTCCCATAGTGGGAAGACTCTTTATCTGTTACGTTTTGATGCTTGTGGTGGTGGTAGGCTAGCTTAACTTCTTCTTCTTTTTCCTTTTTATTTTTTACTTGTTTTTCTTCTAAGTCGTGCTAATTCAAAACTCTTTTGGGGCAACAAAATATGATGATGTTGCTCCAATTGTTCCTAAAATTTGATACCAATCTAAAATCGGGGAAGTTCTCGTTTGCCTTTTCTTTGATTTTATTCATTTCTTTCTTTCTTTCCTTTTTATGATTGAATTATGGGACATTAAGGACAATGACTCGATTGAGTGTAGGGATAGTGGTAGTTTTGAAGGAGATCATTAAGTTTTGAATAATACACGTCTTTTATGCACTTGATTTATCATATTATTTTGCTTTGAATTTGAACTTGATTAAAAGTCCCCCATTTACAAGTTTGTAATTGAGCCCTAAGGCTGAATATGAATAGAATAAATCTTGAAAATATACCAAAAAAACTTGTTTAAAATTAGCATTCATATTAATGTAAAAGCAACTTACATGATGCCTTACTCACCCATGTTGTGGTTAGTATATTAGTCAAAATTGTAAGATTAAATCTAGGTGGAGTAAACTTACTTGCTATTTAGCAATGGAATATAGAGTCTAGAAGTTGACTAAGTCCGTAGTTAAAATTTAAAACGGTTATATTTATAAGCTTGTTGACTTCTATATTATATTTTTAAGAATGTTTTGAGCTTTTTTAATCTCTAGTGAAAGGGTAAATGAAGTTTATCACTTGATGATTCTTCTAGAATAATCTCTTAAAAATTTTGTATTAACTGAACAATAAGGAGTTTAGTTGATATGGGCAGGCTTTGGTCCCTCAGAAGAACGAAGTCTGATCCCGCTATTGACTATACAAGCCTCTTATATGGAAAAAAAAAAAAACAAGCTGACTAAAAGGAAGCGGATAGAAACGCATCCAAAGGAAAAATGAAAGGTGAAGGTTAAAACCTCCCCCTCTGAAGGCTTAAATTTTTTTGAGAGATTTAGATAAAATGAGAAAATCCAGGAGCAAGATGGATGCAAATTACTTTCATTCTATATTACTATGCTTAGAGAAGTGGTTGAAGAGTTTATATACTCGTTAGTGGGTAGTGAAGTGTAACTGGATGTCTTTTGCTATTTGTTTGACTTTGTGATACTGGAATCTGCTGTTGAATGGTGAGGATAAAGTTTAACTTACCTATATTAGCTGTAGAATTTTGATTTCAGTACACTAATTATAGTTATATAGTAGGTTTGAGCTGTAGGGACAAAGTGAGTCTCTATGATCTAAAAGAATCAATGAATGCTATATGAGTTTCAAACTTGTGGAAAATTTTGAGTATATTTAATGATAGATTTTCATTTTCCTTAGTTGTTTTCTTGAAAACAAGTAAATGGTTAAGTGTAGGGAAGTTTGGTAAGTGTTCTAAGACCCTTAATAATTGTGCCTTATTGATAAGATTTTATATAATATTTTGTTGATCTACTAAAGAAAATGATACTTATTGAATGAATTATTCATTTCAAGGCTAAATGAGGAGTAATTGAGCTTTTCAAAAGATGGATGATGAAATGAAGGAAGATTTGATGAAATTTGAAGCTTTTATTGCAAAGTGAGATATATAATACAAGGAGTATATGGCCAGTGTATAATTATTGGAGCAAAAGGTGAGGAAAAATTGGATTTATGGGGCATGCGACCCAAGTATACTAGTAGTGTATGTCAGGGTCATGTAAGATTAATGAGTGAGAATTCCTGCGTTTGTTCCATTTTATACGACCCATGCATGCAGGTGATATAGGGGTCATATGCGTTGATAGAATATAAATAGTGCTCTCTTTTCGTTATTTGGTTCATCCAATCATCTGTATTCAATTCCTAAGCCCCGAATGATGTATTTTGGAGAACTTTTTAAGGGAGAATTGCTACACGGACATCAAGAGTCACAAACGATTAATTTAAAGTATTTTATCAATTATACTATCTCTAAACTCGTCTAGATTTCGTGTTTTACATGTCTATTTCATGGAAGAGTAGATTTTGTATGCCCTAGGTCTTGTGAACCTTAAACGATGTTTTGAATTACTGTTGATTAATGAGAAGTTGATGTCTTGAATTTATTAATGTGATTATTATTGTTTTTGTGATAATTTCTGGCCAAGATTATTGCAAGTGATTCTTATTAGTTAGAAAGAGGTTTCAACTAATATGATAGATCATCCATGAATAAAGAATTACATGTTTCACCAAAACATAGGGACAATTCATGTCAAGCTCCAAAGGGTACCCTAAACGTAATAATCCACCGCATGCTAAACGGGACTTAAGAATCACTACCACAGTCATTCAAAAGTCTTGTATTAGTATACAAGACGTTCCCTTACGATAATAGAATACATAAACAATTGAAGATGGATAGTTCAACCTGATAGGATAAGCATAAAAATATAAACCACAAACATCTCAGGATAAGTTCCAAAGCGTTAAGGGGCATTCCCCTACTACTCATAAGTCTAGGTATTATCTTTTTGGTAAAACTTGATCGTTCTAGGTTCACTACTCAAAACTATACAAAACCAATTGTAAACTTCTAAGGAGATAACTCCTAGTCTCGCATTACTTGATTTGGCCAGGTCTGGGGAAACGGTCATATGTACGGGAACTGCATTAGAAAGAAACTGTAGGGGCATAAGCTACGCTAGTTTAGTGAGTTTCACTTCCAAAATTAAATGCTCAACAAGTAATATATATTAGGCAAGTTATATTAACAACCATATAAAATGCACAAGCACGTGAGCATACAATACATAAGACTTTTCGGAAATCTTATGTTGAATGGATTTACGCCCTCCATTCGGAGTTAGGTGTTTCAGGCCCATAAGACCATAGATTTCAATTTTTCTCACTTATATTGTGGTTGATACAGGTGCCCACCTACACACATTTTTAATTCGGCCATTATGTTAACATTCGAGTTTACAAGCCCTTTGTTGCCCAGCTATTATGCCTTATTCCCATAAAGGTATAATAACCTATGCAATGTGACTCACATATAGTATGCATGGTCAATTTGATTATAAGATTATAGTATAGTAATTAACAATTTATGGGCGATTATAGATATTGCAGACACTTCAATTCTATACTAAATCATACAAATATTTACAACAAGTTCATTTCAATATTCTTATCATCTATTCACCCAAGTAGAACTCACATACACACAATCAAATTTTTATCTTGCCCTAGTTCTAATGCCATTAACGCTACAAGCACAATCACAAGCATATAATTTAAAGATAGTGAACTCACTTGGTCATAATCTTCGGTTTTAACGGTAGTGATCCAGAAACACGAATTTATTCCGATTCCAAAATCACCTAAACAAAAGAAACCCCTATGAGTATTTTATACCATAACTAATTCCAAACATTTCAATTAAAACTCTTTAAATTCGTAATTTCCGTGGTAATTGGAAATTTCAACTTAAAACGGCCATAACTTGGTTATTTTAACTAGAAATTTCACAAATAAGCTATCGATTTCTATTACTTCAAAAGATCTATCTATTTATGATGTTATTACAAAATTTTGAAAACGTTTAGGTCTCAGAATGTTCAGATCAGATCTGATCAGTAACTAGAATTTGAAATTCTGAAATTATTTTGTGAAATTTGCATTATTTCTAACAAGTAGATTATATGTACATGCAATATCTACAAGTTATGATCATGAATGTCATGATATGAGCTATCTACATGTAATTCCTTAATGATTTTTTTATTAAAATGAATTTTGCAAAAACTTTCACTTTGCAATAATGTCATGAACACTTGTTTGAGAAAACTAGCTTTATTCCTTTGAAAATCATGCATATTTTTACTATGATAAGGCCTTGATAACCTATATATCTAATACCTTCATTATCTCAATAAATTTATTCATTTAAAGGTTGGAAAATAGATGCTTTAAGGTGAGTTTTGCATAATGACGAAATTTGCATAATTTTTGAAAGGAAAATATTATTTGATTAGTTGGAAAACCTTTCCTTTGTTTTAAGTTTCTACTTTGATAAAACACATTTACTCTTACGAAAATCAAATCTTTATTACTTCTATTCCCTAAGGCTTTTATTTTTCTATTAAAATACTCATTTTGACATTTGAAAAATGGGTGTTTAAATATGGATCATTTTTAGATCCGAATTTTGGAAAATTGCTTTTGAGATTGTTTCCTGTGAAAAACTCATTTAATCTTTCTAACATTAAGTCCTAAGCAAACTACTCCCTAATGCTTCCATTTCTTTAATAAAACTCTTGTTTTAGGATTGAAAAATAAGTGCTTTCTTGGCATTTCACCCTAGTTACGAATTTCTACATTTTTGTTGGAGTTGAATCATAGATCTAACTTAACTTTTGTAATCATTCTCTTGTTTTGAAAATTTCTCTCAGTAAAACCATGATCAACTTATAAAAATCACTACTTTATGATACCTATTACTTAAACCCTTCATTTTACATGTAAAACCTTCATTTTGAAGTTGGAAAATATGTTTTCTAAATGGTTCTTTCCCAATATTCGAACTTTTAAAATCACTTTTTGATAGAAACAAAATGAATCTTGAGTTTTGATTAACACCTTCACTAAGACTATCATGTAGCAAGTCCTTTATGCATGTAAAACAAGTGGCTATGTCATTTTAACTACTCTAAACAAGTAGATCTACTATACTACTCATGTTATGAATGTAATGCAACGATGACAATATGTAGATGGGAGTAAAAATGAGAATATATGCACAAAATTTCTATATGAGCAACATATAACAATAATGTAGCAAAATACTTAGTATATTTACTTTAATAGTAAGATCTACACATTGTGATGGCAAGGATATCATATTCTAGTGTTTCCATATCCCTAGCATAGAGCTCGTGGGGATTTTTTTGGTGGAACTACACTTGTATGATGTTGTCATTACATGTTTTATAGTGGTAGGGTCAAGATCTATTACCTATCTAGTGTTTTGGTGAAGGAAACTTGAAGAAAACAAAAGTGTGTGTGTGTGTACTTGTAGGAGGGGGTCACGGCAAAAGGTAGAGGGAGGGAAGAGAGAAATTTTTCCAAAAGTTTGATTTATAAGAAATGAGGAAAAGTGAAAAAGTGAAAGGTGAAAAGGAGATTATATAGGAAAATAATTTAGGGTTTTGTATGATTATTTAATAAAAGAAAAGCAAAAAGTTGATTAGATAATTAAATTACCGATAGTAAAGAAAATACGATAAAAATGTTATAACCGTAACTTTTATAACTCAAAAAATCATATAACTGATATATTTATAAATATTATGAAATTATGAATCTAATGGTACTAATATCGTATATTTAATATCCCATGCCCCGGGACACAATTTTAAGATTTGTATCTGATCGAGCTCAAAATAGGTCGAAAATCCACTCATCTAATATTGTTAAGCATTCTAATATTAATACGAGCCAACCTACACTTCTCACTCATTTTTCGGCTCCTTTGTTTGAGAACATGGGATTGCCGGATCTAACTGCTAGGGTTTCCTGAAGTTTTGTTGACTTAGGGTTTCCGGTTGACTTTCTGATTTAGAGTTTTACTTGGAGTTAACTTGTTTCTAATATTCCGGGATTTCATTCTTGGCATTGGCAGACATAGGGTTTCCAGGTCCGATTGGTCTAGAGGTATCCTTTTAAGGTTTAGGTTTCTGGTTTTAAGTTTTTTTCTGAAAGCGAACTCAGGTTTGCTAAGAAAAACAAGGGTTTACAATTCAAATTTCTACAATAAATATCCAATCTTAATTAGGGTCTTATGAATTTCATGCAATTTTACATTGGCGTTAGTGAAGGAAGATATTCCCATTATCTTATGTAGAATTAAGAATCAGTTAAGTTGAAGAGAGTAACTGATTTAATTAAGAAACCCTGCACTTGAAGACTTAACCAATCATTAATTAACTCTTATCATGACAATTAAGGTTTAGGGTGGATCAAAACTAGACATCGTTTGTGAATTAAATTAAAAACCAAGAAAAACTCTCATGTCATTAGTTAGGGTTTGTCTAGTGATTAGTTTAATTATTATTAGTGAATTTGAATTAGTATAATCAATTGATAAGTTATGCTAGATAGTAGTAAAAGGGAAATACTAGTACTTACCCATAGATCCTTGAGGTTGACATTCGATATCAATTATATACTGCAAAATAGGTATGCTTGCCTTTGCTAGATCGTAGATTACAACGGGGTTTGTTTTTTATTATTCTTGATATGATCTACAATCATCGTGTGATAGGATCTTCAATGCCTTCATCATTCACAACTGACATCAGCATATAGGCTAGCTTTTTTGGCATATAAAGAAGTTGTCTATGTATTATTTCAACACATCCAATGGGTGGATCTACCCAATACTAATTGCTAATAGTTTGCATCGACCTTCAGTCGTACCCTAGTTGAGGTTATCATACTCATGCCTATACTTTTCATTAACAATATTACCATGGATGTGTATAATGAATAGAACAAAGTCTACCATTTCAATCGTATCCACATCACGCTAACAACATTAGATCATAATACTTAAATGTTAAGTGAAATGTGGTGTGAATTGAACCATGCAATTACAATATTTTAATGCTCTCTATCCTAGGCTTTCACAATTAAAAAATTGACCTATACTTCTTCTAAGCATTTGACTGGACACTTGCCATCCAACATCTGAAAAAAACAGAAACTCCAAAGATACAAACCTAGTACTTCAGCACACAAAACACATGATAGGGAAAATATTATCCATAAACATAAAAGTATTATACTTAAACAAGTAGATGATTCAATTGGCCAGTATTATTAGTGTTACCAGACTCGGTTGACCTACCTAGTTGAACTCGATTTGTCTTTGGTAATGGATTAGTTTCAACCATGATTTAACTCATAGTTCAATTTGATTTTATCTAATGACTTTTGACCCTCTAGCTTGTTTGCGTCTAGCCTCGACTGGGTTTGACAACATTGGTATTTTCATACCTAGATTTAAAATACCAACTATAACATGAAGTTGTAAGAATGTAAAAAAACACTAGAAATTCTTTGCTTAATAATGCAAATATTATCCATGAACGTAACAGTTTTATGCTTAAAAAAAGCAAATGATTCAATTGCATAGCATCTTCATACTTAGGTTTTTCTAATGCAAACTATAACACGAAGTCACAAGAATGTAATAATTCCTAGCTCATTACTTGTTTTAGATTGAAGTAGGAGAGACTAAGCATGCCAAAGAGAATTTTATATCAAAAAAGTGTATAAAGTGTGTTTAAGAGTGCAAGAGAAAGTAAAAGAGAGAGAAAGAGTTGACTCTACAAAGAATATGTGGATTGTGTTGATACGACCAATGAAGGCATATACACCCTTAATATAATTTTTATTTTGGTTAAAGGCGCTT
Organism: Combretum micranthum; assembly: GCA_024138025.1. Taxonomy (NCBI): domain Eukaryota; kingdom Viridiplantae; phylum Streptophyta; class Magnoliopsida; order Myrtales; family Combretaceae; genus Combretum; species Combretum micranthum. The sequence goes on along the minus strand of JAMXBD010000627.1, from coordinate 320,088 downwards.
GCCTTCTAATATTTATTTTACTTAGCCAAAGCATATATTGCACAACACGCTTTAATGACTTGAAGACATACTCCACAAATGTGTCTTTTATAGTGAACTTTTTTTACATAAGATGCACCTGCTATTGAAATATCTTTAAAAATTACGATATTTTGTTAGATCTAAGATAGCATTTGGTTGTACCATTTTTCATGGCATTGGATTGGATAAAAATCATTGTAACATATTTTGTTTACAAAATGTATATGAGATTGGATAGAATTCTCTTTATGGAATTATACAAAACTTAAAATTTTTGTTTCTTATATTTTATGGTACAAAAATATCAGAACTTAGGTAATGTTTAGTTGTAAGAACTGGATAAGATAAGGATGACTGAACAGTATAGTATAAGAAGTATTGATAGTATAATAGTATTGGATAGTATAATTCTCCAGTATCAAACAACATTAGACAAAATTTTTATTAAGAGATTTTGTTTTTGTTCGGTTCCAATATTTTTATACTTTGAAATACGAGAGATAAAAATTTTAAGTTTTGTCCAGTCTCATGGAGAGAGTTTTATCCAGTTCTAATACATATTGTAAACTAAACATAGTATAATGACTTTTGTCTAATCTAGTATCACGAAAAATTGTGCAACCAAATGCTATCTTAATAAAAATTTGACCAATGCTATCCATAGCCTTGTATACTAAGCATGGTACAAAAGAATTGTTTTGTCCAGTACTCATTGTACTGTATTCTCAAGTTTTTCTTATCTTATTTAATCCCTGTAACCAAATACTACTTCTCTTCATCGTATAGAATAAAGGGGAGTGAATTCTAATTCAATAGGAATGTAACAAAGATGTAATGATTACAATGTTCACTTGATATAAAAAATAAAACAAGTAATTATTGAAGTAAAAATAAAATAAAATACCTATAATGCCCTTTATCTATATTATAAAGAAATGTTATTTGTATAGAAAATATTTTGAAGATAAATGTATTAATGACAAAGATTGAAAATAAGCATCAAATGACAATTATGTGTATGGAGTTTGGAGATGTATTCATTATTTCGTGTAATATTCCCTTCAAATAAACACCGTCAAGAGGAAATAAATAAATATTAACCTACGCTACTTAGATTTTATGATTTTGTACAAAACTATTGTAATATGGGAACGTAGGTGGTTGCAACTGATTTCAAGCAACCGTGGTCTCATATTTATTTTTAAAAATTTTCATGTTTAAGATATTTTTTTTGGTTAATTTCATGAATTATACAAAAATATGTAATTAAACACCTAAATTTTAAAATTAATTAAAAACATTTATGTGATGCTAATAATATTTCTAGCAAAATTCTTTTAGTAATTAAACTGATCAAATTCAAAATATTTTAGATAATTAATTTTAGAGTTTAAATATTAAATTAATTAAATTTAAAATGCAACACTAGTTACATATTTTACTAGGTTTAATACCATTCTTGGCGTTATTTTTTAAATTCAATTTAAATTTTTTTCCTTCCTTTTATCCCTAAATTTTCTCATCCTCTTGCTAACCCCATAATTTTTCATTTAGACATTGTGGAAGTTTAGATATCTCGCTCCTCCTACAGACGCCCAGGGCAACCTTCTTTTTGCGGATAGAGAGAAGTAAGGAAGCCGTGGTAGTAAAATGGTGGTGGGCGTCTCTTCCCTGCAACCGAGAATTCTGTCAGCCTTCATGGGAGATGGCATCAACCGCTCCTCTCTTCCTCTCCATCGCCTCTTCAGCTGTAACCCAGGTCCTTTCTACACACACTCACTCTCACTCTCACTCTCACTCTGTTGCATTGTGTGTACACTTGTGTTTTATTACTCCTTGCTCATGTCGTGATAATATTTGATAAATGGTTTAATCCACGTGAGGTTCAGAAATGTAGTGTCATTATCTCATAGGAATTGATGTCATAATCCGGTCCAGCTTCGTATATTTCTTATGAGAACTGCACAGTACAGTAGTTTAAGCTTATGTCCTTGAAAATTGGAGTAGCAAATAAGCTCAGGACAGCAACACACTGAGTTGACGCTAGAAAGATAAGAAAAGGGCTTGACTTCCGAGCTGCTCCATACTAGTCGTTATAGGTGTTTGATTTAGGGATGGATGAGGTGAAAACTGAAGCATATGTAGCGACCTTGACTCAAGAAAGAGGGATGGACGGTGCCATTTAGCATGTTTTGAATGGCAAGACCGCTGGAAAAGGGGACTTGTGGATGAACCATCTCACATACTGAAAATGGGAAAGGGGTTGTCCCAATTGTAAGTTGAAGAAATGAGGAAGTTGAGTCTTTGAGGGAGGAAATTTTATCAGCCTTTGATTTGGTAATTTGCCGAAGTCTTAGGTGTCGTCTTTCATGGTTGAAACTTTGACCACCGTTCAGTGAATCGTCAACCTCTTGAAGCAAATTCATTCCTGTAGCTTCTAAAAATGCATAATTAGGTCCTAAAAACCTTTTTTTAAATATGTCTGTGTGTGTGTGTGTTCAGATGTGGCCATAATTTTTTGGGGCAAGACAAATAGCATGCCATGCATGCACCATAGGTTAATTGCATGCATTTTAACTGGTGAAAATTGTTCTTGTTAACAAGTATGCATTTTTTTTCAACAACAGATTTTGTCTATAGCTATACTTTCATTTTTTGGCTTCACTTTCAAGTCTGGAAAAAGTCTGCTTGACTTGTTGAATTCAAAACTTTTTAACCTTGATTCAAGTCTAGACATCTACGAGGAACTCAGGGTTGTGCTATTGTGCATTTTATAATATATATATATTATATATATTCCCATGTTATTTTCAAGGTGACTTTATATAGGTTAAGGCCATACAACAAAAGGGGACGATGATATAAGTTCTATCAAAATCATTAAGTAATCTAGCCCTTCAAACATTGAATTAACTAGGAAAATGGTTATTGGACAGTTTAAACTGGCACTATCAAACACAGGTAGTATAAGGAAAATACCTTCCTCCTATCCTAACTTTCATACAATGTTCAAGCGCAGCCTTAGTATTATGCTATCAAACCATGGATGACATATCCAAATCACCTAATAAAGCCTTCTTGATACACCTAGGATCAGAATCTGAGCATGTTAATGCATTTGAGCTTAAGATTATTTTGTTATAAATTGTTTAAGCTGTTGATGCGTACTGAATCATTCCATTTTGATGGTAAAGCTAAAAATGTATTTTTAGCTGTTAGCGCTCTATAGCTTGTTAAGAACTTAGCTCCATGTTGCATCAAATAATACTACAAGATGTGCTTCATTGGCAATTTTGAGTTAAGTACTATTTCCGTCTTTAATTGTTTCATTTTCTTGTGGAAACAATCTTTAACACTAAATCTTTTGACACTTGTTTCAAATTTAAGTAGGAAGCAGACATGCGTCAATGCAGTTATCCAGAACATTTTCAGGCTTGACAAACCTCTTGTTCAACAGGAGGTATGTTCTATGTGTATAACTATATAATGCTCATGTAGTAGATCATGCAATTTTCTCTTATATCGATTACTTGAAATTGTTAGTATATTTAACTTATTTTTTTCTTTAATTGGAAGCATCTTTATCCTGTTTCTTGGGAGTCGCTGAAGTTGGCATATCAGTGTTTTAAGTTACTCTCTCTACTATGTAACTCTTCACTTGATCCCTGAATTACTTCTACAGAATTACTTAATTCTCATGCTATAGTTATTTTGAAACAATGTTTATATTTTTTTCTCATGATTAAATATCTATTAAAATAAATTTAAAAATGCATTAAAAAAATTAATATTAATAGTTTTTATTTTCATATAATGATAATCATATTTAATTACTATTACAAAAATTGCACCATATGAAAAGTAAGATTCGGATTGTGAAATAGGTGGGAAATTTTGTTGAGGTGGTAATTTTCGGGAGTTACTGGAATCCATGTTCAAGAACAAATTGTAAATTAGAGAGATTTTAAAATAGTGGTATTTATAGTTTAAGTTAGATGTAAAAAAAACTTGATAAATTCTCATATATATATTTATAGAAGGGGGTAAAGAAAAAAAAGACATCGCTTTTGGCTATTCCACGATGGTCATATATCCAACGATATTCTACCATGGAGATTAAAAAGCAAAGGCCAATTGAATGACCTATTTCAAACAATAACTATTTGGCCTGCTTGTGTTAAAAAAGGGGGGAAAAAGAAAGAAAGAATAAATAAAATTACATGACAAGCACCATATTTCAACCAATAGAATTTAGAGAGTTGAGGATTGTTTCACTGAATAACTCTCCAAGGAACTCACTTTAATGCTGAAGAGAGTTGCTTAGCATGTATAAGAACCCCTGCTAAGCAACCTGCAATAAAGATGCTCTTACAGGTCTATTGAATTGATAGTGGTTTGTTTCCTTTTATGATCGTATTTTTATTCTCCAGATTTTGTGGGGTATTTCCCTCCAAAGGCTGTGTATTTTTGTGTGCATAGATAAGAAGACAATGAATATATGTTGAAACCTTTTCTTTTTTTCTTTTTTTGGGTATATTTTGTTCATGTTATTAGAGCTCATTGATTCTTAGCATCCGAAAGGGCCTGTAGATTAACACACTTTTGATAATCAATCTCCTCAAACAATTCCAAGTACCAAACTTAAATTTGGAACATTAGACATGCATATCACACTCGAAACACCTTTATCTTCACCTATTAAGCAATCTTAGATTAGTGGTCATCATTTTCTTCAAATTGCGCAATACAAATAAAATGGGGTTATTTGAAGTCAAGCTTAACACTTGGAGAAGAGGCAAGCTTGACATCTAATGGGATCAACATCAAGGCTAGATGTTTCGTCTATTGATAAAAGCATGTGGGAGATAAAGAACACCATTGTCATGTCCTGCCTTGTTAATTCCATGGAGCCTTGCATTGGATGCACCTATTTGTTTGATGAAACAGCAAAAGAAAATTGGGGTGCGGGCTAAAGTTCTATTCACATCTTGAGAACATCTTGATGCTTTGAAATTAGTTAGAAAATTCATATGATGAATCAGTGAAGCATGTCCATATTGAATTTTATAATGTAATAGTTGAATGGTAGGAGGAAATGGATCATTTTTTAATATTGATTGGAATTGTCCAGTAGACTAATTAAACTAAAATCAATTGCTTGAAAAGATCTTATTTTACCCTCCTCCAAACCCACCCAAAAAGAAAAAAAACAAAGAAAAAAAAAGGGGCTCTTGAAAAGTAATGGGCAACATGGTCTTAGTTTTTAACTTAATGAGGTTTGCAGCAAGCTCTTAACCCCCAACAAGTTCGTTCGATCTCAGAATCCTATTCAAGGAATTCCCCTGGATCACTCCTGGTCATGCAAGTGACTGATCAGAAAAGAATTTTTTTCCTTCATTATGAGAAGTCTTTGCTGAAGTACGAGTAAGTAGAGTTGAAGGAAGGCTATGTGTCTCTATTTACTGCATATCAAACTTAGAGCTTTGCCTTGACCATCTTAAAGGAGCCTAAGCGAGATGCAACCTGGTCTAAAGGAAAACCTTGGTGTGACCTATGTCAAGTACCCTATCATACCAGTGACACGGTGGGAGGTTCATTAGTCAATGATGGTACCAATAAGCTTTCCTTATAAATCTATATGAACATGAAGTTGATCATGATGTTCCATTGCATACAAAGCTCAAGCCACAACAGTGCAATCTTCATATAATCTACTCACACAATATTACACAATATGTATAGTCTGATACCAGTTGTCTTTTGTGCTTTCACTACTTGCTTGTGTCTTTAAGAACCAGTGTGGTGCAAGAATATTTGCTGCTTCCCTAATGCCATGATTTGTGGTGAAATTTCTGGGTAAAAAAATCACATAACCCGTTTATTGCAGATTTCACATGATGTTGAATTGTTTAATATTGAAAATTACTTAGGCAGAGCAACTACAACAGTGTACCGAGGCTTTAATTGAAGATGAATAAAATCATGTTTTTTGAATTCAAACTCATTGTCAAAGAGCAAAAATCCAAGTCTGTAAACTATCCAGATAAAAAGGTCTATGCTTACTTCAGATTGATGTGTGCTAATTTAATAAATTTACTGGAATTAGTAGGATCAATAGCTTTTGCTGAGATTTTATCAAATGAGTTAGGATTTTTGGTTAGGAACCTGGTTATTATATGGATCACTTTGATCTTCTGACATGTATGAATTTAAGAGCCTAATATCCTGCTTTGGACTAAGGAATCGTACTTTTGATGAACACTGTTTTGCAATGCTTGCACAGTTTTAAAGATGGTTAGTTAACTGCTGTTTTGTTTAAATGTTCAGAAATGTTGATGATCTAATTGATGGAAAGCGCAAACGTCTAATGCCTGGGGAATTGTCTCCTCGTAGACCAGTACCAAACCACATAAAGAAGCCTCCATATGTCAATTCACGTCAACTACCAGGAATAGCTAATGGACCTGAAGTGCATGATGCAAAAGGAATAGAATGCATGAGAGCGTCTGGAAAGCTTGCAGCCCAGGTTCTTCAGTTTGCTGGGACGTTGGTGAAGGTACAGTTCTTACGTAGGTATTTAGTACAAATAACTTGTTCTTTATGGTGGGCCTGATTATAAGATTGAATGTTTTATTGTAGTTTATGCGTTTTATCTAAGTGAACCATTGGGCAGCAAAACAAGCTTTATACCGCTCAACTTGCCCTTTAGCATTGTATTTGGTATGGAATTTCCAAGTTATACTAACAACGTTTTGGTGGGTTTGTTAAGTTATATGTTGTATTTATTAGTATTATATTTACTATACAATATAATTAATATAGTGGTAGGTGAGATATATCAATAGTCACAAGAACATTGTATATATATCTCTATGTATATACAAACAAAAAGATAAGAAATACATATTTTTTATTCTCTCTTTTATTTTCACATGGTATCAAAGCCCTAGATCATCTAAACCCTAACCCTAATTTACTTAAACACAAACCCTAACCCTATACCTTAATTTCCATGGCCGTCAAAGGCATGTTGTCCATCTTTCCGGTGCTGGATTAAAAATATTTTTACACCACCATGTTCCTCTCTTCTCTAGCATCATAACCCACAAATCTAGTCACCACAATCTCCTATATGAGCTGCCATGCGCCATCGCCGTCGTCACTGCCGGATCTTCTTTTTCGGTCGTTTCTTGGCCTTTTCTCTTGACAGGCACCGGCTTCTACTCTTTATTGGGTTTCGGCCATCAAAACCCATAAAAGCCAACTTCTTTCGCTGCTAGCCGCCGTTGTACATCGTCGTCCGCCGATCAGTTGTCTCTTGACGGTTTGTTCACTCTTCTTAAGGGTTGTTTGTTCTTTTTAACATGGCTACCGATGGTACGTCCTTAAAATCCGGTCCTTTTTCGAGTCTCTTGTCACCAACTCTGGCTATTGCAACAGAAAAGTTATTGGGCAGCTCTAATTATTTGTCTTGGTTCAGAGTAGTGGAGTTGTGGTGTATGGGTTAAGGTTTACAGGATTATTTGACCACTAAATTAGATGATGTGCAGCGGGAGAACAGAGATAATTGGATAAGAACTTATGCTTTACTATTGAGTTTGTTATGGCAATCTATTGATCCATCCCTTCATCCAATTTATAATTATTATAGGACATGCTATGATGTATGGGTTCAAGCAAAGACTCTTTATACTAATGATATCCAATGTCTGTATTCGGTAATTTCTAATGTGCTTAACTTGAGACAATCTAGTATGTCTATTACTGATTTTCTTGGTAGATGGGCATCTATTAAGGCTGATTATAACTCTCTCCTTCCTTCCGGTTAGTCTCTTAAGGATGATGGCTTAGAGAGACAGATTCTTTATGGTTTGCATGCTTGCTACTCTTGGTCCTAATCTTGCTCCAATTCGAAATTAGATATTGGCTAGTTATATTATACCATCTATGGATGAAGTTTTCCCTCGCTTCTTCGTGCCTCATCCATCCCTAATGTATCTTCACATGGTTTTTCCTTCTGTGGATAATTTAGCTTTAGCTTCTCATGTGGCTCCCAGAGTTTGAATAAATCCAAGAGAAGGACAAGGTGGAGATCGTCTTTGGTGTACCTACTGTCATTGATGGGGGCATACTAAAGATAAATGCCACAAGTTATATGGACGTCCTCTACGTGCTAATATCATCCAAAGTACTAATTCTGCAATGATTGAAGGACAACATCAGGATTCTCTACTAGTCACTGGAGCTAATCTTGAGAATTATCTTCAGTATCAGGCTTCACATCAATCATCATCTTCTACTGCTTTGCTTGCCCATACTGGTAATTCTGTTGCATGTCTCACCCAAACTTCCTCATTAGGTCCTTGCGTGGTTGATTCTGGTGCTTCTGAGCATATTTCTGGTAATCCTTCTTTTCTCACTTTTCAAAATCTGTCTCATTACCTTCTGTGACCGTAGCAAATGGTTCAAACGCAATAGCTAAAGCTATGGGTAGTGCACAATCCTTACCATCCTTGAATTTGGATCATGTTCTCTATATTCCACAATGTCCCTTTAATCTTATCTCTATTAGTAAGGTTATTCGTGCTCTAAACTGTTCTATTAAATTTGATTCTCATTCTGTTATTTTTTAGGATCTCAGTTTGGGATGGATGATTAGCACAGGATGTGAGTCACGAGAACTTTACTACCTCATAAACCCTCCAGGTTATTCTACTGCCTATTGTGCTTTTGTGTCTTTAGCTCTTCTCCACAATCGTTTTGGTCATCCCAGTCTCTCCAAGCTTCAGAAGATAGTTCCTCATTTATCTCTTTTGTCTTTCCTAGAGTGAGAGTCTTGTCAACTTGGGAAACAGTCTAGAACTTTATTTCCTAAGCGAGTCAATAATTGGGCTACCTCTCCTTTTGCTGTTGTTCACTCTGATACTTGGGGCCTTAGTTGTGTTGTGTCTGTTTTGGGATTTCAGTATTTTGTAACATTTATTGATGACTATTTGCGCTGTACTTGGCTATATTCAATGACAAGTCGTTCTGAATTTTTTTCAATTTTTGAGTCATTTTGTGCTGAAGTTAAAACACAGTTTAACATTATGCGTAGTGACAATGCACCAGAATACTTTTCTACTCCATTTACTAAATTTTTGTCATTTCATGGCATTTTACATTAATCCTCCTGTACTTATATATTTCAACAAAATGGAGTCGCTGAGCATAAAAATAAACATCTTATTGAAACCGCTCGAACACTACTTTTACATCATCAAGTACCTATTCGATTTAGGGCTGATGTTGTTCTCATTGCCTGTTATCTCATTAATAGAATGCCTTCTTCCGTACTTTAACATAAAATTGCTCACACTATCTTATTGCCTGGTCAACCATTATATGCTTTCCATTACGTGTATTTGGTTGCACATGTTTTGTTCATGATATGTCTCCGGGTCGAGATAAATTATCAGCGCGGTCCACCAAGTCTATTTTTCCTTGGTTACTTCAAACATAAAAAAGGTTACAAGTATTATTCGCCCATAACTCGTCGCTACTATCCGTCTTTTGATGTTACTTTCTTTGAATCTTCTTCCTTTTATTCCTCATCCTCCGCTAATAGTCCTATGTTAGAAGTCTTACCTATGCCGTCTCGGTTAACTCTTCCTGAGACTGTCTCTGTAACTTCCGATTCTACTCCTCCTTCCCCTCCACCATTACAGGTTTACCATCGATGCTTTTGACACCCGCCTTCATCAGACACATCACATCTTTTGGAAGCTTCTGTTGACTCACCTTTTGATCCAACGTCTCCACCTGCCGAGGTCCTATCTAAAGCCGAGCTCCCCATAGCCCTCAGAAAAGGTATCTGTTCTACTCGTAATCCTCAACCCATTTATAATTGTCTTAGCTATTACCGATTTTCTCCATCCTATTACACTATTGTTTTCTCTCTATCTTCCATTTCTATTCCTAAAAATGTGCGTGAGGCTCTTTCAGATCTAGAATGGATACAGGCTATGGTTGAGGAGATGACTGCTTTGCATGCCAGTGGTACTTGGGATTTGGTACCGTTACCGCCTGGTAAATCTCTTGTTGGGTGTCGATGGGTTTATGCTATAAAGGTGAACCCTGATGGTACGGTTTGATCGGCTTAAGGCTCGCTTGATTGCCAAGGGTTATACTCAGGTGTATGATTTGGATTATGTTGATAAATTTTCTCCTGTAGCTAAAATGTCCTCTGTTCGCTTGTTTATCTCCATTGCAGCTATGCGGCATTGACCCTTGTACCAATTGGACATTAAAAATGCATTTCTTCATGATGAACTTCAGGAGGAGATTTATATGGAGCAACTGTCAGGCTTTGTTGCTTCGTCGTTCACTTTATGGTTTAAAACAATCTACACGTGTTTGGTTTAGCCGGTTCAGTACTGTTGTAATGGAGTTTGGTATGATTCGCAGTACATCTGATCATTCAGTTTTCTATAAGCATACATTTGAGGGGTAATGTATTTACTTAATAGTATATGTAGATGATATTGTCATAATTGGTAATGATCGGGATAGTATTACTCAATTGAAGGCACATCTTTTCAAACATTTCTAGACCAAGGACCTTGACTTGTTAAGATACTTCCTTGTCATAGAAGTTGCTCAATCCAGTTTCGGTATAGTACTCTCTCAAGGAAAATATGTTTTAGATATACTAGAAGAAACTGGTATACTTAATTGCAAGCCTGTAGAATCTCATATGGATCTCAATATAAGATTGGTACCAGGACAGGGGGAGTCTATTATATATCCAGGGAGATATCGTTGTTTGGTAGGAAGACTCAATTATCTTACTATCACTCGACTTGATATATCATTTGCAGTTAATGTTGTCAATCAGTTTCTCTAATTTCTTTGTACTAGTTATTGGAATGCAGTGGTCAGGATTCTTAGATATAAAAAAGATGCTCCAGGTAGAGGTTTACTATATGAAGATCATGGTCACTCCAAAATAATTGGATTTTCTAATATTGATTGGGCAGGTTCTCTATCTGACAGATGATCTACTTCTAGGTATTATATTGTTGTTGGAGGAAACCTGGTATCTTGGAAAAGTAAGAAGCAAGATGTTGTCGCCAAGTCAAGTGCAAAAACAGAATATCTTGCCATGGTTTTGGCAACTTGTGAATTGATTTGGTTGAAACAGTTGCTTGAGAAGCTAAAATTTTGTGAAACTTTACAAATGAAGCTAATTTGTGATAACTAGGCTGCATTACATATAGCTTCCAATCCTCTATTCCACAAGAGAACTAAGCACATAAAAATTGATTGTTATTTCATCCAAGAAAAGATCTTATTTGGCTGCATCTTCACTAGCCATGTCAATTCAAATGGTTAGTTTGTTGATGTACTGACCAAATCCTTAAGGGGGCGAATATATTTGTAACAAGCTTGGTGCATATAATTTGTATGCTCCAACTTGAGGTGGAGTATTAAGTTATATGTTGTATTCATTAGTATTATATTTACTATACAATATAATAAATATAGTGGTCGGTGAGATATACCAACAGTTACAAGAACATTATATATATATATATATATATATATCTATGTATGTACAAAAAAAAAAAGGATAAGAAATACATATTTTTTATTCTCTCCTTTTTTTTCACAGGGTTGTTGGGGGGAAGGACCCACGTTTGGTTTTTGAGGAGCAGGTTAATCTCTTCTTTCGTTCTGCCCAAATAGGATCATGGATGGCTGTAGCTGTAGCATAGTGACGAGGCTTGGGGTCAGTAGAGTAGATATGAAGGTTGGGAATGATTTGAGGTTTAGTGGTACTAAATTTGGAATGTGTGAGCATTGAGTGCTTGGATTACAACTTTGATGGTTAAGTTGAGGAAGCTAAGTTGGTTAACAAGATAGGGGTGACTGTGTGAAAGGGAAGGGGGATTTATTGATTGGTTAAAAGATAGATGAGGTGTATCAAAAGAAGTAGAGTGTGGTTTGAGGCAATAACATATGTGACAATACAGATAAGTAGTTGGTGGGTATTGGAAGGAGGGTAAAGGAGGTGCCTTCAAGGTGGGTTAAGGCAGTTAGAGAGGAGGTGTTATAATGGTTGGTGTCAATGAGGGTGGGATTAGAGGATGCTATGCTAATAGTAATGGTGGAAAAAGATGTGAGAACTAGTGTTGGAGCTAGAGGTAGAAGTGAGTTCATTGTAGGGGAAAATTGATTCATGCTAGAGCACATTGTGGTTAATGTAAACCTGATACAAGGGGCTGGGTCAAGACAGTGATAACTTTTGTGTTAGGCTAAATAATTTATAAAAAACACAAGGAATAGAATGGGGGGGGGAAGTCCATTAAGGGTTTTAGATGTCATGTTATGAAAATAGGGGCGCCTAAAGCACAATTAAATTTTATCATTAGCTGGAAGATGAGAAAAAAAAAAAAAAGCTCTTTCCTCTCTAAACTTTTCCCACCATAAGGTTAGGGTTTTCTTCCTCCCTGCTTCTCCTCCAGCTACCTCGCTCTTCTGCTTTCTCTTCCGTCACCCTCTCTCTCTCTCATCTTTCGTCCTCTCTTATCTCTTCTCTTTTCTTTTCTTTCCATCTTTTTCCTTTCTCTCTTCTTGTCTCTCCTCCCACTTACCTCTCTCTCCACCCCCCACCTTAGTGCCTTCGTTCTTCTCATCCCCCTCTTCCTCTCCTTTCTTCTTCTTTGCCATTCTACCCGTCTCTCCTCTTTTTCTCATTCTTTATCTCTCTCCTCTTCCTATCTCCCTTCTTTTTCTTCCCTTGTACCTCTTTCTTTTTTTTTTTGCTCCTCCTTCCTGACCCCGCCTTATGGTGCCGTTGATGACGGGTGGTGCATCTTGGCGGCAGCCTAGAGCTGCTACCACCTTAGGGGAACTTCTTCCTCTTAGTTTTGTTAACAAATCTTTTGTTGTGAAACAAAATTAAGGTTGAAATGGTGATTCCTCAACGGGTTGAGGTTAGTGTCAATGGTGAGAGTGTTGATAAAGCTCATGGGTCTATCTTCTCCCAACTTAATCTCCCTTCCGAAGGGACTTCTTCTTTTGGGAATGCTACTTTAGAAGAGCTTGAAGAAGGTTTGCGTAAAGTAGATGAAGCTAGGAAATCTTTTTCGCCAAAGAAGATATCCTTTGATGAAGCTTTTGCTTAGGGAGGTTCCCCTTCAAGGGTTTGCCCTGATTTCAAGTTGTCAAAAGGCCCAACTGCTAAGGTAGCTCTCCTGCCTTCTATTGCTATTGAATGGGCTAAATATTGGGAAGCTACTCTAGTGGGTTTCTTCCTTGGACGAAAGACTCCTTTCTCACTTGTATAATCTATGGTGCTCCGAATTTGTAAAGATTATGGTATTCTTAATGTCTTGGGGATAAGGATGGTTTCTTCTACTTTAGGTTTGCCTCCTCTTCTAATTTGGATGCCTTTTGGGCTAAATCCTAGTATTTTGCCCAGAGGTATCTGGTCTTGCAAAGATGGTGACCTGAAATGTGTCTCGACGAGCCTCGACCTATTGAGGTCCCTGCTTGGGTGCTCCTCTAAAAATTCCATGTGAATTTTTAGTTGCCAATGATATTAGTTATATTGCTAGTGGGGTGGGCAGACCACTACAAGTGGATACTCTTACTGTCTTAAGAGAAAGAGCAAACTAAGCAAGAGTATTAGTTGACGTGGATGCTAGAGATGATCTTACCCTCCAATTTGAAATTATGCGTGATGACAGTGTGTCTACTATAATCTTAGTTAAATACTAGTGGCTGCCACCTATGTTAAAAAATGTTGTGTTTTTAGCTATTCTTGTCAAATCAAACAGCAAAAACCCGCCCATGAAGACTCTTCAATGCCTCAAAGTAAAAGGAAAGGGAAGCAACCTATTACTCATGAAGGTTGCTCAGCTAATGAAGTCATTTCAGGGTCTCCTGGTCATGTCTTTAGGGACCTTATGAAAAGTGAGGATGAGGTTGTGTCTCCTTTGAAGATAGTTTACACGAACCACACTGAAGGTCCTATAAGGGTTGCCGAAACTCCAAGCAGTCCTGCTCCTTTCCAAAGCTCTAGTGATGTTTCAACGCATATCTTTGAGACTTCGGTTTTAGATAATTATGTGAGGTCCCCTTTAGCTCCAACTGAAAATAATGGGTTGAAGTTTGATGCTCCTCCAATGTTGGTGCCCCTTGTAAAAGGAGCCTCTAGTAAAAACTTGACCAAGGGTTTCTAGTCTTTCTTCCTCTTTTGGTAGTGGTAATAGCTCTTTCGAGTAGGAAAAAGAGGAAAAAAATTCTTCGACACGTGAAAACACTCCTGCATGTAGCGCTACTAGTTCTTTTTACCATCTTGTGTTTCTATGAATTTTGCTGCCTGAAAAATGTTTTGAGGCATTGGTGACCCTTCTAAAAGTAGCCAATGCTAGGAAGGTTTGTGTGGATATGGTGTTTCTATGGTAGGGCTGCTTGAAACTAGAGTAAAACACTCAAGTAAGTTTACAATCAAGCAAACTATTGGTAGGAATTGGTCTTTTTCAATCCAGTCTTGTTAGAAAACACCTTTGGTTGGGTTGGGTAGGGATGATGGTATTTGGGATGTGTCTATTGTCATGGAGCATGCTCAATTCCTTTGTTGTTACTGCTCTAATATAAGGGCTAATGTGCAGTTTGCTGTTACTTTTGCTTATACATCAAATTTTGAGCATGAATGTAAGGATATGTGGTCACAACTTCTTGGCATCTGTTATCTTGGTTGTGGGGAGCCTTGGATCCTGTTGGGGGATTTCAAGGTCTCTAAGTTGCCTAAGAAGATTGTAGGAGGCAATAGAAGGATGAACTTAGCCATGACTGATTTTAAATCTTTCCATGATAGTGCTGAACTTTTTGACTTTTGATTTGTGGGAAATTACCATACTTGGTCTAACAAGCAAGTTGATTGCCTTATTTTGAAGAGGCTTGATTGGGTACTCATCAAGGTTGGATTTTCAATTTTCCCTATTCCAATGCTAATTTGCTCTCACAATCTTGTTGGATCATACCATGTGTATGTTGCTTGGGAATTTTTCTCCTGGCCGGCATAGATCTTCCTTAAGTTCTTCAATTGTTGGACTGATGCTGATGGGTAAAATTCGAAATAGGAGCTGACAAAGCTGAATAACGAAGACTTTTTTAACAATTCAGCTAAAGTCTTGCAAGCCGAGCAAGCCCTTAGCTCTTTGCAATCTTTAATTGCACAAGGGGATGTATCTCACATGCAAGAGGAATGTAAAGCAGTTAAAAACTATTATTTCTTGAGGAATGTAGAGGAGAGCTTCTTTAAACAAAAATCGAGAATCAAGTGGCTCAACTTAGTTGACAAAAATACTTCTTTTTTCCACAAGGCCATGATTCATCCTCATAATTGGAGATTAATCCATTCTCTTGATTGAGAAGATGGCTCGTTTGCTTTTGGTACTCAAGCTATCCTTAGAGAGTTAATCTTTTATTTTTCTAACTTGTTTAAAGACCATGGAGTTGGTCAAAATCTATCTTAGCTTGGATGACCTTATCACTTGGAAGCTTAGTCAGCAACAAATTGAGCTTTTGGAGTCTCCTTTTACGGTTGATGAAGTTAAGGTTTCTTTTTTCTCCCAATCTAATAATAAGGCTCTAGGTCTAGATGGTTTTTCTGCTAAATTCTTTAAAGTTGCTTGGTCAATTATTAGAGGGGATATTACGGAAACGATACTTAAATTCCTTCACTTTGGATTTTTTTTCTGAAAGAGGTAAATTCCACCATCATTACTTTGGTTCCCAAAGTTTCTAATGCCTCTAAGTTATCAGATTTCAGGCCTCTCTCTTGTTGTAATGTGATTTATAAAGGCATCTCCAAGCTCCTTGCCTCCTGCCTTAAGGATGTCTTAAGATTACATTTTCTTCTCAAGAGCTCGTAAATGGCTACCATCTTAGTTGTGGTCCACCCAGGTGTATATAATCAAAGTTGATATCTCTAAAGCTTATATTACTCTGAACTGGAGATTTGTTGAGAAAGTGTTGGTTTGTATGGATTTTCTCATTTTAGGAAACTCTTGGTCCAATATATATCTACACCAAGATTTTCAGTCAATATTAATGGAGAATTAGTGGGTTTATTCTTGAGCCAAGGGGGCATTTGCCAACGAGATCCTATCTCTCCATATTTATTTGTCCTTGCCGTAAAAGCTTTGTCATGTATTCTCAGGACTATAGCTTGTTATCCAGCTTTCTCCTATCATTGATGTTGTAATGATAATAGGATTTCTCACTTATGCTTTGTTGATGACCTTATGATCTCTTGTAAAGGTGATATCTCCTCTGTCTTGACCATTCAACAAGCTGTGAAGAATTTCCAAAATTTATTTGGGCTTTGGGCCAATGGAGCAAAGAGTATGATCTTCTTTTCCAACATAGATCTTTCTATTAAGGAGTAACACTTGCTGCCTTGGGTTCTGGTAGAGTCAACTTCCAATCCGATATCTTGGTGTGTGTCGTGTGTCCACCAAACTAAGGAGGGAAGATTATGATTTGCTGATTTTCAAGATTACTTCACGTCTACAAGCATGGACATCCAAAGTCCTATCTTATGTGGGTAGACTACAACTCTTAAAATGTGTGATTTTTACTATGCAAGTGTATTGGGCTTGTATCTTCATTCTTCCTAAGAAAGTTGTGTTGGAAGTTGAAAAGCTTATGAGAAATTTCGTATGGAGTAAGAGGTCGGATATAGCTACTAAAGCGAAAGAGAGGTGGGAAGTGTGCTCTTCTCATGTGGAAGGAGGAGTTGAAATTCCTAAACTGGAAGCTTGCAACAAAACAGCCCAATTAAAGCATATATGACAAATCTGTGGTGGAGGTTTTAGATGCATTTGGGTAGACTGGGTTCATATAGTCTTTCTTAAAGGAAGAAGCTTTTGGGGAATCAAGATCCTTTTATTTTGCTTTTGGTCCTGGTAGAAACTTATAAAGTTTCATAGCCAAGTCTAATAGTTCTTTTCTTGGCTGGTTGGGAATGGGACCCTATCTCCTTTTGAGTCGATTACTGGTTTCCTCAAGGACCACTCAACTGTTTTAATACAAGGATATAGCTTCTTCGGGCCTTCCTTTTAAATGCTAGTGTTTGCTTTTCGATTGATAATAGTTCTTGGTGCTTACCTCTATCTCCATTTTAGGAAACCTTCAATATCCCTTCAAATACTGTTCCCAATCCATCTATAGAAGATAGGTTGATGTGGAGGGAATCTAAATCCATTGTTTTCACTATCAAATGTGCTTATAAAGTGTTTGCACTGAATGGCTTAAAAATTCCTTGGTCTAAATTAATTTGTTACAAAAATGTTATCCGTAGCCATGATTTTATTATATGGCTTGCTGTCAATAAGAAGCTTTAGACCCTTGATAAATTGTTTCAATGCGGTTGTGACCTCAACTTTATGCTACTTTTGTTCCATTGGTTATGAAACCAATGATCACCTTTTCTTCTCATACCCTTTTTCATAGTTGGTTTGGACAGATGTGGCCTGTTCCCTTGATTGTTGTGTAACTTTCTTGTCATGGAAAGGTGCTGCGAATGGTCTCATAACAGTGCTTAAAAATCCGATTACTAGTAGAAGATGTACTGCCTTATCCGCTACAGTCTATTGCATTGGGCAAGCTTGCAATTCTGCCAAACTTAGGCAAACCTCCCCAACCTTCATGCTCTAGTAAGATAAATTTTGAATTGTCTTTTTGTCATAAATAGTTCCTAAGGTTCTCTTGTTTTTGTATGTGTTGCTTGGTTGCAATTAGCTTAATGGTTTTGTCTTAGTTTTTGAGGCTTGTCAATATTGGGCTTTGCACTATCCCGCGCACTGCAGTAATTGAAATTATTGAATTAACCAAAAAAATAGGGGCACCCCAAGGTGCAAAGAAATTGATAGTTTAGAGGCATATTGTGGAGGAGTTAAGGATCTAAGAGTTAAAGGGGAGATTTATGGTCAAGTTTCTATGGTGGGAGTTTGTTAATGGTATAAACAGTAGTGAAAGCGGCATTGACCTAAACGGAGGGTGGTGGGGTTTGCATTTAGCTATCTTGTTTTATTGCGGGGTGAAGGGTAGGAGAATTGAGGGCGTATGCTGTCGTCATCCAAGAAGGTATTTAATGCTTTATTAACAAATTCACCATTATCATCGCTAATAAAAATCTTGATCTGATTTGTGAAATAATCGCCTAAAGATTTAAAATGCTTAAAATGAGAAAAAACTCAGCTTTTATTATGCATAAGAAAGATTCAAGAGCATTCAGTACAATTGTCTACAAGAGTACATAATAGGAAAAGCTAGATTTGAACTAGTTAATGATTGTCATACATTAGAATGAATTAAATTTAAGGGCTTCTGAGCTTTATGAGACGATTGCTAGAACTACATAGTAAGATTAATAGGGATTGAGAAGAGTAAGAGAGGGCTTGACTTGAGTTTGTTGGTACTAAGCTTACTTATTGAGAATGCCATATTTCATTAGTTCCCGTTGATGCAATGAGAGGTTTGGGTGGGTGGACAGGACACAGGATGATGGGATAGAGAGGGCACTTAGTCGAATGTTGGACCAAATGTGACATAAATTGGTAGTTAATTGCAAAAATGAGTAAAATTTAGGTTGACACAGGATGATGGTATAGAGAGGGCACTTAGTCGAATGTTGGACAAAACGTGACATAAATTGACATTTCTATATTTTAGGTAGTTAATTGTAAAAATGAGTAAAATTTAGGTTTTAAGTGTAAAATTTACCCAATTGTATTTAAAATTTGCTCCCAATCCTCACCAACTTCAGAGGGATTGGTTTTTGTGGGATCAAAAGGAAACCTTTCCAACCTAAACCTGTTCCTTCTCCTGACCGTTCATTTTCCAACCACTGAAAAAAGTGTAATTTATCCTTCAAGTTTCTCTGCTTCCCATTCCTTGCCTCAATCCAAGTCGTGTTAATGTCGCTTGACAAACAAGATCAGCACAGATTCAGGGAGTTTTAGGAAGCTATATGTATTTAGTTGGTATGAGAACAGTGAATGTGTGATTAGATGTCGATGGAGCTGGGCCTGCAGCCCAAGTGTCCTCAACTTGGGGGGTATGGAAGAAAGCTGAGGGGCGCTGAAGAGTAAAAAGAGGCAATGTGGTCCTACATTCTTTTACTTTGTTAGAGCAGAAGAGAATATCCTGCTACTGTTTCATGAATCTTCTTCTTTGGGAAGTATGAGGAGCTTTAGGCCCTGTTTGTTTTAAAAAAATCTCTAATTAATAAAAGATGTTTTCCATTGAATATATTTTCTTGAAAAATGACATGTTTTCATGTGTGTGGTTGTATCTTATAAAATTATGTTGGGAAGACTTTTGGTGTTTGAAATTGATTTTATGAAAATATAGTATAGTTTGTAAATGAAGTATCATTTATTGTGGAGAGTACTTCGGAAATGACTTCCGCTCTTAAAAAGTGGAGGCCATTTTCCTGAAGTAAATTAAATTCTTCTCCTAAAGTAAAATAAGTCGTTTTCTGAAAAAATGTTAAGTTTTTTCATAAAAGGGAAAATATTTTTAACTTAAAAGGACATTTTCAGCCCAACAAACAAAGTAGAATAAAAAAATTGTTTTTTGGAAAATATTTTTCCCAAAACAAACAAGCCTTAGCTCTATGTTTTCGTCTTTACTCTAGAAATTCAAAATCGTCACTACTTCTATCTTAGCACGATCATTTTTTATTACCACTTCAATTTGTCTATAAATTCTACGCTGTGGCAAACATTCATGCTTTGTTTTCCACGAGACCTCACTGATTGTCCCATCCCTTTTTCTTGAAACTTGTAATTAGAAATTTTTTTTTCCCCAACCTGTCGTTTCCCCTCCTAGTTGGAGCTATTGGGTGACTTAATAGGTTCTTGTCAATAGAGAAGATACAAATGCCTTCTCATTGGCTAAAAAGGAAAAGTGTCTCATTCTTACTGTCTCCATTTTGCTTTCTTTTTGTCCACACCATTGACTTGTTTTGGGAATTAGTACTGTTCTTTTCCAGTGCTGCGTATTACATATGTAACTGTTTTTCTCTTGGCAGCCAGGCACAAAAACAGATGAAATAGATGAAGCAGTTCACCAAATGATTATTGACAATGGAGCGTACCCATCACCACTTGGCTATGGTGGGTTTCCAAAGAGTGTGTGCACATCAATAAATGAATGTATTTGCCATGGAATTCCGGATTCACGTCCACTTGAGGTTCTCTGAAGTTCATTTGATCCATTTCTCTACTGCTAACTGCTGTTTATCTAGTGCAGTGTTACTTATGTGCCTTAATTTGCAGGATGGTGATATAATAAACATTGATGTAACAGTGTACCTTAATGTAAGATATTCAAAGCTTTTTACATTACTTAAGATTGCATAGAGCTGGATATCTGGTATTTGATTTCATAATGTTCATTGGTTCTATGAACTGTTTGTTTCTGAAGAATTATTATGCCAAATCTTCTTCGACCTTTATAAAGTTTGACTTTTGTGTGTCTCTATGTCTATGTGTATATATGGTACATAGGAGATAGTATATGCAGATAAAATTTAATCGCTATACTCGATTTGATCTTTATGAAATTCTGAACTTATCCACAAAACATTTAATCTTTAAGATATACTCAGATGTTATAAGATATAGGAACTGTACTATCAGCCTAAAAATAGAATAGCAACTGAAATAGTATGATTTCTATTATTTAGCAGCCATTTTTCACAATGGCCCTGAATTTAAGGTATATTATTTTATGATTCCAAGCTTGCATTCAGTGGACTCAAATGGTTGGTTTGACAATGCTTTACTTGCGTGTTGGGGGGGTGGGGGGAGAGAATTAGACTGGCCCTTAAACAGCCAGGTTATTGGAGTAAAATTAATGAGTTTAGATGTTACATAATGCACTTAAAAAAGGCTGTGGTTTGCAATTGTCTCATTTCTGTCTGGTTTAATTTTCCTTTTGTAGGGTTATCATGGTGATACTTCTGCGACTTTCTTTTGTCGTGAAGTTGATGAAGAAGCCGAAACCCTTGTTAAGGTGCCTTTTGGAAGTCATACCTGAAACTTTGCGTCTGGATCACTAACCTGCTTCTTTGGCAAAAAATTGATTTAAAAAAAAAAAGAATAAAATAAGAAATTTGAGAAGAGTCCTTTACAGTTGAATATAAGGGATTGGGATAACACTTGCTCGGCTAATGCTTTAAAAGATTGAATAGAAATAAAGATGAGTTCTATGACTTAGCTTTGACTGGAGGTTTGATAACCTCAGAATGAAATATGATGACAACCATCTGAATCTTCTACCGATGAAAACTATCTGTAGTGCTAGTCACTTGTAGTGGTGGAAATGAATCACTCTACTCTTGGGTATCGGATAGGGGTTCCCATTCTTTGTTGGGTGGATTTCAAAATTTAGTATGGAAATGGATAGATGATGGAAGAAAATACTGATGGGGGGTGGTGAAGGCGGTGTCGTTGACAGCACCTTCGAATTTGTGTAGTAGGCGATGTCTCAAATGATGCCTTTGGTGCCTAGTAGGAAGGTGCCTTCTAGGACGGCACCTTCAGTAAAACCATTAAACATCGGAGAATGACGCCTTAAGTCCTTACACCTACACACACACCACAAACATCAGCAATTCTATCCAATTTTACAACATCAAATACATGCAATAGAAAAAAGCAAAATTCGCAATCTAACTTCCCAACAAACATGCAATTCATCACATCCCCATGATCTATCTCGACATTAAACCTGCAATACTTCACGCATCAATGAATATTTTTACCAATTCCATGATCAATTCTCAACACCACTCCGAACAAATCATCCTATCCTCAGCACAAGTCTATTGAACTCAACTACAATATAATGTAAACAGCAAAATATTATAACTAAAGAGCATCCATAAAATAAAATAAAGTTCAACACAAAAATATCCGAGGGTACATATTGTTTGGAAAAAAAAAAGATACATAAATATGAAAAGAAATTGCATAATATGATCATCTTTGCCTCCTTGAGTATCCCCAGGTGCCTCGGAAATCCTTGAAACTATGGATTGCTGACCCTGGCCTTCATCAGGTGGCCCCTCATCTAAAGCTACTGGTGGATTGAAATTAGGTTGCTCATCTGGGCTTGTTCGGTCGGAGAGGAGTGGGGTGCTAAACTGAGAGACCTGGGTCAACCCTTCACCTATGTCTTGATCATCAACAAAATGCCGTTTCTGTGGTGCCGGTGGAGTAGGATCTGACAATGTTTCAGTTTTACTGTAGGGAGTTGTACAATCCAGATCATAAAGCGAAAAAATGTGGTATTGAAGAAGTACTATGCCGTTCATAAGATATGGATGGTGCTTGTTGGACAATGTGGTCTTGATTCGGCTCATCCTCATCCTCATCATCTCCTTTAGCTACACCTTCACTAGGAGCTACATGCCGGTCCTTAGAATATAGATGATCGAGGACTTCATACTCGTCTACTCTTGCTATAGCCGTATTTGCAATGGTGTAAATCTCAGGATGTCAGCTATCAATCTTATACGACGGAACTGATCGTCATGCAAAACAATTTAAACTTACAAAGTTAAAATGTGAATTGTAACACTATGCTCTCAACAGAATATTGAAATCATTTCTTACCAAGTGACAAAATGTAGCTTTGGTACGGCTAACATACTGCTTTGTAATCCGCCTATACTAACAAGGATAGTCTGGGTCTACGCCAATTGGATCCTTAATAGGGACTAGACGATCTTGTTGCTCATTCCACATCCCATGATATGCAGCATGATGCACAAGCCATTTTTGTGTCCATTCTCCCTTGCAAATCGATCTGATGTAAGTCTAGATTGGTGTACACGGATTGTGGAATTCTGTGGTATCTACCAAACTGTCTCATGACACGATCAAGGAAATATTACTCTACAGTACAAGCAAATGAGTGGGACTCGTGCAGTCCACACATCAACATTAGCGCGACAATAAGGTGCAAGCCTACTCATGATGTCATTTGTGTAAGGCATCCAAAAAACTTGTTTGAAAGGAAAAAATAAAATGACCTAGTTGGAATTAATATTATTACATGGCATAAGTTTAAGTTCACAAACGAAACATATGCACCTGTAAAGAACCTAGAAGGTTAAATGCCTGCTAGTATGTTGAAACCACATGGGATGAATGACGAGTGGTGTTCCTAAAAATCCTCCATCGTGCAACTAGGGGAGCCCCATCCTTCAGTGGTGGGCCGAAACGAGCACGAGGTGCAACAACGGAAAATCGATCCTAAACGCAAACCTGCAATAACATAACGGCTCCACCAATCTGATCAACATCCTTAGTAGATGTCTGACACAATTGTCAGTACAACCAATTCAAGCATGCAGACCCCTTGCTATACTGGCCAGCTCATGCCATGTCCTCTAACAAAGGTAAGAACATTGCATGAACCGACGATCCTGATTTGTCAGCAAAAATACATCCACCTATCAAATTGGAGGCATACATAATGACCACCTCCTCTGGAGCATTCTCATGTAACTCAACAAAACGATTACGTAGCCAATTTAGACTTAGAAGACCTTATGTGATACCTCCGTGTGGGGTGTAGTCCCCTGAAAAATGCACCCACAATGCGTTTAATCCTGTGGTGGAGAAGTGACACCCACAACTGGTATGCCAAGAACTAGTAGTCCAAGCTGTATCTCTACGTCTTGTAGGATGATAGTCATCTCCCCATGTGGCATATGAAATGTGTGGGTCTCGGTTTCCATCACTCAACAATTGCTATAATTAGATGCCAGTCGAGCTGAATGTACGAGAGGTATGCCATTCCTATGAAACCAACTTGCTCCAGCTGAGGCAAAAGGTGTACGTCATTGGTCTTCCAAATTGCTCATGCCTAGAAGTTGGTTTCCGTTGTCTAACAATAAGAGCAATAGCTGATGCCTGAAAAGTTAAGGAACATAGCATTATAAATGCCTTTACATAGATGCTCGTCACAAATGAACATTAGGAGAAAGTTTTATTATCCTTTTAGACAGTTGACTAATGGTACCTTTCCTGCTGTGTAAGTATAGATGGATCAATTGGTCCTGGCTCCATGTGCTCTGAACATGAAAGGAATATCATTAGTTTAAAGATGTATAATAAAAGGCATAAACAAACATAATTACGTTGAACATATATTAAAAAAAAAAAAAAAACAACAACTGCAACAAACATATTTTGAACCTGTCCACATTTTCCTTCTCTTTTAGTGGACAACCCCTCCTACTATGCCCTTCCTGTTTACATAGGTTGCACATAACTTGATTAGGTCGTTCTCTATAGTTCATTTCATCTTATATTGTTTCTTCTTGGGCTTGCCTTTTGGGCAAATAGCTTCTGGATCGGGTAGTAACAAAGGGATGTTGGTTGGACTAAGCCAGTCAAGATTGTCACCGAGTGGGTCTACCTATACCACGGCCCCACTAATGAAGTCCAATCACCATCGCCACCCAAAGTAGAATAAGGGATTGCATCTCTTACCAGTCCCTGGCTTGACCTTACTTTCTTGTACTGGGCATTGGGTACCTCAACCTGTTTTGCAATTTCATCCTCGTCTTTTAGGCATTCCTCATCTTCCATAAAATCTCCATCCTCTTTTTCCTCGTCTCGTTCTACCCCAATGTTAAACACTGATGCCACTTCCTCATCAACTCTATTCTCAAAATCCGCCAATGACTCATTCATTGGCATGGGATCATATTTTTCATAATTCATGGGTGAAAATGATTCCATCGTTCTATCTTGCGCATGTACACTAGAAGATGTACTAAGATGGAAGTTCGAGTCCTCTGTAATTTGTGAGTTTTGCACACCCACATCAGATCGAGAATATTACGTGTATAATATAGTTTTAAAAGGAATTACACAAAACCAAATTGTAAAAATAAAAAGCATGAATAGTGTCACTATATCGCATCTTACAAGTGCGATATAATTTTTTTTTTTTAAATTACACTAGTGTCGCATGACCAACATGCGATACATGGTTAGACTTATATCGCATGTTAGTCATACGATACACCTATTTTCACAAGTTTACTTGAGTATGTCGCTATATCGCATGTTAGAAATGCGATATTGATGTAAATTCTTGTATCTCGTCTTTAACATGCGACATAGCAATAGTAGTTTTGTAATTTTTTTTTCTCCAATTTGTAGTTGTGTAATTTTTTTTCCCAAAAACATTAGACATGTGGTTCACCACATCAGATCCATGATAATAAGTGTCCATATTCACTTCTCCAAGAGTAATACCATGATAGTCATTAACAGCATCTTGCAACCCTCGATTAGTACCTGACTTGCAACTTATTTTGACAAATATCTCTTGAATTAATTTAGCAACCAACTCAACGGCCATTGAAATCAAATCCTCCAGACAATCATCATCCACAACTAGTATTAACATGTACATCACCCCATGACTCCTATAATGAGCATGTCCATGTATTATCTCAACTTCAAAGGTATTTCAATCAACACCAATTTTCTTACATATCAATTCCTTGAATTGATCAAAATTCACATCCGTTCTAATCTTTACTTTACCAATTAGAGGTCTGTCATATTGCAGTCCATGACTTCCATCAACAATATGCCCATTCGCATAGATGATAAACCTTACGTAGTTGGCAATCGCAAACCTAGGGACAGCAAAACTACGAATGTTGATAATACTTCTCACAAGTCAAATTGTGGAAAACATCTTTGTTAGCTTATACTTTTATGATGCTCAACCCAAAAAACTCAAAAGTTTTTCCAATGGACTATGCATATGTAATTGAGACATTTCATTGAGCACCTTCACTATGTCCATTATTTTTTGAATGAACCAAAGTGGATTGGCACATACGACCACACCAATATCACCAATGGTTGACAAACTAATTCCATTGCATCTTAGATCCTATAAACATCCACTAAAATGCAACAAATTGGACGGCAATGAACAACCACACATCTCCAAAATTTGACCTAATTTGAATAAAACAAGCAAAATCTAGCTATTTGTTTGGGGGGGAGGAAGGCATTGCACATTACTTGATGCTAGAAGGACGCAATTGCTATCAAAGAGCTGATCCAGTGTTGTAAGGTGGTTCTTCGAAGGGGTTGCCGACAGTGGGGTTTGGGGATGGTTTTTTGGGGAGGAAGAAGGAGGAGAATGGGGCGGGTCGAGTTTTTTTTTTTTTTTTTTTTTTTTTGCACATGTAATGCAGTGAAGATGCCGTCCCGGATGGCGCCTTCATCGTTGACAGTGCCTTGCCCACTCCCATCCGTATTTTATTCCATTGTCCGCCTAATTCCGTACTAATTTATGAAATCCACCCCAACAAGGAATGAAAACCATCGGATGGGAGTTTAGTTTTTGTATCTTGAAATGTTATGTGATTTTTCCAATGCAGATTTGGTTAAAAAGCTATATGATCTATTCTATCCAGCCATAGAGCCACCCATGCCCCCACCCATCCCCCCCACCCTTCTCTTTATTTGTGGGATAAAATCACCCATAAAGCTTTAATACATCTGGAACAGAACCTTTGAACCATATGTTCTGTATCATGGCCCCGTATTGTCCATCTTGAATGATGACAATGAATTTGAGCAGAAGTGGACCTTAGGTTGGGGGCTTCTATGTCAAATAACCATACACTCAAGTTCATGGGCTTCCAACTAGCAACGGATTACTTTTTTGTTAAAATTGCTATATAAGAGAAACAAAGAAAGTGATTTGACTCGTCTCTCTTATGGCTGCTGCTCCCCGTCCCCTCATGCCCAAACAACCCACAATTATTGATTTGCTTTATTGATATGCATTTATTTATTCTGTTTTTTCGTTCTTTAAAATAATTGCTTCATAAAATATGCTTTAGGAGACATTTTCCCTTTTTTTTGTTGCAAATGGGTCAGGTAACAAAAGAATGCTTGGACAAGGCAATATCAATTTGTGGACCTGGAGAAGAATTAAAGAAAATTGGCAGAACAATTCAGTAAGGCCATCCTTGTTTATTCACTTTTTTAGTTTTTCCTTTCTGATTGATATTTCGTTACTATTTATTTATTTATTTATATTTTGAGAGGTTGATATGTTTTTCCAATTCCATGCATTTCATATTGCTTATAGTGAATAACAATATGGGAGTTTTAGACCTTGAGGTATGCGCTTGATTCTTAAGGTTTTGTATTTGAGTAAGTTTACTGTTGTGAATGGGCTAGTAGCGAATGAGATTGGTTATAGCCCATCATCCTATCCTTTGTGTCTATACTAGAAAGAATAAGAGGAAAGGGGGTAGGGAAGTTGGGGTACATGATGCATGGAAGTATGGTAGTAGATAGTTTGTTATGAACAAGCCAATGGCTGTCCACATGGCAGTAGTTAAAACAAAAAAAGGGAAGTACTAGCAGTTAACATAAGGTAAATGTGGAAGTTAGTTAATGGGGAGGTTATGCATTTAGAATATTCTATTTGCTTTCTTGCATCAAGTAACTGAGTAGGAGTAAATTCTTCAAGTTCACTTCTATCTTAGAATTTGATCTATTCTCTTTCTTTTTTACTCTAAAATTGTACTCTTGCTCTACCAAATTGGTTCAATATATTATATTAGTGGGCTGGAATGACCATAATGGGAAAACTATTTGAGATTGAAGAAAATGGCGAAAGCATTATTGGTGGATTTAAGTTGATGAGGGTGGATAGTGATTTGACAGCAGATGAACATAATGGAGGAAAATTAAGTTTATGATATGGAGATTATTGAGAGCGAAGGAGAAGCGAAAATTTGTTAGAGAAGTCTCTCATTTGAAAAAACTAAGACGCTTTGGCATATAAAACCTAAGCTTGTTGATGATGCAATCACAGTTATTTCAATTGCACTCAAGCGTAATAGAAACAATGATATTGGATGATGATGTGCAAATAGCTACAGGCCACATAGAATCATTGATTCCAGTGATCATGATCTCGTTAATTGGATCGTATGGGTGGAGAAACATTGAAATTAATTGATATAGACTTCATGTGAAGGTGAAAGAAGTGGAATATCCTAGCGTGTGCAAAGGTAGATGTACGATCTACAAGTTGAAATTGTTTTTTTTTTCTTCTTTCTTTTTTTTTTTTTTGGGTTGGGGGTAAGGGGGCGCGGGAAGAAGGGGGATTGGTTTGTTTAGGTGCGTGGTGGCAGCGAAAGGGAAAGCATCACTTTGCAGAATAGGGGATCAATGTGAATCAAATGCGTGTGTTTCATGGCAAAGAACAAGAAGAGATTATGTGTATGCGACCAACCTTAGCATCAATGTGTTAATATTTTACAAAAAATAATTACTAGAATAGGATTTAAAGCGAATTAATTATCAAAATAGACCACCAAAAACGTATGTTTAGCATGCATTTTAGGTCTTTGTACGGAACTTGCATGTCTAATGCTGCAAATAAGCCTTCAGGATCCTCCTCTTCATCTTCACTGACAATCTCCCCTCCAATGCTGGTCATCACTCATTGGTTAGGACATTGGGAAGCTATATGCCTATACCCCAAGCATTTGAAACACTTTATCTGATTGGACTTTCGTCTAGAACATCCGCCACATCTTTCTTGGGTTCAGCTGTAGTGTTGGTAGTGTTACCCTTATCTATGGCAGTCTT
This sequence comes from Combretum micranthum, assembly GCA_024138025.1. NCBI lineage: Eukaryota > Viridiplantae > Streptophyta > Magnoliopsida > Myrtales > Combretaceae > Combretum > Combretum micranthum. The sequence continues at coordinate 291,340 of JAMXBD010000627.1, read as the reverse complement.
CTCTACTTGCTTCGTCGCACTGGCATCCCCTCTATCACTGGGTCTACCATGCTCTTGTCTGGATTAAAATTCTTAGATGAGGATCCATACTTGTTGATAGAGGATTTCTTTTTGTGACGCTCTACCTTGAATGGTTTCCTCTAAGGTATCATATTGTTGCAACTTAACTACACCGGCATTGTTATGCCTCAATCCCATCACAAATCTTGCTACCATTTGCTTTGAGGGCTCACTAGCATCACATCGAATCATGATAGTCTCAAATTCCTAAATTTATTATTCCACACTCGTACTGCCCGTCTCAAAGTTTGGAGGCACATGTATACCTCTTGTTTATAGTGTTCTGGCAAACGTTTCCGCATCATCTTTTTATCTCTTGCCATGTTCAAATTTCTCCCTCACCATCTCGCCTACGACTAGCTATTAAATTCTTCCACCATAAGGCAGCATACCTAGTATATTCAATAGCCATGGGTCAAACCTGTGTGTGCTCTTTAAATTTATAACAAGTAAATAAACCATCTACCTTATCTTCTTAGTCTATGTTATCATTAATTGAGCTACGTCCAACAAATGTGAAAGTATCTACATCTTCACATGTTCTAATCCCTTAGGAGGATGAAACTCTTTAATCGAAAAGTCTTATTTGTAGAAGTTATCTCCCAACCTTCAACATATTCTTCTTCATCTATGGGGTCTTGTCTTCCTTTGTTCCTTCCTCTTCCTCTTCCTCCTTGCTTAGCACCTATATGCCGTTGGAGTGGTGCCGCATTTTGAGCAACAAGTTGGGTTTAGTGCTTGGATCAAATATTGCACTTTACTGCTAAATTTTTAACAATAGCAGTTTAGTCGTGCATTTATTGTTCCATAGACCTTCCATCAGTTGCATGGGTCCCTTTATCACCTTGGACCCTATTGTTGTTATCATTCCCCATGTTACCATGCACACACCTGTTCGACATTATGACTCCAATCTCAATAAGTGCTCAAATATGCCTCTATTAGGAAAAATTTTCATTCAGACAAGTTGTCGAACACCTCATGGGTGTGACATAAACTTGCTATTACTTTGCCTCTTTTTTACACCACAACTTCTTTACCTCTACAATATAACGCTTTCCAACACCAATCACTACCACACAACATCTCCCACATACCACACAAAATACAACGCATCTATATACTATAACTAGCACAATCCTCATCGGAACTATGCTTTGATACCAATAAATATGATACTCCTAAGAGTACTAATCACTAGGGTATCAATTCTTGATTCTATGATTAATCGATAAAGGCCCTAAATTCGTGTTGGACTAGGTTTTGGATTAATAGGGTAAAGAAATTCTACTTTTCAGATATTACTCACCGAGATGTGAAATTCCAAGCTCTATCAAGTTTTCGATATGACGCACAATAATTTGAGAGTTTCACTCGCCACAACCAGTAGGATTGATAAAAGTAAGGATTGAAGATAAAGACTCCAAAATAGTGAAAAGTAATATTAAAAACATGATTCATCTAGTTACAATTGAGGGTATTTATATTACCCCTCAAAAATGGCATTTTTGTAAATAAAGGGAACTTAAAAATAAAACAAAATTATGTTATTTGGGTCGTGTTGGTGAGCCAGTGCAATCCCTATTGGCAAGTCGGTGCCTAACATTGTTTTAGAGGTTGGGAGTTAGTGTGTACCAGTGAGCTCGTAGCCTTTGTAACGCTAGCTCCTATAAATAGCATCTACTGACATGCTGGTAGGAACTGTTCTAGCACCATATTCCTCAAATCTTGCTTCTTCCCCTAATGGACACGTACCTGTATCATTGTAAAAGTTAACACAACTTCCTATGGATGAGTTTAACAAATTCACAACACCAAAGTGAAAAATATTATGTAAATGAAAAAGGAAATAAGTTAGGCTTCAATCAAGTTCTAGCTGGTCGATTAGGACTTACATGTGAGATTTTCTATTCTTTGGCACGCGCTCTAGGGAGAGGGCCTAGAGTATGATTCCCATCAATGGTTTTGGTCTATGCATTCAATTGGAGGAAGAGACAAAAAATGTAATTGTAAATTATTTTCAAGAGCTGTTTAAGGAGCCTAGAGCACCCGAGCACCTTCTTGACCGACTAGAAACTTTCATTACGAAAAAGGTAGGACAAGTGGATTGGGAATCTCTTTTCAAATCAGTTACAAATGATGAAATTAAAGAAATCTTCTCTTTGATTACATGTGACAAGGTACCTAGGCCTGGTATAATGTGAATTTTTTCTATTGCACTTGCAATATTATTGGTAAGGATATTTGTATGGCAATCAAAAAATTTTTTGCTACAGGTAGCTTGCTAAAATCTATCAATTTCACAGCTATTCTTTTGGTTCCTAAGTTTGAAAATTCTCAAATCTCATAGATTTTAGGCCTATTTCTTGTTATAATACTATTTATAAATGTATTTATAAGATTTTAGCCGAAAGAATCGAAAGGGTTCTTTCTTATTTGCTGGGTAGGAACAAATGGCTTTCTTTCAAGGCCGAAGGATTGTTGATAACTTCTTGCTTATCACAAGGGTGATCTTGGGTGTAGATGTGCCATAAAATTTGTGTCATGAAAGCTTATGACAATGTTTGATGGCGTTTTATTGAGCAAATTTTGAGAATAGTGTATTTTTCTCCTCATTTCATTAACTGGGTTATGCAATGTGTTACTACGGTAAAGATTTTCAGTTAATATTTGATGGTGAATTTATGGGTTTTTTCCCTAGCTCTCGTGGCTTGCGCCGAGGGGATCCCATATCCCCTTATCTTATCTCTTTATATTAGTGATGGAGGTTTTTTCATGTGTTAAGAGAGGGGTGGGAAGAAATGAAGAATTCTCTTACTAGTGGTGTCATAAAGAAATGCTTAACCATCTTTGTTTTGCAAATTATGTGATAATCTTCTCTAGAGATGATGTTCGATCTATTAGTATTATAAAAGGTGCTTTGGATGCCTTTTATGATCTTTTTGGTCTGAAGGCTAGTTTTGATAAAAGTTGGATCTTTGTTAGTGGTGTAACATAGGCAGTGAAGAAAAAATACTCCACATTTGATGCTTTAGGCAAGCTTCCCTTTTGGTGAAATATCTTGATAGGCCTCCTTCTTCATTTAAGCCAACAAATCCATATGCCATTTCCTTTAGAAAAGTTTAGCAAATGCATTAGGCATTGGACATGTAAATCTTTATCACATGCAGGTTGTATCCAGTTGATTAAGAGTGTGCGTTTCTCTTTTTAAGTGTATTGTTCCTCTATATTTATTGTTCTAAATTGTAAACTCAAGGAGTTAACAATTAAAGTGAGTTGATTCCTTTGGAATGGGAATGACAAAATGAAGACTAGGGCCAAGATTAAATGGAACATTGTGTGTAAAACAAAGAAGGAAGGCGGGCTAGGCATTATTGACCTGATTTCATTGAATAAAGCTGCCTAACTTAAGCATATGTGGTATCTTTACTCAGATTTTCTAAATTCTCTGTGGTCATCTTGGTGCGTTCAGAGCTCATTAAGGGGAGAAAACCTTCCATAGGCCCTATGTTACTTCCCATAACCATTGCTTTCTTTGCAATAGAAAGGAGGCACATAACATTTATTTTTAACATGCACCTTTGTAGTAGATATCTAGACGAAGTTAAAAGAGACTGTCTCTATTGTGGGTATTCTCTCTTTTGAAGCCAGAAAGATTCACGAGTTTTTTGACTCCCTTGGCCCTCGCTACCACTCTTGGAAGATTGTCATAAGTTTGGTTATCTACTATGTATGGAGAGAGAGATGAGAAAAGGCTTGGGATTAGTTTTTGGTCTTCACATAATGTGTCTTCGATCATTTTATATTTCTTTTCTTTGTTGAGATAGTTTTTTTTTGCAATGTATCTTGCCAAGATCTCGATTTAACACCTTTTTTCGTTTTTTGTATGGTGTTTACTAGTGAGCCCTATCTGTTTACTTTTATATTTTTTAGTCTAGTCTTGGCAACTTTGCCTCCTTTCTTTTTTCATCCTATGTAACAAATATTCTTATTTTAATGAAAATTTAACATTACATCCAAAAAAGAAGCATTGGAGGGACCAAAACAGAAGGAAGAAGTTTTTGATGAATTGTGGACTTAGTCTCAAAATTAACACATGAGATATTGTGGATTTACTCGATAGGAAGAACATTGTTTTAAGTGGGTCTCTATGTTGAGGATAAATCAAATGACTGCATAGAGAAGTATAAAGCTCATTTACTCCACTTAAACCTATGGGTTAGATAATGGTGGACATTTGCCCCTTACCTAAATTAAACTATTCGAGTTATTTCATTTCTTATTGAAAATTAAGATTGACCTTTGCATCAACTAGATTTGAAAAGTGCTTTTGAAATGAGAGAGCTTGGAGATTTGAAATTTTTCCTCGGTATGGAGATAGCTAGGAGTAAGAAAGGGATATTTATAAGCCAAATGAAGTATATTATGGATTTATTAAGAGAGATAGGTATATTAGGGTGTAAAAGTATCAATTAACTACTAAACTTTGTTTTTTTGCAATTAACCATCTTACCCAGGCATTATATTGAAAAGTTTATAAATAGTAAATTAGCACCTTTAAGCTCGAGGTAGTTAATTACAAAAATGGATAAAATTTTGAGACAAAATCTAACATATATCCTTTAATATATATGAATGGAATATCTTCTAATATATTCTCTATCATATTTTTATCAAAAAATAATAAAATTAAAATAAACTTTTATTTTCTGACCTAATTTCTAGAATTGACCCCCCATCATCCTATCTACTGTCTATACTTGAAAACATAGGAAGAAAGGGGCAAGGAAAGTTGGGGCACATCATGTGTGAAAAAAATTGTTGTAGATGATTTGTTATGAATAAGCCAATGGGCATGTTCCATGTGGCAGTAGTATACTGAAATAAGCTGAAATGGTACTAGCTAATGTGGAGGTATATGAATAAAGTTGGGATGTCATGCTTTTCAGATATTCTATTTGCTTTCTCTCAAATAACGTTAGAGAATGGAGGAAGGTAGAGCTGTAGAATGTACTCTTCTATCGTAGAATTCTGCCTGTTCTCTTCCTTTCTCAACGTAAAGTTGCACGCTCACTATGCATTTACTTGTCTCTGGTGTCTTAGGTTTTGCTATTCATAATATTGTAGTGGACTTGCACATGGAGAAAATTTATAATACCTAATTTCATGTTTTTGCTGACTCTATTTCTGCTTCTAAGTGACCATGCAGATAAATATAGGTATGGTGTTGTTCAGCAGTTTGTTGGCCATGGTGTTGGACAAGTATTTCATGCCGCTCCAGTTGTTCTCCACTTCCGTAATTACCAGAACTTAATTTCTCGATGTAGTGCTTGTGTCTTAGTTTTTGCTTTGATTAATTCAGTTTTTCTCCATTGATTACCTGCTAAATTTATTCTAGGTGGGTATCATCTGCCATTTTTTATCTGCTTTCTAACTTTAGAGTGTAGATTCATGTGTTGAGTTATTTAATATTTTTTAAGACTCCACAAGAGCTTGGAAAACTAAGTGATCTTTTAAATAATATCATAGTAGTTATGATCTTTGGCAAAAGATTCTTGAGTAGAATAATCAGTTTTAACCACATTAGGGTTGCATACCCTAGTCATCTTGTATAAATATCACTAAATTAAAATTAAGCTCTCAATCAATCAATTATGTAACTATTCAAAATTGACCTTTCAAAACTAAAAATTTCATAGCCAAGCCCTATTCTCTAATACTTCATCTTCTACAGGGAAAGGTTTTAAGAACGAAAGAATATGGAAGGAATGAATAACAGGAGTATTTTATTCCTTTCAATGTTTAGAAAATGAAATGAACTTTATTTAATCATTCCAAAGACAAAGTGAAGTATTTTGAGATGCTAATACACCATAAAAAATAATAAAAAAGCGAAAAATATAGGGTAAAGAAGGGGTAGAATGGGAAACTAAACCACTTTTTCCACTCTTGCCCAATTTGGTGGAGTAAGGGAAATTTCACCTCCTATATCTACTCATTATTTTCTTCCTTTTCCAAACAAGGCAGATTGCCTTTAAAATCCAGCTTGCTTCTACTTTACTTCCCCTCCTAATTTCTTCCCTTGTTCCAGAAATAGAAACTCCCCCTCTGTTTCCTACATCCAATGAGTTCTCTTCTGTTTAGTCACCCTTTTAGCTGATGGATACAAAAACACAAGTCGAGGAAACTACAATACAATTTGCAACGAGTCCAAGCTCACATGAGCAAGTATGCAAACAGGAACCTGCACAATGCAACTCTTGATTGCAGAGACAGTAAATTTGACGGAGTTTGTGAAAAATGGGCCAGAAACTTGCAGCAAAATGAAACGACCCATTGAAGTCTACAGTCAGGTGGCATATTTTTAATTGATATTTCCTGGAGTGCATGTTCACCGTGTTTCATCTGCCACAGTCAAAAGAAAGCAATGGGATCCACTGAAAAAAAGAAAGAAAGAAAGGAAGTAGTGGGAAGTACATGAGTAGACAATGTTCTGCCTATGGTATGCAGTTCAAGGTGGTGCCCCCACCCTCCAAGATGGAGTTTGGCCGGGCATTTATGTGGCATTATTTGGCAAACTGTGCCTCAAATCCATTTCAAATGGCATGGCAAATATGCAGATGGTGCCACTTGGATGGATGGAGAAGCTTTCCACTGGCCATTTTCTGAATGTTGCAGTGATGAGGTGTATGTTAGAGAGGGAGGTATTCATAAGGTGGGGGACCAAACTCTGGCCAAGACTAGGCCCAGTATGAGCTGAACACCCTATTACATGGTTGCATCTCAGGATAGCAAAATCTGGTGGAGGTGCTGAAGGCTTGAAGCTGCTGAATTTTAAAGCTCGAAATATGTTGTGTAGGGCGTCTGCTTTTGTGTCATTTTCTGTTGTGTAAGCTCCCTATCTGGCCACATCGGGGAGTATATAGAGGTATAGCTAGGGTATTTGGAGGGGTGAGAGCCATCCCATTATTTTGGAACATTTAACAGATGTTACTCTGTGACTTGCAATTCTAGCTTATTCCATCCTTACTCTCAGTCGTCTGGCTGTTCATTTGCCATGGGTTTAGATATGTTTTTCTACTCTCAGATACTTTTTGAATAATTTCCCAGCAGAAAGTTTCTATGATCTATCTAGTATATGGTGAAGTCATGCTGTAGCTTGGAAAATGTCATTAGTGACCGTATAAACCTTCCCATTAAGAGGAATTTCATTCATCCCACAGTGAACTGTATTTGTAGTTTCCTTTATCCCTTTAATCATTCACTTGTGCTCTTTGCAGGAAATAATGATGTTGGACGCATGATTCTAAATCAGACTTTTACTATTGGTATGGATTAGATCTTAGTAGGCATTTTTTGTTCTTACACTATGCTTACAGTTTGTATCTTTAACATTCTAATTCTCTCTTTACCATGTGGCAATAAGATAATGTGTGTTAGATAATGTTTGACTCTGGCGCAAAAAAATTTGAGTTTATCTGGTGACTAACTTACCACTACAGTTGTCATGACTTAGGTAATTAATTGGTCTAATGACTCCTTTTCCAGGTTTAGTTGTCGGGTCTCTGGAATCATAACCTAACTGTTTTTTCTCAAAATGATAGAAAATATTTCAATTATAGTGTTTTGGGTTCTTTCTTCTGAGCTTTGATGTTGGCCACCTATGCAGAATGGTGAGAACTAAGATGTTTATTCTTTTTCGTATGTAGACTCTGCCAAATTATAATCTGTTAAAAGTCGTCACCAAAATACGTGATTGGATAAACATGTTGCATCAAAACTGTTCCAAGACTCCTTCCTGAAGCATTACATTTGAAAAAAGAATGACCTATGCAATTACGTATGTATTGAAGGAATGTTTTTCCTCATCAGCAGCGAACTAATTTGTTAGTCACAACTGTAACACTTGGTGCAGATAAATCAAATGATCATCCCAAGTTCTTCTATACATATGAATATCATTAAAGAAGACTAAAACAATTTTTTTGTACATATAGGAGAAATAGATCATTCATTTAAGACTAGAAAGTGGCAGGAGCATTAGTGAGCCCAAACAGCAAGGTCAAAAAAAAAATTCCGAAGGACCTTGAAAAGCAGTTTTAGCTGCATCCTCTTCATGAATTCTTGTATGGTGATATCCTGATTCCAGACCTGTTTCTCTGGGAGATGAAGGCGGTGGATTGTGACCAGTTAATTTTTCTTTTGTCTTAAGAGAAGTGTACCACATAAAGGGTTATGATAATATGATATTTTTGCCAATTTGATTATTTAGTAAAAATATGAACCCTTTTCAAAAGAATGAGCCAGAATACTCAGTAGAATTGGCATTACTAGTCCTTTTTAGTTAGTAGTCTTTCATGGTGTTGTATGTTGATGCTCTTATCAAAAGCACCTAACTCTCTCAAGAGCTAATTCATATTCCTACTTGTGCACCAGATTAGGGGTTAACTTGGTATGATTGCTGAAACATCTGACGATTCTTGATTTCTTTACTGACTGATTATTTTATTTTGGAACTTTGCATAGAACCTATGCTGACAATGGGAAGCATCAATCCTGTTATGTGGGATGATAATTGGACAGTTGTCACAGAAGATAGTAGTCTGTCAGCTCAGTTTGAGCACACGATTTTAATAACAGAGGATGGAGCCGAAATCTTGACTGTGTGTTAAAGTCATGGAATTCACCATCATTAAGGTATTATTAATTTCATTGATAGAGGGAGCTAGTTTTGACCTCCACCCTCTATGCTTCAACTTTTTAATTGAAGGTGCTGGACGGGTTAATAGATTTACAAGCTGAAATATATTGTTCAAAATTGGTGTGTGTATCTTTTAACCTTATGTTAAGTATCATTGGGAAAAAGTGCAGATTACAATGCCTTTGTAATGTTAGTTGCAAATACACATCTTTACAATAAATCCATGTCTGCTTAACCTCTATCTTGAAATGGAGCACACAGAACCCTAAGCTGTGTTTGGATGTGTGGAAAACAGTAGAAACCAATGGAAAGCTATAGAAATGAAAGGAAAAGTGTGTTGTTGGGGTACTTAAAGAAGTGGGAAGTGGATGAATGTGGTGGAGGTATGTAGAAAACTTTCCACTTTGAAGCCTAAAAATTCTCTCCCCAAAATTGGAGAGAAATTTGTGGAAAATTCTCTCTTCAAAGGTTTCTATAGGTTTCCCCTTTGTTAAAAATTGGCCAACACAGCATAAATGTTAAAAAATGTGTGCATAGATTCCTATATAATTGTTTTGATTTTGACAAAAATAACCAATATATATACACACACGCATATAGAACAGAATAAATTGAAGTAATTTCTCTTTTACTTTTTCTGATTTTATGTAAATTTTTTACTTGTAATTTTTTGTTATTATATGTAGGGTAAAATAGTTATGTGGGAGTAAGAATGTACGCATAAAATGTATACCTGCAATTTACTTCGTTGTCCTCTTTTTTTTTTCAAATGAATAGTACAATTACAATCATATGGTCCATGAAACTGAAATCCTGTATTGTAACTGTTTGCATTACTTTTGTTTGCTCGTAGTGTTACTCTAGATCGATTTATAAGGCTGCTACTGGGATTTAAGTACCAGGATCATTCATAATTGGTTCAGACTTCGGGTAATTGTGAAATATTACCATTATCAACACAATTTGAACTGAAACTGCTGTATTTTCGAAACCGGGATGAACTTGTACCATTCTTATGTTATAATTATATACAGGGATCTCCATGGAACCCTCATATTTCGATCAATAAAATGATCGCTCAATTATTTTTTTTAACATTTCGTTTTTGCTAAACACGAAATATTGACATTGATAATTGTGTGTGTGACTATTTATGGTCCATGTAAGCTACTTTCCATCGATGAGTTGGATTGGAAACCAATTGGGTGAAATAGGAATTATGGATGGAATAAAATTCTTAGACCCGGGTCACTGAACCGAGAAAATCAAATTTTCAGTTATTTATCAATTCCAAGATCACTAATGTAGAAAATTATGCCTTTTGAAACGCAATCTCCAACTCTCTCACACATCAAGAGAGAGTTACTTATGTTCGTATTCTTTTGGCAAATTACTATGAATCCAAGTGCATAGAAGAAAGCCATTCTTTTCCGTGGTTGTTCCTTGATTCAATTTTACATGTCTTCGGGATGCCCACTTCTTCTCCCTCTCCTCCCCCCCCCCTCTTTTTTTTTTGTTGTTGAGGGATGGCATCCACTAAGTTGGTGACAAACTCTGCGACTATTGACTGAAAGCTTGCTTATGAGCCAATAAACTTAAATATGTGCTGAATTGAAAAAAAAAAGTAAAAAATAATTGTACAATTTCTAGTTTAAAAGCATGAAAAAAAAGGAGACATGGGGGATGGATCTAATATACTTTTACTTCGGATTGCTATGCTTAGGGAGATGATTGAGAGGAGTATATACTTTTTGAGTGGTTGAAGTCAATTGAGTCTATTTTTGTTTTGATTCACTTTGTGTTTAATTTTGATTTTGAAATCTAATTTAATGCCGAAGGTGAAGTTTGAGTTTAATTGATTTTGGAATTCTAATATTAGTATTTTAAGTACAAATCATGGTTGCTTGATTTTGATTGATTAATATATTAGAATGTAAGTAAAAGAATTAGATTTACATTTGAGTTTGTGTATTGTTGAATGCAATTATGCAACCACATCAACAGTGATGTTTCTAATCATGTTCCTCTTGGATCAAATTAAATCAACGAGTAAAGTCTGTCTGGCAAGCATGGTTGCACTACTTGGAATGTGTGCCAAGATGTGTATTTCTTTTAGGTATGGTAATTGTGTTGTGTTTTCACGCTCAATTTTATGTGCTTTGCATGTCTCATGCGTGTTTTTGCATACTCTGCCATTTTCACTCGCATGTTGTGTATTGTGTGCTTTTCCTTTTTTGGTGTGCCATGTCATATGCTTTTGATCAAGTTAGGTTTCACACATTTCGTACAATTGTTTTGTTATTTCCGTCTTGCATTTTTTTTTCCCTGATGGTTTTTAGAATTTAAATTGTGGAAATTGCTCAAATTGGCTTTGAAAAATTCACAATGTAAATAGAACAAATAAATTTTACATTTACTATAAATTAAAACTAAACAATGAATAAAGAGAAGCAAACAAATTGCTTAGGATGTTGGGAGTAACCATGAGAGTTTCCCAACAAGTTTTTAGTGACATGCTAGTGTGTAAGGTGCAAACAATTAAGGAGGAAGAGCTCAAAGGGGGAGAGGAGAGGGAAGCGAATGATTTCAATATCCTTGACTAGTGGTAAAAGAGAACACACGTGATGTTGGTGTTTTCCATAGTAACACGAGATGTTTTGGCCCTTCTAGCTTCAATAGTTTTACTAGAGTTAGCTTTTAGTTTGTTGTGGGTGGGTGGGTCATCGATCCACATCGTCATAAGCTAAAACTAGAAACCATGGAAGCATGTGTGTGCTTAAAAGATTAGGTAGATGATGATAAAAACAGACAAACCCATACTTTTGGTGGCCTGATGATAGTGACCGGGATCAAGGATGGGGTGTCATTGTCACACCTAGAGTCATTGTTGTAGGCACAGACGGAATAGTGGAGGTGAGGCCAAGGGATTTTAGGATATGATGGTTAAGGAATAAGGCGGAGGGGCTTTGCTCCATGATGACTTTTCTTTTTTTAACTTTCTTCTCTTGCGAAGTCTTCTTAATTATTAATAAAATATAATTTTCCTATCGATTCCAAAACATTTATTAATTTCATTTATTTAATAAAATTCAATTACAATTATCTAGTAATTTCATTTATTTAATTGTTAAAACTTTTGAGGCTATTATTTTAAGACAATTGAAATCATTTGTAAAATATATATATATATTAATAATATTATATTATTTAAAAAATAATTTTTTTAAATTAAATTAATTAAACAAACAATTTTTATTAATTAAATACAATTTATACTAAAATAAAATTACTTAAATCACTATTTTTGTCTTATTCTTTTAAAAAAAGATCTGCATGTTGGTTCGCATACTTTACGTGCTATGTCATGTTAGTCCACTTATTAAATACAACTTCTATTAACGACAACAATGTGTTGCCAAACTTGAACCTATAGAATCTCGTGCACCATTCATCCAGAATTCATTATGTAATTCAAGCACATCGCTACTTTCAGGTTTGTCGTAGTCGATAACGTTCGATCCACTCGACCCCTCTTGTGCAAGGCTACTTCTGATGTATGAATCATTACTATCATTTATAAAAATAAAATGTATAGCTGTAGTAGCAATAACCATCTTTATTTGTTTTGCCAACTTATACGACAACATGCTACGGAGAGTACAAAACCTATTCTTCCACATTTTAAATGTTCGCTCTATGATGTTTCGTAGCGAGGAATGTACATGATTGAATAGCTTCTTTCGATTTCATGGTGGGTAACCTAGTCGAAACTCAGAATCATGATACTTTTCTCCTTTGTAAGGAGTTAAGAACCTTTTTTATTTGCAAACCCCAGACTTACCAAGTAGTACTTATCGATGAAATTTTATTCCATTATTAAATTTGCTAATAATTTCTGTCATGGCTCAGAAAATTATATATTGGAACATCTTCACTTACTGGGGGTGGCACAGGGAAATTGTATCTCGGATGTCCAAGTACCATAGCTAGCACATTTGCACCATGGCTTTGACCATCGGCACTTGCGGTCATAAATGTAAATCTATATCCAAAATCACAAATAGCCAACATGTTTTGCGACACTTCACCCTTTCTATTTATACATATGATTCATTCATCATTTGGAATGTGTGCCATAACATATGTTCCATACATTGCTCTAACGTAGCTCTAGACAAATTGAAGAAAGGAATGTCAATAGGGTTCTACTTTCATACTATGGGCATCTCATGCACACATTGTCAACCTAACTTGGAAAAATTGATAATATTTCATGTATTCGCTTATTATTGTTGGACTTTCACAAAATTCAAGATCATCCAGCTATTACAGTATTTGAGAATGCCAACATTGTGTTTAGTACTTCATTAAATTAATGAAAGACAATCTTCAACGAATGTTGGAATATCTCCTGCATGACTTTTGTAGATGCATCCTGACTGATTATAGTTAAGAAGATCCCGGCTTTTTCCTCAATGGATGCCTCTACTGTCTTGAAGGCCATGTCTTGCCAAAGTCCCACATAATTGGTGAAACAAAGTTAGATTCATCTAATAAATGCTATGTCATTTAGTAGGGTTCGAGTGGTTCATGTGCTCGTTCATAAATTGTGTTCTAGTCCTTGTGGAGCTGTGGCATGGATTTTTTTTTTTTTTTTTGAACAAGTATATTTATGATAAGATACAACATGTATACTATGGAAACCCTATCATAGCGATCACCAACCATGCTTATGCTGGAAGAAGTCAAGTTCATAACATGATATTTCATAATTATCCATGACTACTAAAATTTGTAAAAACATTCCACCACACTCACCACATTTAGCCAACAATATATAAAAAATACACACCACATAAATATATCAAAGTTTATGTTAAAGAATTCAAAGAACAATAAAAAATATCATGCATGTTAGTTCCCATTTCTCTTTGCAATCTTGCATAAGAGGAATTCGATCTTATTGTCGTTATCTGGACAAGTAAAACAAAACTCCCATAGTCTTTCATCAATCAAAATGTCTATTGCTTCCAACCTTATTCGCCTATTTTCTACCACTACAAGTAAAGCCTAAATGTCCTTCATGACCACCGTGATACTCGAAGGTTGTTTTTCATTTCCAACAAACATGCTACTACTTGAACTTCAAGCTTGCAGTGTGACAATCAAATTACCTAGATCGCTCATGAGATCATCCTTCGAGTATCAGTGTTTTTTCGGCCTATTTTTTTGCTTCAATAGGTGACTATTTTCGTTTCATTAAGGGTCCACTCTCATGGTAAGAATGCTGAATTGGGTCATCTTCTAGTAGGGAAGTATCTAGTGGATCAACAAAGTGTGGATCCCCATATGAATCCCTACTGTCTTCGTCCTTGTCTTCCAGGGGAGGTATCAATAAATTTGGTGACTAAGCTTTACGATTCGTCCCCTTAAAAATCTCATTGAGACTATCTTTATATCTTAATCCCTCTACATGGAATTGGAGAATGTTGTCATTCTTGGTCCTCTTATATTCCTACATCATCGGGGGAAAAAAGGGATTGATCAAACAACATTATTTAAGATTAATTACTCAAAAGTTGGTTTAAAAATTTTACTTATTCAGCTGCCTCCTACCATTCATTAGGTGCATCAAAAGTTTGAGTGTTGTCGTTCTAATTTACTCCATATCTTTTGAGCCAGTTCCATTTGACCCACAACTTTCTCAATGTGTCCCATTTAGTCCAAAGTTGGTTGGGAGTAAATGAACTCCCTCTAGCTTGTTGCATTTTATTGCTAACTTTTGAAAATGTGCTGGGCTTGAGATGCCCATTAGCACGCTTGCTTAAACGAACTTGTTCGACACATAATTCAATAAAATTGATGGTGTCGCTCTCCTTCATTAAGCCCTATCACTCATTCTTTGAACAATATGTAATTAGAACAGAATGCACATAATAGAAAATAATAGAAAGTGGTACTAGAGCATACTACATTTTGCACATAATAAAGAAAGGGAGCACACAACATTTCGCACATAATAAAGAAAGGTAGCATACTACATTTTGCATATAATAAAAAATTCTTCCTCTTTATAAATAATCTATCATGGAAAAAAAATGTAATTGAAGATAAGTGGGGTTCCAATAATTTATACAAAGCAATAGATGTAATTGAAGGCATCATTTTCTATATTCACGAATACTCAAAGCAAATCATTTTTTCTTTATCTAATTTGTACAGAAACACAAAATCTTATATTAATCTCTATTCTCAGGTAGTTCAATTTTTCAAATAGACTTCATTGTGCTTTCAAAATTTTTAGTCCAAATTTTGCCCTACCGCAATACACACTCACACCCAAAGGCCACTCACACACACACCCCAAGCCGCTTCGAGACCTCATAGAGACATGCTCGGAGTAGCTCTTGCATGCCACACACATGCTCTGAGTAGCTCCTGCATGCTACAAACACATGCTCTGTGTAGTTCCTGCACGCAACATACATTGATGGAGGCATGGCTAGAAGATGGAGACTAGATCTGCTAGAGATCCCATCTGGACCGGCTACAATAACTCGAGCTAAGAGATTCAAGATGCACTTAATAGATTAACTTAAGAAGTTCAAGATGAGGGGATCCAAGTGTACACCACTAAGATGAGCTTAAACTGGTCAACATCCTCAAAGTCAGCTCGAGAATGGACCAAAATGATGGATGGGATGATCAGACTCAAAGCTGGCTCAACACTGCCAGCTCAGAGTTCAATGCTGCTAACCCTAAAAATCTATGCTATCGAACTTGCAACAGTGTTGAAAGTAAACATAATCGAATTCTTTAAAGCTGTCACCAATGTGTTGGCCTACATGTTTTATGCTGTCGGCCTTCATCATCTATACTGCCAGCTTACTACCAGCATTGAAAGTGATCAGAAGTGTTTTTATTAGAGCCGTCTCGAATGCTGGTAGCGTTCCTTGTCTACGCCGCCAACTTTGCCAATGTAAATCGCCAGCTTGCTGCCAACATACATTATGTCCAGAACGTGTTTTACTTGTTTTGTTTTAAAGGCTGCTTGTGTTAATTATAGGCCACCAGCATATGTTATCTCAATAGAAACAATTTGCTTTGTTTTTGACATTCCTTTGTACTATTATAATTAGTCCTTGGCTTTGTAATTGAGGACATAACTTTGAATACAATAATTGAGAGATTTCTCTTAGGTTCTTGAGTGAACTTTTCTTGAACTTATTGGATCTATTCCATGGCATTCAATTGCGATTCATTAGTCGAATTTCCATCTTCGATTGTGGCGTCTACGTCTTATACCAAGGTTCTTGCTTCTTATAAGTAGCGAGTCACAGTCTCCATATGAGCAAGAATGATCTTAGGATTGAATTCCAAACATATTGATATTGGGTTTCATCACAGGTTGACGTAGTTCGTATCAGTTTGGTATCAGAGCCTAGGTTTGTTAAGGTTCGCTTATGTCTTTAGGGTTTAGGAAGTCTTTAATCTTCTTCCCATTAGATTATCGTGTTTCTTTGTTTCTGATTCTTTAAAAAAGATTGAGTCTTTTAAGGTTTCTAGGAAATCTCTTAGCTTTTCCCATCTAGGGTTTCGTTTTGTTCTTTGTTCTTGATTTAATTGTGTTTGATTCTTAATAGTTCATATTAGTTGATTATAAAAATTCATCCAAAAAAAAAAAAGAGAGACATTCTTGCACACAAATAAAGGAATGAAAATTTATGCAAAAAAAAAAAAGATATCGTTGATCGTGATTCTTGAAAGATTTGCTTGTGAACTGATTCGTATTGTCGTTATTGTGAGTTATTAGGCTTGAGTCTAACTTGTCTCTAAAAGGGTTCTGATTGAATTCTTGTTTTGTTCATATTTTGTTGATAAGTCTGGTTGAATTATGGGAAAAGATCTTGAATTATTCAATTAATTCTTAAAAAACTGAAAGAGTAATTTAGAGGAATGACATATTTGTGTGAAAACATGAGTAGTGTGAGTGAACCATTTATAGAGCAAAAACACGCGAAGGAGTGATCTGTGATGATTATTTTTATTTATAACCTTGTTTTCTATAAGAAAGAAAGTATGTCACAGAAGGGTTCATCAAAAGGTGAGAAGGTAGGAGTCGATACGAGGTTGACTATGGAGGCATTGATGATAGAGATGAAGAGGATGTTTAGGGAAGGAATGGAAAGAACTCCATGAGAAGGTTGAACAAAGTTTAGAGCAGTGATGCAGCGTTCCTATAGGACGCAGGAGGGAGAGACTGCCAAGGAGGGGAGTTAGGTTAGAGTAAAAGGATTATGGAAGGTTTGGTTATGATGAGGATTCTGATTGGGTTTATGCTAGTAGCCCAAGAAGTTATGGAGGAGGATTTAGAGAAGGTAGGATTAGAGAAGATGATTATCTAGGATCATTAAAATAAAAATTCCATCTTTCTAAGGGAGGAATGACCTGGAGAAATACTTGGAGTGGGGGAAAAAGGTAGAATTGGTTTTTGGTTGCCATAACTACTCAGAGAATAAGAAAATGAAGCGCGTTGCTATCGAATTCTCAGATTATGCCATAGTCTGGTGGGATCAGTTAGTGTTGAGTAAGAGGATTAGAGAGCCACCAGTAGAGACATGGGAGGAGATGAAAAAGAATGATGAGGAAGCGGTTTGTTCCAAATTATTTCTATAGGGATTTGTACAACAAATTGCATACTCTTCGATAAGGTAACGGGAGTGTAGAGGAGTACTATAAGGAGATGGAGGTTGCCATGACTAGAGAAAATGTCGTGGAGGATCGTGAGGCTACCATGGCTAGGTTCTTGGCTGGATTGAATAAAGGGATTTAGAATGTGATGGAGCTACAACATTATGTTGAGTTGGAGGATATAGTTCATATGGCAGTTAAGGCTGAAAACCAACTCAAGAGGAAAGGTAGTGTGAGTTCATCCAGTTACAAGATGAGTTACTGGAAGAAGGAAGAGAAACAACCCATCGCTAAGCCAAAATTTGAGCAAAAGCATGAAGTGACCAACCACGAAAATCAAGAAAAATCCGATTTTTCTACTTCTAAAAACGATGATACAAAATGTTTTAAATGCCAAGGCAGGGGTTTGCTAGTCAGTGTCTTAACAAGCACGTCATGATCTTGTGCATAATGGTGAATATGAGACTGTAGAGGATAGTAGGGATGAAGAGATGCCACCATTGGAGGATGTTAGTAATGGGGATGTTAGTGATGAAAACCCACTGAGGGTAGATTAGTGGCAGTTGTGAAATGTGCTTGAATGTGGAGGTAAAAGAGGAAGTTGAAGTGCAGCGAGAGAATATTTTTCATACTAAGTGCTACATTGGTGACAATATATGTAGTTTGATTATTGACGAGGTAGTTGCACAAATGTTGTCAGCACATTCATTGTGGACAAATTAAGGCTCAAGACCACTAAAACCCTTAATCCATGTAAGTTGCAGTGGTTAAATGATAGCAGTGAGACCAAGGTGAAAAAAACAACCTAAGATTGCTTTTTGCATCGGGAGATATGAGAATGTAGTGTTGTGTGATGTCGTATCGACACAAGCTTTTCATGTGTTGTTGGAAAGGCCATTGCAATTTGACAAGAAGGTGATTCATGATGGCTTTTTGAACAAGTATTCACTTGTTCACCATGGCAAGAGCTACAATCTTAAACCCTTAACCCCTATGGAAATTTATGATGATCAGTTGCAATTACAATAATCTTTTGGGAAGCATAAGGAGAGTGGAAAACAGAGAGAGAGTGAGAAAGCAAAAGAAAAAGAAACCGAAAAAGTGAAGAAGGTTGGAAAGAGTGGGAGTGGTCATGTCAAAAGGGGTTCAGCTTTGGTGGTGAGAGAAAAGGAGAGTGTGGCCTTGCAAAAGGAGAGTTGTGTGGCCGGAGTGAGTATAGTGAGGAGAGTATTAGTGATTAAACAGACTATGCTGTTGATGATCTACAAAGAAACATGTTTAAACACTAACGAGTTTCCTAATTCTTTGCCTAGTGTTGTTATCTCTCTTTTGCAGGAATTTGATGATGTCTTTTATGTGGAAATCCCAACAGGATTACCTCTAATTCGAGGGATTAAACATCATATTGAATTTATACTCGAAGCGACCATTCCAAATAGACCAGCTTACAGGAGTAATCCCGAGGAAGCTAAAAAACTCCAAAAGCAGGTTCATGAACTGATGGAGAAGGGGTACATGGGGGAAAGTGTGAGTCCATGCGTTGCATCAGTGATTCTAATGCCTAAGAAGGATGGGTCGTGGAGAATGTGTGTTGATTGTTAAGCCATTAACAACATCATAGCAAAGTATCATCATCCTATTCCTTACTTAGATTACATGTTAGATGAATTGCATGGATCTTGTGTGTTTTCAAAGATTGATCTAAAAAGTGGGTATCATCAAATTAGGATGAAAGAAGGAGATGAATGAAAGCCACATTTAAAATAAAATATGGTGCATACGAGTGGTTGGTTATGCCTTTTGGATTAACCAATGCACCAAGCACTTTCATGAGATTAATAAACCATGTTTTGCATGCTTTCATTGGAAAATTTGTGGTTGTCTATTTTGATGATATCCTGATCTATAGCATGAACTTAGATGATCATTTAAATCATTTGAGATCTATTTTAGATGTACTTTATAAGGAGAGATTACTTGCTGACATTAAGAAATGTACCTTTTGCACAGATAGGCTTATATTTCTTGGTTTTGTTGTCAGTACACATGAAATATAGTTAGATGATGAGAAAGTTCGTGCAATCCAAGAGTGGCTTAGTCCAACAAATGTGAGTCATGTTAGGAGCTTTCATGGACTTGCTAGCTTCTATAAGCAGTTTGTGAAGGATTTCAGTAGCATAGCTGCACCTTTAATTGAAGTCATCGAGAAAGATGTTAGGTTCAAGTGAGAGTGGACAAGAAAAGGTGTTTCAATTGATCAAGTATAAGCTAACTCATGCTCCTTTACTTGCTTTACCTGATTTTTCTAAAACTGTTGAAATTGAATGTGATGCTTCAGGTATATGGATTGGCACCGTTTTGATGCAAGGAGGATAACCTATAGCATACTTCAGCGAAAAGCTTAGTGGGGCAACTTTGAAATACCCTACTTATGTCAAAGAGATGTATGTTGGTTTAGAGCTTTGGAGACATGGCAACACTACCTGTGACCTAAGGAATTTGTGATTCATACGGATCATGAGTCCTTGAAGCATTTGAAGGGTCAACATAAGTTGAACAAGAGGCTTGCATGATGGGTGGAATTCATTAAGACATTTCCATATGCCATGCTACAAGCAGGGTAAAGAAAACATCATGGTCGATGCACTTTCACGAAGGTACTTGTTAATCTTTACATTAGATGCTTAGTTGCTTGGTTTTGAACATTTTAAAGCATTATATTCTGTAGGCCAAGACTTTGCTGAGGATTATGCATGTTGTGAGAAAGCTAATGGTGGTAAATTATTTATTCATGATGGATATCTTTTTAAGGAGACGAATTGCGCACCCTAATTGTTCTGTTAGGAAGTTGCTGGTGAAGGAGTCTCATGGTGGGGGATTGATGGGACACTTTGCGATACCTAAGACCTTGGGAGTCTTATGAGAGCATTTCTATTGGCCCTACATGAAAAGGAATATTGAGAAAGTTAGTGACAGATGTATTACCTGTAGGCAAGCTAAGTCTCAAGTACAACCCCATGGCTTATATACACCATTGCCTATTCCTAGTAAACCTTGGATGGATATTTCTATGGATTTTGTATTAGCTTTATCTAGGAGTAAAAATGGTAGGGATTTTCTTTTTGTGGTTGTGGATAGATTTTCAAAAATGGCACATTTTATTCCATGCCACAAAACTTATGATGCTTCTCATGTTGCAGATCTGTTATTTAAGGAGATTGTAAGACTTTATGGTATGCCTAGAACAATTATATTTGATAGAGATGCTAAGTTCTTGAGTTACTTCTGGAAGACCTTGTGGTGCAAGTTAGGAATTAAGTTATTGTTTTCTATAACTTGTCATCCACAGTCTGATATTCAAACTGAAGTAGTAAATATGACATTATCTACTTTGTTAAGGGCGATCATTAAAAAGAATATTAAAACATGGGAAGAATGCTTACCACATGTTGAGTTTGCTTATAACTGTACTACACATTCTACTACTAAATATTCACAATGTGAGATTGTGTATGGTTTTAATCCGCTAACTCCTTTGGATTTGTCACATTTACCTATGTCTGAGTTTGTTAATTTAGATGGCAAGAGGGAAGTGGAGTTTGTTAAGCAGATTCATGAGAGGCCAAACTCAATATTAAGAGAAAGACAGAGTAGTGTGCCAAACAAGCCAACAAGGGGCATCGTCAGATGGTCTTTGAACCTGGTGATCGGGTTTGGTTACATATGCGCAAAGAAAGATTTCCTGAGCAAAGGCATTCCACGTTGCTTCCAATAGGCAATGATCCTTTTTTAAGTCATCGAGCGCATCAATAACAATACTTACAAGATAGACTTACTTGGTGAGTATAATGTAAGCGCTACCTTTAACGTTATTAATTTGAGTCCTTTTGATGCAAATGATGATTTGAGGACAAATCCTGCTCAGAAGAAAGGACTGATGGAGGCATGGCTAGAAGATGGAGAGTAGATCCATTAGAGATGTCATTTGGACCAGCTACAAGGACTTGAGCTAAGAGATTCAAGGATGCACTCAATGGATTAATTCAAGAAGTTCAAGATGAGGAGATCGAAGTGCACACCACCAAGGATGAGCTTAAATTGATCAACATCCTCAGAGTTAGCTCGGGAATGGACCAAAATGATGGATGAGACCATTGGACTCAAAGTCGGCTCAACACTGCCAGCTTAAAGTTCAATGCTGCCAACCCTGCAAATCTACGCCGTTAACCTTGCAACTTTGTTAAAAGTATACAGAATCAAATTGTTTAAAGCCATCACTAACGCCGCTGACTTACATGTTTTACTCTGCTAGCCTTCATCATCTATACTGCTGGCTTACTACTAACTTTGAAAGTGATCAGAAGTGTTTTTATTAGAGGTGTCTCGAACGTTGGCAGCATTCCTTGTCTATACTGCCAGCTTTGCCAATGTAAGGTTAACTGTCAGTGTACATTGTGTCTAGAACATGTTATCCTTGTTTTATTTAAAAGGTTACCTGTGTTGAATTATAGGCCTCCAGCATATGTTATCTCGATAGAAACAATTTGCTTTGTGTCTTTTGACATTCCTTTGTACTATTATTATTAGTCGTTTGCTTTGTAATTGAGGACATAACTTTGAATACAAAAATTGAGAGATTCCTCTTAGGTTCTTAAGTGAACTTTTCGGATCTATTTTGTGGCGTTCAATTGCGATTTATCAATCGAAAATTTCCATCTTCGACTGTGGCTTCTATGATTTATACCAAGGTTCTTGCTTCTTATAAGCAATGAGTCGCGGTCTCCATACAAACAAGAACAATCTTGGGATTGAATTCCAAACATATTAATATTGGGTTTCGTCAAAGGTTGATGTAAATCGTATTGCACATACTCTCTCCATACCGACCACCGACACACACGGCGCACACATACACACACCGACCAACCCACCTACGCCACCAGCACACATGCTACCAACATAAACATCGACCACCATGCACCCATGTTGAGTAGAACACACACACCTACCAACCTTACCCATGTGACACACAAAGACTTGAAAAGCACACACGCACAAGAATGACATGACAACTAAAAAGTAAAAATTGGAGATGAATCAATTTGTGTACCGGCCTGAACCCACAAAGGAATGCGATCTCTTAAGACGGCATCATGATGGGCTCTCTCTCTCTCTCAAGGAAAAGAAACTCCTCTCTGATCCACCTCCCTTATAGAAACTTAGAGATCCTATTCTCCCCGTGATAATAGTATGGTAACAACAAGTGCAGGATGATGTTCTTTGATGAATCCTGTAAATGTTGGGAATCTTCACTAAAAATATTCCTGAGCGAATTTGATTACAACAAGAGGTTTGCTTTTTTTGTTTGTTCTTTATTCCTTTACCACGGACATTTGACTTTTAGGTTAGGGTTTTGTTGTAAGGACTTGCAAGGGTAAAGTAAGAATTGCAAAGGAAATGTGGGGTTTGGTTTGCAATTTTCTCATGGTGGGCATAGATAACTTTTTAAACCAAACAAAAAATTTAGGGAAGTTGGTTGGCTGAATCTGTGCCGAACCTAAAATGTGCTACCAAACTCACTAGCTACAGTATTCAAATTTAGGGCCCGTATACTCATGTTGCTCATTTTCTTGGACTAACTAGGTAGATAAGTACCAAAGAAAATGACACTTCTTTTATATGGCAAGGATAGTAGGATGCAAGATTTTGATAGCGAAGAATAAGGTGATCCTTTTATTTTAGAAATTTTAGGACAAGAAAGAGGACCAATCTTTGAAGGAGAGCCAATTTTTAATTTAAACGAAAAACATTTACAAAGTTTAGGAGAAACAGAAACAGGAGATGAAGAAATATAAAATGAAGATTGATATTAAACTTATATATGCAGAATTCTATTTTTCCTTTTTTGTTTCTGTAGAAATCTATAGCAATACCGTAGTTGTTGTCTATGTTATTTTTTTGCATATTCTTATATTAGAAGTAAAGGTCTCCAAATTTTTTTTACTATAAGGTAATTTATCAATTATCTAGCTTTAAAGGGCATTTTCTCAATATATTTGTTTCTGTTAAAGAATATATATGGCCATGCTCTTTCATAAGCTTCTTGACTATATTTGTCATGTTGTATGCAGTATCTAGGGTTCAGTTGTCTGTAAGTCTTTCATTCTATAACTCTATTGTTTTTCAGTGATTCTTTTTCTATTGTATTTTTCAATCTTAATTTAGGTATCGAGTATGGCTCTATCCCAAAATCACTGTGTTGAAGAGTGCTCTTAAGGAGTTCTTTAGCTTCCTACTTTTTGGTCCTCTTTTATTGTCATGGTTGGCAATTTATTGTGCTTGAATTCATTTCTAGATCTAAGGGCTTGTACATAAAGTTCAACATCACCAAATATCATTTTGCCCAATGGTGGTGTCTAGTTTTGAAGTGGATAACCACTACTAGTTGGTCTGTATTTCTTCTAAAACATTAGAGCTCTTGAGAAAGGAAAAGCATTTACATGTGTAAAAGAAATAGTATTAGGAACACAAGGATAGTTACTATGGTCTATATAATCTGTGTGCGTTTTTTTACAGCTATAGCTAATGTAATCTATCTGTGTAGTTTGTTCAGTTTATCCTTTAGATCTTTGTGCCATTTATACATACACTCAGTGTATCTGTAAGATTATTTTCTTTTTCTTTAATATGCTCAAATTTAATATTATAACCATTATTTAAAAGAGTATCTACAAACTTAATCCATCTTATCTGTGACATGCTCTTTTCATTTTTATTTTTATAAAATTTTACAATTGCTTCACAATCTGCTCTTACCAAAATTTCCTTTTTGTTTATTAAAAATAACTTGAAACTGTTAAGTCCTTAAATCACTCCCAATATTTCTGTATCTAAATTGCATTTTAGTCCTTTTTCTTTAAATACACCATTATTATATTTACAAATCTCTTCTTCTTTTGTAGGAGAGAGTTTATGGGGTTTTCTTTTTAATACTACTCCCCAGCCTTTTTCACATCCATCTATAATAACAATTTAAAAAACTACATCTAATGGTAATCTTAATTATGGAAGATTTTTAACTAATTCTTTGATTTCTTTTATCAACTTAAGTTTTGCTCTATCTAAAGGTGAAAAACTGTAAGTCTTTTTATAAAGTGGCTTTGTAAATTTTCTTTATGTCTTATAAATGGTCTTGCAAATTTAATAATCCTAAAAATTGTTGTAATTTCTTTTTGTTAAAAATTTCATCAAATTCTAAAACTTTCTTAGATATGTGAGACTGAAGTTTTATCCTATCATTACCTATTTCTATTCCTAAAAATTAAATGTTTTTTCTATATAACCGAGCTTTTTTTTACTTATTATGAATCCATTTTGTAGAAATTCTAAAAGAATTATTTTCAAATGAGATGTATGTTCTTTTTCTGATTTAGAAAAGACAAGTATATCATCTATATATACACAAACAAAATTATATTTACTAAAAATACTATCCATTTTTCTCTGGAAAACTAATGCTACATTTTTTAATCCAAATGGCATAATTAGCCATTGAAAATGTCCTAATGGATAAGTAAAAGCTATCTAAGAAATTTATTCTTCATGCATTTTAATTTGCTAAAATTCTGATTTACAATCAAATTTACTAAACAAAAAATTTCTTGAATTCTGTTTAGCAAATCTATTTTGTATGGAATATCATAGGCATCTGTTTCAGTATTATTATTTAATTTTCTGTAATCAATAACCATTTTACTGTTTCCTCTTGAACCTCACTGTGTTTTCTCACGATAAATGTCAAATTTCTGTGAGGACTTATTGATCTTTCAATGACTCTTAATTTTAAAAGTTCTTTTTTTTTTTCATCTGTATATGTTCTTAAAGAATTTGTAATATATTTAATATTATTTATTATTTCTTCAGACTCCGTTTTATTTTTTCTCAACTATTCTTGTAATGATTTTAATTGTCTATCAATACTTATCTGTCTTTCTTCTAATGACTTTCCTAAACTAATTATTAAATTTATTATGCTAATTAACTATCTGTCTTCCCCCTATAACGAATGCTCAAATTGTTGAAAATAAAAAATATGTCTAAAGTCTTTATTTCTTTCCATTTTTCTATTTGGACCATATATTTCTAAATATAACAACTCAAATTTTCTAATATCACCTATACTGTCAAACTAATTATTAATAAAATCTTTCAAAAGAACTTAGTGCTTTTCTTGCTTTTATTATTTATTTTAAGACACATTCTTTTGTTTCATATGCTTCTAAGTTCTGTTTTAAGCCCTTAAACTTTCTTCAAATGTTGTAATAATTTGTCTTCTTTATATATATTATATATATATATAATCAAGCATAATAACATGTCAGTTAATTTGAGTCTAAATATCAGTTTGTGTCTATGTAATAATCACTAGTATTACTGTTATAATCTAAATATTCTTTATGAGTACAAACTATTTTTAATATTAATATGCAAATTATTGATGCTCCTATAATTTCATAAAATTGCATATAAAAGTAATAAAAACTCTTAAGGAGGCAAAATCCAATCTAAATTTCTAAGAAAAAATCCTAAAGATCTCTAGTATGGATTTTCTATATTTATCATATGTAACCTAAAAGCTACTAATAATAATTTGAGTCTAAATATCAGTTTGTGTCTATGTAATAATCACTAGTATTACCGTTATAATCTAAATATTCTTTATGACTACAAATTATTTTTAATATTAATATGCAAATTATTGATGCTCCTATTATTTCATAAAATTGCATATAAAAGTAATAAAAACTCTTAAGGAGGAAAAATCCAATCTAAATTTCTAAGAAAAAATCCTAAAGATCTTTAGTATGGATTTTCTATATTTATCATATGTAACCTAAAAGCAACTAATAATAATTTGTAAAATCTATCTCTACTTATAAAAGCTCCAACGTCTACGTTTTCAACTCCTTCTTTGCAAAATTCCATTAAAGCTGCTGAATTATCTTGTATTTCTTGTTCTAATTTTATTATATATTCTCTTACTATTCTGGTTCTGTCTAAATGTAAATCTTCAGCTATTACACTTATCAATTTATTCATATAATTATCCTTTCTATGTTATATCTATGTTGTGCTATATAATAATCTATTATTTCTGTTATTCATTATTTTCCTCTTATAATTTTTGTAATTTGTCTAATTAATGTTGCACTTCTTTCTAGTAGATCTTAGCTATTGCGTACTTTTAATAATCCGTTTCCAAAAATCTGTATTCTATTTAGATGTCTTTGAAAATCTGTGTTTTCCTCTTGTAATGTTCTTTTACTTCTAATATATAGATTTATTTTTTGTTATTCTAACTGTACTAATCTTCTTAAAGGCATGCAAGTATATACTATGTTCTTTTTGTACTTTCCTTTGTTGCTCCTAGGCTTCTTTCTAAAAAAACTTTTATTTATCTTAATATAGTTAATAAACTATGTAATCTAATAAAGGATATTTGTTTAATCAAAAGTCTTTTTGTTCTTTGAGTTTGGCCTTCAGTTCTTACTAACTGATTATATAGCTATATCTCTTGTTCTCTAAGTCTATTTAATTCTTGCCTATCAAAGCTCTTTACCATAAAGTAAACACTACGCAGTTAATAGCAATAAAAAGTGTTAGTTGAAAAACTTTTATAATAAAGTTACTATAAAGTTAACACTAGATAGTAGATAATAATAAACAACAAATATACAAAGAAAGTAAACACAACGTAGTGAACAATAGTGAACTATAACAAATACAAAGTTAGGCAAGATGCAATAATGAAAAGGAACACTATATATTAGGTAGTAATACTAATGGACAATAATGGTCTGTAAAGGTTCTTGAACTAAAGTAAACACTTATGTAGTAGATAATAAAATTAATGATCAATAGAAGTCTTATAAGAGTTCTTTAAACACTATGCTATAGATAACAATGAATAAAAATACTGTAAATAACAATGAATAATATTACAGGTTTAAGAAAGATGCAATCGATCACAATGAAAATATTATCCGAAAAACTTTATGATACTTTAATGTTACTCGGTACTTGAAGTTGTTATCTTTGTTATAATAACTAAACTTGTTATATCTCTTTTCATTTTATGTTTGGGTTTTCCAATGATATTTTTTTATAAATTCATAGTCCAATAATGTCTGTTCAATAAATCTGTAGCCTTGAATCATTAAGGATTCAAAATGTTCAAGATTGATATTAAATTTATATATGCAAAATTCTATTTCTCCTTTTTTGTTTCTGTAGAAAATATTGTAGTTGTTGTCTATGTTATTTTTTGCATATTCTTCTATTATAAGAAAAAGGCCTCCAAAAGTTTTTCACTGTAAGGAAATTTATCAATTATCTAGCTTTGAAGGGCATTTTCTCAATATATTTGATTCTATTAAAGAATATATATGACCATTGATAGATTCAAAAGACCAAGTTTTAAATTTATAAATTTTCTAAATCGTTTTCTTTTCAACTATGGTCTTACAGGGCAAGCGCACCCATCAGATGTAGCATAAAGAAATGATCTAGGTCGTATTCCTAGGGAACGTTGATGAGTACTTCTACTCACTCTTTTCCTATTATCAAGCCAAAAAAATCAAAATTGGTTTTATATACATAGAAATTAAACTAGTATAATATTCACAAATTTCACAGCAAGCATAAAAAGGATAATCAATTCACAAGGTTGCTTGGGTCATGCTTACCTAAGATCTATTTCATATGATTCAAGAATTTCTCCAAAAGTTGTATTGATTATTGAACCATCGGGATTCACTAAATTATGCTATGCTTCTCTCAAAGTCAAAAGCACCTAAACCTAAGCCAAACTGTCGAAATGTCTTCCTGACTATTAGCAACTTAAATTTGCATAAAGAACAAGAATCCTTTTTTAAAACCCAAACTGATGAATTTCAAAACGAGTGACAGAAGATTTACCATCCCTATCTCTAGGTGATTATGAGCAATTCATCAATAGCTTTAGATCTATTCATTAAATTCAACTTCGGTATTTTTAACAAAAATCAAACATAAATCCATGGGATGCACCATCCAATTAGACTCATTCTTTAGGCGCAAACTATTGAATACAATAAAATCAATACGTTTTGAAATTAAGAACAAAGGAATCACATGAAATCAATCAAGGATCCACAATACCCAAGCAATATTAAACTACTCCTCCATAGATAAAACAATATAAATCAATAACAAGGGAAATAGAAAGGATCTAAAATTAGATTAGCAATACAAACGATGTTCCTTGATAAATTGAAACACTCAAGCACAAATATGCTGTGAAAATACATAAAATTTTAATTTTTTTTTTTCTGGTCTCTCTTTTTCTTGTCTTTTCTGCTTTCTTGTTCTTCCTCTTCCTTCATCTTCAATTTATAATGATCTTTGCATAAATGGAATTAAATGCTCATTGATGGGGGAAATGGGAAGTTACGGGAGTTATGGGTTTTTGGCTTTTCAAAGTAACACATAAATGGAATTGAATGCTTATTATGGAGGAAATGGGAGGTTACGGGAGTAGGGTCTTTTGGCTTTTCAAAGTAACACCCTTTATGTCAATAGACGTTTCTTTAATAAATAAGGGATTACTATTTTATAAAAGTCATTTCTCATAAAGTAACGGATTGTCAAATCGACAGGTTTGGGGACAGGTATGTCACTTGAATGTCTGGCTGTTTTCTTCACTATGGAAATCGACATGATAGGGACACGGCTTGTCCCATAAATGTCCCTTGCTGTTCACTTTTTTCTTCACTGACACGCCTTGGGACATGGCTTGTCCTGAAATGTGCCTTGCAAGTTGAATTTCCAGGTTGACTCGGTTTGGGACAGGTCATGTCTCATAAATGTCTTCTAAAAGCTGATATTTAGCCCTTAATTTTGCTTCTTTCTTGTAATGGTTGAAAGACATGGCTTGTTCTTGTCATGATGAGTTTTCTTAATCCAAACTTTGCATTTTTGACCGTCTTTGCTTTCTTTGAAAAATATCTCCTTTAAAGACCTGAAAGCATAAATTAATATTTTGAAGTGCAAATTCGTAATAAAAATGATCAATAAAAGTTCATTTTGGCATTCATAAAATAGGAATAAATTTGGTTTATCAACATGCTCTTTCGTAAGCTTCTTGATTGTCTTTATCATGTTGTATGCAGTATCTAAGGTTCAGTTGTCTGTAAGTCTTCTATTCTATAACTCTATTGTTTTTCAGTGATTCTTTTTCTATTGTATTTTTCAATCTTAATTTAGATATCAGGCATGGCTCTATCCTAAAATCACTTTGTTGAAAAGTGCTCTCAATGATTTCGTTAGCTTCCTTTATGGAATACATCCTTTCCATTGAGGACCAATAAAGTTCCCAACTTGAGCTTTAACATAAGCCCATGTCTTATAGATTCCAGGATTAAAGCCATTTATTACAGCATAGCAATAAAATCTGGTATTTGTCTATCTAGATAAAGAATTAGATCCACGTTTTGTGTTTATCTCGTGTAAATAGCAGCACACAGCTAAACACACCCTGATCTTGTTCTTATCCAATGTCTGTAAATTCCAAATTACATCAACCAGAAATTTCTGTTCTTTTTTTATTATCATGGCTGGCAATTTATTGTGGTTGAATTCATTTCTAGATCTAGGGACTTGTACATAAAGTTCGACATCCCTAAATGTCATTTTGCCCAATAGTGCTCGACAACCACTACCAGTTGGTCTTTATCTCTTTTAAAACATTGGAGCTCTTGAGAAGGGAAAAGCATTTACATGTGAAAAAGAAATAGTGTTAGGAATATAAGGATAGCTTATCTAGTCTGTATAATCAATGTGTTTTTCGACCAGCATAACTAGTGCAATCCATCTGTGTAGTATGTTTAGTCTATTCTTTCTATTTGGAAGTCTGTCCTTCAGATCTTCGTGCCATTTATATATATGCTCAGTGTATCTATAAGATCATTTTCTTTTCCTTTAATATGCTCAAATTTAATATTATAACTATTGTTTAAAAGAGTATCTACAAACTTAATCCATCTTATCTGTGACATGCTTTATTCATTTTTATTTTTATAAAGCTTTACAATTGCTTCACAATTTATTCTTACCAAAATTTCTTTTTTGTTTATTAAAAATAACTTGAAATTATTAAGTCCATAAATTACTTCCAATATTTTTGTATCTAAACTGCTTTTTAGTCCTTTTTCTTTAAATACACCATTATTATATCTACAATTCTCTTCTTCTTTTGTAGAAGAGCATTTATGGGGTTTTCTTTTTAATACTGCAGCCTTTTTCACATCCATCTATAATAACAATTAAATAATTTGCATCTAATGGTAATCTTTAATATGGAAGATCTTTAACTAATTCTTTGATTTCTTTTATCAAATTAAGTCCTGCTCTATCTAAAGGTAAGAAACTGTGAGTCTTTTTATAAAGTAGCTTAGTAAATTTTTCCAAGTCTTTTATAAATGGTCTTGCATAATTTACTAATCTTAAAATTGCTGTAATTTCTTTTTGTCAAAAACTTCATCATATTTTAGAACTTTCTCAGATATGTGAGGCTGAAGTTTTATCCTACCATTACTTATTTCTACTCCTAAAAATTCAATATTTCTTCTGTAAATTGAGCTTTCTTTTTACATAATACGATTCCATTTTGTAGAAATTCTGAAAGAATTATTTTCAAATGAGATGTATGCTCTTTTTCTAATTTAGAAAAGACAAATATATCGTCTATATATACACAAATAAAATTATATTTACCAAAAATACTGTCCATTTTTCTCTATAAAATCGAGGGCGCATTTTTTAATCCAAATGGCATAACTAGCCTTCAAAATGTCCTAATGGACAAGTAAAAGTTGTCTAAGGAATTGATTCTTTATTCATTTTAATTTGTCAAAATCCTGATTTACAATCAAATTTACTAAATATAAAATTTCCTTTTATTATGTTTATTAAATCTGTTTTGTTTGGAATATCCTAAGAACTAGGGAGATGATAAAAATATCATTCTCAGGTGTCAATGTAAATCCAAATTTTTCATTTATCAAAAAATATAATCCTATTATACATACATGTTTCCTAAGGTTCATATCTCTTACATATGTTCTTGAATTGTGTATTCCGTATGCCCAACTTTGAGATGTTTCCATTGCTATTTTATGTTTTATTAATATGTCACTATATTCAAAAAGCTATTCATCCATCTGTTCTACTTTTACATACTTATCTTTAAGTACTCTTGTAATTAAATGGTATGGAATCATTTTTCTATCTATAATATTATGTGTACACCTTGTATCTATCAATGCTTTTGTTTCTATTATTACTTCTCCTATGAAAAATCTAACTTTTATTCTACCACTGGTAATTAAAATTCCTAATTTTCATCTATTTTTTTTCTAAAAAATGTTTTTGTTATTGTTTTTTATCATCTAATATCTATTCATCTTGTTCAATTTTTCTTCAATTATTATTCCTTTATTTTTTGCTTTAGGATATATCTTCTCTTCTATTTTTTTCTCTATATTATCTATTCTTTCTTTTATCCTCAAAATTCTTGTTATTGCATTTCTATCCATTTATAATTACTTTGACTACCAGGTTTTTGGTTAAACCTTTCTCTTGTTTTTCTAAGCATTTTTTACAAGATTCTATTAACAGATGATTACATCTAAATCTTAAAGAAATATGGGGTATCCTTTATAGTAACCATAAGGATGGTCATCGGATCCTGATTCATGAATCCACTCATGATTACAACTTATTTTTGTCTTAACAAATTCATTTTTCAATTCTCCATGTCTTGTTTCTGTTTCTCCTAAAGTTTCTAAATATTTTTCGTTTAAATTAAAAATTGGCTATCCTTCAAAGATTAGTCTTCTTTCTTGTCCTAAAATTTCTAAAATAAAAGGATCACTTTCTTCTTCACTATCAAAATCTTGCATCTTATTATCCTCTATACCCACGATACTATATATTGTCTCTGTTTCACTCATATGTTCATCTACTGATAAAATATCTTCTTCTATGCAATTTATCAATGTTACTCTTTTATTATGTATATTATGTCTTTTGTGATATTCTCTTGCTAAATGTCCTTTTTCTCCACATTAAACAACTTAGTTTATTTTTATAATTTCTATTTTTGATATATTTTCTCACGTCAAATAAGGCATCCTAGCGCTACTCCTCTTTACATAATAATTTGTCTTTGGTTTCTTATTTTGGGTTATAGGCCTGTAAGATCTTATTCTTTCTAGATTTCGTCTGTAATTCTTTTTTTTATCTTTCTCTCATTTGGCCATATACTTGAGGTGTATATATTTTGACAATAACTATATTCTCCTTTTAATTATCTAGTTTTCTGTATATTTATTCATTTTGCAATCAAGGTTCTAATTACAAATTGTATTCTCATGCCTATTATTCATCCATTCTGCGAGATCTGGTTCTTTTAAAAAAAAAAAAATTCTATACAGTTCTTGTCCTAAAGATTTGGTAATTTAAGAAATAGTTTATTAGCTATTGTTTTTTCATAATAACATCCTGATAAATTACAATAAAAGGAAAAATCATTCAAGTAACTTTTTATATACTTCCAATCTCTTGTCTGTAATTTTTCTAAATGTCTCATTGCATCCATTTAGTCTCTTAAATTAAAATCAATATTAGGTTGTGTGCTTTGTTATCAACATTGTTTTTATTAATAAAATTGAATGGATTAGCTCCTAGTTATAAATCTAAAGCAAAATCATGTGGGAATTTTCTTTTTTATCCTTCTCATAATGCTTGAGTGCTTTCTTCTATTACTTTTTCTAAATAATTATACATAGATGTAGCTTTTCTCGGGATATTACTATTTTTCCATTATCTTATTTCTATCTGTAGCCAATATCCTAAAATTGGTGGCCATAACTATGTACCATGTGCTAATAAATTCAGTATTCTTCCTTAATTTATCAAATTATTTATATGTGTTTCTAAGAATAATCTTTTTCCCTAGTGGAGTTCTATCCCAACTTGATTCTCTATAGATAGTATAAGAAAGTCTAGGAGGTTGTCTTATTATCTGATTATCTATTCTAGTATAAAAAAACTCCTCTATGTGGACTACTTGATGCGCTTTCCATTAAGTCTATTGCTTCTATGGTGTATGTTATATATGGATATGCTAAAGCATTTTCTTCTATCATTCTTTCCACTTCTTTTGTTTTTTTCTATAAATTTTGGTTCTTATGAGTATAAAAACTGGATCTATATAATCTATATTTTCTGTTTTTTCTTTTGGGTCTGTATTTTTTATATTTTCTCCTATTTTTTCTAGACTTTTTTTTTAGATTGTTTGTGGATAAATTTACTTATCACTTTTTCTTGAATCTTTTCATGATCTTCCTCTTTTTCTTTTACTTTCTATTTTTCTATTAAATATTTATTTTGCGGGTGTCCTAACATTTTTCATGACAAAAGTCTTTCCCATTTTTTCTTTTCTTTCTTCAACAAAAATAATATGTTTCTTCTTCGTACAAGTATTTTTCTTTTCTTAATTAGTCTATTGCTTCTTCATGATTTTCCCAATCTTTTATTAAAAATCTTCCATTTATTAAATTTTTCGATATTCCCTGAAATCTAGGTCTTTGCCCACTTGAGTATAACATTTTTTCTTCCTGTATTTCTTCATGATCAATATTTCTATTGTTCTAAATTTTTTTTTTTTTTTTTTGTAGTCTAAAAATCTTATACTATATGCACCATATGGATTTTTGTACATTTAAACTTTTTTTCAACATTCTGCTAGTACTTTCTTTTCCTTCTATATGTTTTGATATTTCCCATTCTGCTCCTTCTAATCCTTTTGTTCCTATTTTTATTGGGGTAATAAACTTACTTCATGAACTAGATATTTCTTGTATTATTCCATCTAAATTTAACTTATACTGTGTGTCACTACCATCTATTACTCTTCTTATAAATCCTACATTAATTAATATATTTTCTCCTATATGGTCTTCATATCCTTTACTCTACAATCCTATATCAAAATTTTTTACATTATTGAAACTTATAATATAATTAGGTGCACAATAAAATATACCTTTATTTTTGTTCATATCTATTTCTATCGTTCCTTTTACTGCTTTTCTTACATCTTTTTGCCATGATTTATCTAATATTAATACTAATAATTTTACTCTAGCTTCTTTTCTAACTAGGCCTTTTAACTCCTATTATTATCATACCTAAATATAGTAAACTTTTTTTCCATCCTTTTTTAATTTATTTATAGTTGTGTCACTTAATAATTTTATATTTACAGGTTCTGTTATTATTGTAACTTTTTTCTTCTTTGTTTTCTCTAAATAAACTAGTTTTTCCAAAATTTTAAATTCTCACATTATATGATATTCTTGGTTTCAGTAAATCTATATTCTTATTATTGTAAATTTTTAAATTTTTCTATGTCAACCACTTCTTTAACTTGTTGCAAAGGTTTTTTACCTTTCTTTTTTGTCAATCTACCTAATATTTATATCTCTTCTCCAGTAATTTCTCCATCTTTTAATCTTCTTCTAGTTCCTAAGAATGCTACCTGTGTTTCAATTCCTGACATCTTTCTAAATATCTTTTCATTTATATGCTCCAAATTTTAATTCTAGATTTCTCTTTTCTTTCTTTTTATCTGTAATCTTTAGTCCCTATATATCTTTTAATATTTCTTCAAACTCTTCCTTGTTTGGTTCTTTGTCTTTTTCTTTTTCTCTTTCAAATTCTTTTATATTAATCAATAACATTTCTACTAAATTTGTCCTTTCTTTTATATTAATTACTTCTCTCTCTATTAATGTTGTCCTCTTTTCTAAATTTTCTATTTTATTATGTAAAGCAACTATTAAAGCTATTATTGTATTATTTTGTCTAACTATTGTTTTATCTGCTTCTATTGGTAGCTAAAATGAAGAAAAAGCAACTAGTCTCCTTTATATGCCCCACTTGTTTTAAGAGCTTTAAGATATTTAAGATGGGTCTCTACCTTATTTTCCTTCTATTGGATATCTTAGTCTTTCTAGTCTTTGTAATATCTGTATATTTTCCAATTTTATTTCTTATAAGTCTTTTATTATTTTTTCAGTGTAATCCGCTTTTTTTTTTTTGCTTTTTGTATTTTATATGTATATATTCTTAAGGAATCTGTAATATATTTAATATTATTTATTATTTCTTTAGACTCTATTTTATTTTTTCTTAACTATTCTTTTAATGGTTTTAATTATCTATGAACACTTATCTGTCTTTCTTCTAATGACTTTCCTAAACTAATTATTAAATTTGTTATGCTATTTAATTGTCTATCTTCCCCATATAACGAACACTTAAATTGTTGAAAATAAAAAATATGTCTAAATTCTTTATTTCTTTCGGTTTTTCTGTTTGGACTATATATTTCTAAATCTAACCACTCAAATTTTCTAATATCACCTGTACTGCAAACTAATTATTAATCTTTTATAATAATCTATACTTTGTTTAAGTCTTACTATTCTTTTTCTTAGTTCTTTTAATCTCTCTAAAATCTATTGCTAATTATTATGAAAAAGTCTTTCAAATATCTTAGCGCTTTTCTTTCTTTTATTATTTCTACTAAAACTCTTTTCTATCTCGTATGCTTCTAAGTTCTTTTTTAAGCCCCCTAACTTTCTTATTATGTTAAAATAATTTGTCTTCTTCTTTTTAATTTTTTTTTTTTATATAATCAAGTGTAACAACATTTCGTTAATCTGAGTCTAAATACTAATCACTAGTATTACTGTTATAATCTAAATATTCTTTATGGCTACAAACTATTTTTAATATTAATATGCAAATTATTGATGCTCCTATTATTTCACGAAATTGCATATAAAAGTAGTAAAAACTCTTAAGGAGGCAGAATCTTATCTAAATTTCAAAGAAAATTTTCTAAAGATCTTTAGTGTGGGCTTTCTAAATTTATCAGATGTAACCTAAAGGCTACTAATAATAATATGTAAACTCTGTCTTTATTTATAAAAGCTCTTACATCTACGTTTTTAACTCCTTCTTCTCTGCAAAATTCTATTAAAATTGTCTCATTATCTTGTATTTCTTGTTCTAATTCTGTTATATATTCTCTTACTATTCTAGTTCTGTCTAAATGTGAATCTTCAATTATTACACTTATCAATCTATTCATATAATTATCCTTTCTATGTTATATCTATGTTGTGCTATATAATTATCTATTATTTCTATTATTTATTCTTTTTCTCTTATAATTTTTGTAATTTATCTAATTAATGTTGCACTTCTTTCTAGTAGATCTTGACTATTGCACGCTTTTAATAATTCGTTTCTACAAATCTGTAATCTATTTAGATGTCCTTGAAAATCTGTGATTTCTTCTTGTAATGTTCTTTTACTTCTAATATATAGATTTATTATTTGTTATTCTAAATGCACTAATTTTCTTAAAGGCATGCAAGTATATACTCTATTCCTTTTGTATTTTCTTTTGTTACCCTAAGCTTCTTTCTAAGAAAAATTTGCTCTTCCAAATATAGTTAATAAAATATGCAATATAATAAAGGATTTTTGTTTAATCAAAAGTCTTGTGTTCTTTGAATTCGGTCTTCGGTTCTTACTAACTGATTATATAGTTATATCTCTTGTTCTCTAAGTCCATTTAATTCTCGTCTATAAAGTAAACACTAAGTAGTTAATAGCAATAAAAAGTGTCAGTTGAAAAACTTTTATAATAAAGCTACTATAAAGTTAACACTATGTAGTAGATAATAATAAACAACGAATATACAAAGAAAGTAAACACAAGGTAGTGAACAATAGTGAACCATAATAAATACAAAGTTATGCAAGATGCAATAATGAAAAGGAGCACTATGCAGTAGGAAGTAATATAATGGACAATAGTGGTATGTAAAGGTTAGTGGTATTAATGATCAATAAAAGTCTTATAAGAGTTCTTTAAACACTATGCAGTAGATAACAATGAACAATAATACAGGTTTAAGAAAGATGCAATTGATCACAATGAAAATATTATTTGAAAAACTTTATGATACTTTAATGCTACTCAACACTTGAAGTTGTTATCTTTGTTAAAATAACTTAACCTATTATATGTCCTTTCTTTTTATGTAATCTCAATTTCTTAGACTCCTCCCGTTTAAACTTTCCTTTATACTTTATTTAATATAAAAAAAAACCAGAATTTATTAGTCCAAGACTTCTACTTCTCGAACAAACCATCAATCATCAAGCCAACAACCATGGTTGTCAAACTCGAGTTTCTACCTTGAATCGCTATGTGTTTCGTAGAATTGTAACCTAAAATTGAAACGTAGAATTGTAAGATACTATAACTAATATAAATTTACTTACAAAAACATTGATGTACTTACTAAACTAATAAAACTTTAAATAAATTATGAAAATAAAAAATTTAGTATTAAGTTAGTTGCATACAACCAAAATTTAAGTTTTATCAAGCATAATTCACACACTGTTATTAATATATTTAGTGCAATTTCATAATTAAAATAATTATTTTTATTTAATGATGATTCATAATCTACAATTATTAAGATATATTGCAAATCATTTAAATTATTATGTGTGAGTAGCTAGTTTTGTGCAGTAATGAATATTTTCATGTTCACTATATATTTGCACAAAAAATCATTGTATTTATTGTAAATAAATTATATATAGAAAATTATTAAAAAAGGAAAAAATATAGCACTATATATATTAATTTAATTTTAATTCAAATTGTTCAAAATATATCAAAGTATATAACATAAAAGAAAATAACTCTCTGAAAAATACAAAAAAAAGGGAAATAAAAGGAAAAAAATTAAAAAAACTAAAATTAAGTTAGATTAAGATAAATATCAAGAACTAGCCCCAAAAACCCTAAATTTAAATATACTTAATTGATTGCATTTTTAAAGTTCAAATAGAAAAATAAAAGTATAAAATTACAACTTTACGATTTTACCACGATTCTAGTACCGATTCTACCACCGTTCTACTTACGATTCTACTTACAAGTTTACTCAAAAAACGATTTTGTATGCGAGTTGAATCGAAATCTCATCATCAACTCATATAAACGTACGAGTAGACTCGCAAGTTTGACAACCATGCCGAAAACAACCCATGACAAAGCCTTTTTGCGGCAACCAACAGGCATAATAACAGCTAAGTACTTAGGTTAGTAATAATAAAACCTGGAGTGGCTCTGATACCAAATAAGGGAGAGAGAACGGAATCCAGGTAGGACTAAAAGAAAGGCAAGATCATGAGGAAAAGGAAATATAATGGTATTAACATAACATAGTTATTTTAGATAAAGTAACAAGCTTCATTCTCTTTTGCTAAGTCCCTAACAAAGATAAGATGAAAATAAAAAGAGCTTAGAAGAAGACTTATAGTGAAAATAGAAGCTTTATTGATCCACAAATGGTAGATACAATGGAGGTAGAGAAATTGTAAAAGAAAATATTACAAGGATGGTTTTACAAAGGTCAGTTATGTTGTGTCTAAGGCAAAATATTACAAGGATGCTAGTTGCTAAAAAACAAATGATGCTGGATGCTAGTGAGTGTTTAAGAGTGTCTACTCTAAATTGCTTGGTGTTGTTCTTTTTTTATTATATCTCTTTTTTCTTTTTTATCTATTCTTCTAACTTTACATTCTCCTAGTTTTTCACCTTCACAATTTTCTAATATCATAGAACTAAGGGAGATGATAAAAATATCATTCCTTCAAGTGTTAGTGTAAATCCAAAATTGTTATTTATCAAAAATTGTGATCCTATCATATATACATGCTTCCTAAGATTCATACCTCTTACATTTGTTCTTGAACTATGTATTCTATATGTCCAACCTTGAGATATTTTTATAGCTATTTTATGTTTTATTCATATCTCACAATATTCAAAAAGTTGTCCATTCATCTGTTCTAATTTTACTCACTTATCTTTGGTACTCTTGTAATTAAATGGTCTGGAATCATTTTTCTATCTATATTATTATTTGTACACCCTGTATCTATCAATGCTTCTATTTCTATTATTACTTCTCCTATGAAAAATCTAAGTATCTTATCTTTAAATTTTGACAAATTAATACATGTACTTTCAAAGTTCATGTAATTCAGCGTCTTCATCAAATAATTTTTTATGGATGTATATTTTAATGATGGGATAATGGTAGGTTCAAGGCAAAAAATTGTAAAAAATTGAAGATGCAATACTAAATTGCCAAAAATTGTCAAAAATTGAAAGTATAAACACGTAGTTTGTCATTATTCTATCATCAAATAAACATTCGTTATTTAACCGAGACATTGAATTGAACATATTTTAAAAGTACAAGTATTAATTTATCAAAATCTAAATATGAGATACTAAATTACTAAAAGTTGAAAATACAAAGCTTGCCCTGCCATTATTTCCTTCTTTTAGTAAGTATCTCTCTTTAAACATATCACAAAACCTTAGACATAGTCATAGTGCCAATCACTCCTTTTCTAAAATTGGGTATGACCCCGATATGATATGTTTTAAATTTAGTTTAGCTTTCTTTTTTTTTTTTTTTTTGGCTTTAATTTAGTTTATCTTTCAATCCTTATAAAGTGCAAGATAAAGAGATTTTTTATTTCTTTTTTCAAATAGATCTTCTAAACAAATATAAACACATTACTTTTGAATCTTCAATTCATCTTGATGTCAACCTACGAAAGAAAAATAAAAAAAATAATATTTCTTTGTCTGTGCTATTGGAGTTAGTGTTTTGACCGAGCGCTAATGTTGTTTTTTGAAGATGGAAGAGGAAAGAGGGAGCCTTTTTTTTCCCTCCCTTTACAAGGCACGTGAGAAACACGTCACAGCTAAGGGTATAATTTGGATGAGACAAAACGGATATATTTTCTCAAGTTAGTCATTTGTCAAAAAAAAATAATAATAACTCACGTTAGTTATTTGTAAAAAAATCAAAAACACGTACAGTTTTTTGTTATTAATCCTATTTTTTATTTGGTAAATTTGAATCATATTCATTCAAAATTTGTGTTAACCGATAGTTTGCCTCTTTATTTGATACCAAAGTTATATTAGAGGTAAATTAAATAAAATTTAATAGAAATCATAAATTAAAATTAACTAGTTTACAATATAATAATGTTTTATCTGAGTTATAATTGTCTTCAATGCTGTCCTATTATATTTATATTTTCTTTGGGAAACGAATGATATCCATATTTGTTGTATACATTGATTTGTCACCTCAAATGACAATGCAGTGGAGAGCTGGTGCAAAAAAAAAAAAAAAAAAAAAAAAAAAAAAAGGAGGGAAAAAGGTTTTAAAGGAGAATTTTTTTAAAAAAAGAAAAAATTTTTCTTCCTTTGGATAAATTACCAGACGGTGGTGACTTTGGCCAAGATAAAAAACAATAGTAATTAGTAATATGTCTCGTTTAGATATTGATATAGTGATTACTTGGGAAGGGCATGCTTCCTAAAGAAGACTGATCCTATTTATTACTACGAGTTACGATCTTTTTAAGGTGAAGTCTTACACTGTACTCCATTCATCATAGATTGTCAACGTCAAGCATCAAATATTCAAGATTTTGTTGGCCTACTATATCTGGCGACCTTAAGCAAAAGTGGAAATGTAAAAGAAAGTTGTGGAAAGCAAAACAAAGGAAATAAAATTTTGGCTTTATGTCTGAACATACAATATGAAATGGATCCATTTCTATTGTTTATTTTATGATGGGAAATGGAAATCTAAGAGAAAGAGTCATTTAATAAACAACTTTTTCCCACTTTTCACTTAATTTTTTAGATGTTAAAAATAATTTTGTAATTTGAGATTCTTTTTCACAGCTTTCTGTTACTTTTTTTTTTCCTACAAGGGCAGAAAGTTTTCTATCAATTTCTACCCATTTCAGCC
Organism: Combretum micranthum; assembly: GCA_024138025.1. Taxonomy (NCBI): domain Eukaryota; kingdom Viridiplantae; phylum Streptophyta; class Magnoliopsida; order Myrtales; family Combretaceae; genus Combretum; species Combretum micranthum. The sequence goes on along the minus strand of JAMXBD010000627.1, from coordinate 249,838 downwards.
TAGTTTGTATCCTTTACTAAGTAATCCAAATATATATTTTTCATTCATTTCCACTACTTCATAGGTTTACCAATTCAAACATGGTGTAAATGTCAATATTAGACAATTATTTTTCATAACTGAAAATTGTCTAAATAGCCACATCAATTTATCATTAGTAATATCAATTTGTAGATAGAGAATAAATTTGGTCATTTTCCATATTAGTTAAAATTATGTTGATGCGTGCATCTAGTACCATGATGTGAAATGAAATTTGATTGAGAACTTAATAATTAAAGCCATATTTGTCACCTATTTTGTGTATTTTACCAAAATTGATCTACAACAAAGTCTAGTGAGATTGACACGGTGATGTTGGTATTTAGTTATAATTTATTTTCTGAAAGAGTTCGTCAATACCATATTAATTTAAAAAAAAAAATCATGACCAAATGGAGTGTTTACAGTGCAGATGGCATAAGATCATTGCATGTATCACTCCAAATCATACTGATTAAGGTTAGCAAGTCACTTTACTGTACACTATACTTTATAATCTATAATATGTTGCTTGATGAAATAGATTTTGGGCGGATATTGTTTAATAAATTTCTTAGGATGACAAGACTAGGGTTTTTAGGACTCATAGTATTTGAGATGCCATGGCTGGCTTCTTGTCTTCTTAGTTGTACTTGTCCTCTTGGTTGTTCACTACATTAGAACGAAGGCATGTAGGATTATGTACCAATTATGTACGGTTTGTCATGCGTGTGTTTTATGGGGCTTACATGCTAGTCTCACACTCACCCCTTACAAGTTCAATCAATTGATATTGTAGTTATTGTAGATTATGAAATTGTAAATTGGTAAGAGCTATATTAACATATGAGAATATGAAGTGTGACTGTTTTTTGTGTAATCATAGAAATTATAACCCTTAGTATGCTCATATCAAGGTATGAACATATAATAAATTGTCACATTCTAGTTCCTAGGGCGTTGAACCAGAAATTAGACTTCTCGCGTGTCCAGGTTGGATGAGGAACTAACCTAGATAAAAAAGATCTGGGTTTTAAAAAAATTGGATTTGTATTCACTCCGAATTGACACGAGGCCAATCAAAACTAGTGGGCTTGCCAGGTCCAAAGTGGGGAGGGACGAGTTTGTCCCGTCCAGTTAAAAAAAATTAAGAACATAAAATGGATCTAAGAATAAACTATTATTTATCTCATATTCATTTAGCACTATCATAGGTGTGCAAATATATGTACACAAGCACATACCTACATTGTTTAGGAGCAAGATTCTCCTCTTAGTAGAACCCTATATAGTTTTGAATTATATTTATCAAATATGATGTTATCAAAAACGCATTAAATATTATGAATATATAATTAATAATTTTATGTTGTATATTCATTTTTATTTTTTCATTTTGATAAAAATACTACGTATTTAATTTTTCTTTTTTAAATTAGACCTGCCAATCCACAAGTTGGCCAGTGACTTGGCTTGGATTCGTAGACCATGGTAGATCCGCTAGGCAGGTCAAACCCATCCTGCCAGTATAGGTGCAGAGGAGAACCCGGTGTGGCCATGTCTGCCGGCAATCGTCCATTGTAACATATTCATAATATAACATTGTGTTTAGCTCCAACCGATTCAAACGCGCCGAGACTGAGGACTCTTTAAGAAAGAGAATAGTGCACTTTAAGCATGTCGTACAGATGCAGATTAACTTTTACAGCAAGCGACTTACAATATCAAATAATTGCTAATATTCCACCTTGTCTCTAACTAACTAATATAATCTTTTCTTCGTAATTTTTTCGATGCCAACATATTACTGTTACACGGTTTATTACTTTTACTAATGGTGTACGACATATTATACGTAAAATTAGAAAAGAAGCTCCTATAAGGAGTCTACAGGAAGAAAAGGAAAACAAGATCCGATCCAATAAATTTGAAACGCATACTTCCGAAGCAATTTGTGTTTTTCAAAGAAGCAATTTTGAGGGCGTCATATGAATACCATTTGAAATTTCAATCATAGAAATGAATTTACTTCTAAACAGAAACCATCCTGGAACTTATTCAACCATTACAAGCTCGAAGATTCCACGTGTTTCAATGCTCACCCTATAGTTTACAAAAGCAAAAAACAAAAACTAAAGAGTATATTGTTCAAGTATCAAATCCTTCTTTTCTTACCTTCAATATATGTCGAATATAAAAAGCCGCCCCGCCGCAACCATAACCACAACAAAACAGACACCACAATTTATAATGTCCATTGGGCATTGATGTCACATTGAGGGAAAACAAAACTAAATATTTTAATTCCTAAATTTCATACTATTGTTTCTGGTGACAAGAAAATACTAAATTGTCTGGATATCATAAAAACCTACGTAATAAAATAGAAAAAGGGAAAGAAAGGCTAGCGAGAGCAACCGTCTACTTAGCGTGCTGCTTGCTAACATTTGAGTGCATGACTTAAATAGACAACTTTTGATTAAACAAGCTGATACAATCCAATCGTTGATGAGTCAGCAGAGTCCATTTATGTCAGTACATCAACTAATAACAAGCTGTCAGGCCATCAGATAAACATTTCTCCATGGCAGCAGCTGCCCTTGCACACACACTAAACCTTTACATATCAGAAAACTCAATAATCCCTAAGATTTTGCCATTGCTTAATGGCAATGGCTCGTATTACTCCATTCTAGTAAATAAACACGCTTGGTTCCTAACGTGGTAAGATATAACCCCAATCCAACCAGTAAAGAGAAGCTGGTAGACATTCTTGACCGTGCACATAAAATGCTAATAATCATTGATCATGATACCATTTAGCTAGGATATTGAGGAGCTTCTCCTCAAATTAGAAAAGCTCCTACTGAGCTTTTGCTAGCGTCCGACTTGAAACACCATGCAGTAACTTTACAAAGCCATGAAAGCTCAGCTTTCCATCGGTATGTCTTATCCAATCATGAAGAACAGCATAGACAGGAACAGAACTGCTCACACCCAGTTCCTGGAGAAATATAAACAGGACACAACATATTAGTACTTCACATGGATCAATGTTTCACAAGCAAGCACGCCATGAATAAATATCCACCACAGTAACACAAACTAAATTGGCATGCTAACATTACATCATTAATGCTTCAGATCTGTGAAAAACAAGACTAACCTAACTAGTATGCGACTGCACATAGAACCAAGTTCTGAGTAAGCTAATTGGATTACTTACTAGAACAAGTTTCAAGACCAAACTAGTTATCACATCAAATACTTTACTCGTGAATTACAATCAATGAACTAGCCTGACAAGAGGGCATCGACTGCTAACAGCATTTGTGTGCAAAGATACAATAAAATTATACATTCCACAAGGCCCACATCAGCAGATGCATGTGATGTGTGTGTGTGGTTGCAGCACTAGGATGTTATGTCATTCATGGGATCCTCCTTTTCCAAACACAACTGATAATATGCTAACATAAGCATAATAAAGATTTGTTAATAGAATTTTAGAACCACGTCTAATGAAAATACAGATGTAAAACAAGAAAGATTATATCAAGGTCAAAATACCAATCCATAATTTGCAATATATTACACAGGTGAACTTTCAATTCTGAAATAATAATATAATAAATAAAGAAGAACAAGAAGAAGAAAATATATTAATCATTCTTGAAGAGATTTCATCAATAAACATGACATACCGAGGCCAATTCATCTATCACAATAGCCCTGTTTCCTTCTTTCTCAAAAATCTCATAGGCACAACGAGCATGTTGCTCCCATCTTTCCAGAGCTTCAAGTTGATGGACACTTAAAGCAGCAGCACAAAATTCTTCAAAGTCCATCCTCCTATATTGAAGTGCACTAAGCTGACAAATCGAACACAAAATTTAGATTCCTTTTTTTTTTTTTTGCAATAAATTAGATATTTCAATCTAACCAAGAAGAAAATGGATTTTTTACAATAGCATTTCCTCAAAGTGAAACCATTAAAACATACTGATGCCAAGAAATCTGGGACCCGAGATTCCTTCATAGCATCTGTTGAATTCTTCATCAAAGCCTGAAATAATAATTGTTTGCAACCATGACCAATGCAACAGCAACAAAAGTAACTTCAGACCCTGGCAAGAAACTAACCATCTTGATGTTTTCCAAGCTTATTGTGCCGCTTTTGTTTGGTTCTAACAAAGCAAATTGCTCTTTCAAGTAAAATAGCTCATCTCCTGTCAATGTTTTTGATAAGGCCTGCATAAATTCCAAACACAATATCATGCAACCAATATCTTGGGGAGAAACAGCATAAACAATGAAATAAGGACAGGGGGGAGCATATATCATATCTTTTCTTTCCTCTTCTTGACCATCATTCATCATATCTCATATTCCAGGATCTAAAGACAATCTAATTTCCCTCCAATTCTTGCTTCTAAATCTTATAAATAGCACTGCTATAACGAATATAACCTATATTAAATAACATGTTCCAGATTTTCAAACAAACATTTGCTACTGTAGAGATCGGCATTGTTGAGAACAAAGGAATAAACTGTCCTTTAATTGGGATCAAGCCTGACAATGTTCTAAAAGACTCAAGTCCATACAAGAATATCTCATAACTCGTTTCTTACTCTAAATAAGTTCCTTGTTCTGATCATTATATATTCCACGATTCATTACTCATAAGGAACTAACCAAAGCCCCCCACATCATAACTATCATGCAATATCTTATTTTCAACAAAACTCTGCATGCTTCTTATTTCCAAATGTAGTTTTGGTAAAAGTTAATCCACCTATAACGTGCAAGTCAACTAAGCTTGATTAACAAGAAAATGCACTGTATTGCCACACTGGCATGCCATTAGGAAATTAACTGATAGTTTGGGAAGTAACCACAATAAATACAATACAAGAATTTCTTAGTTATCAATACAGTGGAAAAGTTCAATGTACAAAGATTAGATAGAGTAATGACCCAATGCAGATGATACAAGTTGAGCAATCTAATGCAATCAACCTTTGATCTGTTATAAATACAGACAAGGTCATTGGTGTTCAAAAAGTATACTGGATGGAGTTTTTGTCAAGTATTACCATAATTCAATTTCACCAAATAAATCCTAAACCAACACCTAATTGAGGATAATTTACCTAAAGAAATATTATTTTATTTATTTTTATTTTTATGGATAAATTCACCTAAAGAAAATTGATCCATCTGTTCTTTCACTTAATGCTAAAAATTTACAAGGCCTTCTACCTCACTTCTGCAATTGATTGTCTACCAGGGGCAAGAAAATATGATAATTGGAATAATCATCAAAGACAAAGCACATTGTCCTTGAAAAATATACAACTGATAAAACCATTTCAATATTACATGAATCAACCCACTCCTGCCAGTAGCTTTATAGAAGACACTGTCAGAGTTACATGCAAGCATCTATTAAGATCTTACATACCCTTAAAGCAGCTCTCCGGAGTGTTGATGAGCGCATATAGGCCTTCATGAGTTTAAATATCAATATATCTAAAGGCACTTTAATGTCTTTATGATTTTTTATCCAAGGATGACCTGGAAGGACAGAATGAGAAATTAATTCAGAAATAAAGAAGATTTAATCAGCAGCATTGTTGCAACTCACATAAAGCTTGTGCAGCAGACATCCTTTTTCTTGGGTCTTTAATCAACATGCGCTTGACAAAGTCCTTTGCCTCAGAGGATAGAAAGGCCAAGGTTGATCGTTAAAACAAGGATCAGCTTTAAGAACAGCTCTAAATATTCCAGATTCAGTACGAGCCCAGAAAGGACGACTGCCACAGAGAAGAATATAAGCAATTACGCCTATACTCCATACATCTGCCTCTGTAGTGTAAGCTCTATGAAGAACTTCAGGAGCTACATAATAAGCACTGCCAACGATATCATTCAACCTTTCATCTGCAATTCAACACAAGAAAATTTAGGTGAGAGAAAATGGGATACAAATAAGCAAGTGCTGTCTATGTTTTTACAACCTAGGGTTCAACTATGGAATAAAATTGAAACTTTTGTAAGATTTACGGTAAAGATAGAATTGGAGAATTTTTATTGATAGAATGAAAGAAAGGGCACAATAGTTGCCATGGAAGACAACTCCAAAAGCACAGTTGCCCTCTTAAAGCACCTAACAATTCTGGACCAATTTTCTAACTTCCTACCAACAGCTCTCTCTTAGCTTATTTATACGCCAGCCAGCTATTGAAACCAACACTACTAAAGCAACACTATACTAGCTACAACCATATAGTCATAATATATGTATATTATAATCTTGGACAAACCTGGCTTAACAAAGTCTGACAAACCAAAATCAATGGCCTTCAATGGTGAGTCCTCATCCTTTGATGAAAAAAGAAAATTCTGATTCACAAATAACACATAAGTTCAAAAAGATTATTCATGAAATAAAGAGAAAAGGAATCAGCAAAATGAAACATGCATGACATTGGTTACATTTAAGAAAATAGCTACTATTTGCTTGTGAATTGTGCAATGAACTCTAAAATTCTGCTCATGTTTTTGGCAGTTTGCCTAACATTTAAGTAAGTAACAAAATTACCGCCAAAATTGTTTAACTTGGGTGATTTGGATATCAAAAATACATAACATATACAGATGTAAAGTATTTGAATTAAAATTGCAATAGTTTGGTTCTCATAAGAACCAAATTCGACAGAGACATCAAATGATTAAACCTAAAAGCAACCATGAGATAGATAAAGGGCATTAATTTACCAAAATAAAAGTTATAGTGCTCAAATTTACATTGTGATAATGAAATAGTACTGAAATTATCATTTAGAAGGAGAAAAAAAAAATGAATTTATTGATTTATCCAAAAAAAAAAATTGCCCTAATTGACATAGATGGTATTTAACAACTAATAATCTTACAGTGACAAAAGGGCCCCTTGTTATTCCAAGAACATTACTTTTCCTTTGTTTTATACACACTAGGTGACTGGTGATTATTTCCAGGGAAAATTGCATTTTCACTAAAACTATTGATTTGTTATGATCACATCCTCCAAACCTTGATAATTGTGTGCTTACATCTCAAAACCATCTCTAAAGCATCAAATTTAGTTGTGGCTCAGTGAGGTAAATACATTTTCGGAAGTTTTGGAAGGTATGACAGAAGACAAAGTTTAGAACAAATTCACAATTGTTTAATAGTTTGGAGGGCAAAAGTGCAATTATTCCTCATGTCTACGGTATGCATGCCAGAATTCTGGTGAGTTAGCATTCATATAAGCACAAAGTACAACATTTTTCAAATCATGATGCAAAAGAAATCTAAGGCATGAGCCTGCTATGCTACTGGTAGATTATGACTAAAAGCTAAGATAAACAAGTTTTACAGCTCTCAATTACATAGATGTAAGCGGCAACTTCAACTCCAAACAACTATTCCCGCAAGGTAAGAAGAACAACAAAGCAAACCTCGGGTTTAAGGTCTCGATGCACAACTCCTTGGAGGTGACAAAATGCAACAACATTTAATATTTGTACCAAAACAGCTCTTGCATCATCCTCAGAGTACTTTCCACCCCTAAACAAGAGAGAAGGGAAATATTGCCACATCAAACTGTTGAGACAATAGCACAAATCACTGATTTTCATAAATCTTGTGTCTTGTACCCATAAAATTTACAGGCTAACAATAATGCAATTATGTGAATAACAGCAAGTCTGGCAGGGCAGGGTGGGACGGGGGGTGTGGGGGGGACAAAAGGTAAAAAAGAAGAAGATAAGAAAAGAAAAGGTACCTTGAAAGTATTCTATCTAGTAGCTCTCCCCCTTCACATAACCTGAATATTCATGGAATTGTAAAAGCATATTAAAGCCTCAATTTTTATATGAGCTATGCTAATCTCAGTCAGCAATAAAACCAGGAAGTCTCACGATCACACTTACTCCATCACAATGTAGACATTGTCTTGGTCCTCGTATGCATCATAAAATTGCACGAGGTTTTCATGTCCTGTCAATGCTCTCAAAATTTTTACCTCCCTTCTCACATCTTCAATTGCAATCGCTGTCGTCATCTGACAAAAAAAGGATAAGAGCACAGCCACTTATGGTGAAACAAAACATGGGAAAATTATATTCTCAGAGTACAACCAGCAGGACTTTTACAAATATAATGCAATATGAAAGATTGTACTACCACATTGTTTATATTAAATCAAAAGCATACACATGATATAAAGAACAACTGAGCCAAAGGTCTAAAAAAGTCAAAGCAAAATGAAACAGAAAAGAGAATAGCCGAAGGACTAAATAACACCTCATGCAATCCAATACACACATAGTTAGGTATAATCACCGCATACTGAAAATCTTAAGAAGATGATCTTCAAGTCTGAGTAACATGAATCCTCCCATATTTACAAAATCCAGGTTAGCGAATCAAGACTTTGACTTTTGACTTCACCCAAACAAAAACCATAGTAGTATCACCTATATAAAATTAAAAAAAAAAGGACCTGAGCTATCTGTCTAAAATTAGGATCATGACATAATAGTGTGAGAAAGTCATAGAGAAGTGGGTTCAAGAAAAGGTCATGATGAAAAGTCCATCTAAGTTTGTCTACGAGGGACTAACCATTACATGGTTGAAGCAGCCTGTCAAAAACTGAAGTCAACAGCAATAAGACAAAATCCTAAGATACTGCATCAACTCTAATTGGTCCATACTTGTGCCAAAACCTAAAGATAAATGATGGAAACCGACCATTAGGAAACTCTCATCAAGCTTTAACACCGTCTTTAGCCATACCGACTTCCTTGAAGAATCAACAATTTTTACACATTGCAAAAGAAAAGCCTCTTCTTTTGAATATTTTGTAGTTGCAAACAAGTCATATTCTGTGCATGATCAAATCCAGAAAATTATAAAGAAAAGTCACGCGTAGTCAACTTACACCATCAAAACCAGATCAAGTCATCCTTGTTCAAGTTTATAAAATAATCAACATTCACAGTATCAAATCAAAACATAACAGCATATCTCATACAATGAACATCTATGCCAAATCAAGCAACAAAAACACAAAGCAAACAAGTTGCTCCCCCAGTTCTCCAGATATACACGCCATCAAGCAAAGCTGGGAATAATCAGATCAACACTTTCACTATTTAGACAACCACATTAACCATCGTTCCAACAGACCAATATACAAACAATTGAAAATTAGAACCGATAACCAACAATTAAAACACGGATCCCAACAAAACAGACAGCAATCACAACCTTTGATTTCGGTATAACCTTCACTGCAACCTGCTGGCCCTTAAGCTCACCTTTCTTCGACCTGGCCTTACACGTATATCCAAAATGACCTCTCCCAACCTCCTCTCCAACCTCATACTTACTCACGAAATTCTTTGAAAAACCAAAGCTCTTGTCGAGGCCCGCCCCATTCCCAGCCCCACCCTCCGCCTCGCTCCCTTCCGGTATCGCCGCCTCGTTCGGCTTACCGTCCCGCGCCGCAGAGCAAGTGCAGCCCTAATGTGCTTCGCCGGAGAAGGTGGAGGGAACGGCCGTTTAAAAAAACGCCTCGGCGTGGAGTTTGCACTCGCATTCGCCGGAGATCTGGCCGGTGACTTCTTCGAGAAGAAGTACCGAGCGGGGCTGGGGCTATAAAAAGGGAAAAACGGAGATTTCTTTACATTTTCAACGCTTGTATCGTCTTTACTTTGATTTTCACCATTCAATTGATGGTTGGTGGGGTTTTCTCCATCTCGGGAGCTCGAATTTGAGGTTTTTTCGTCTTCTTTAGCTGAAGCAGCTCCGCTTTGCTTGGGATCGTTCTTCGGAGAGGAGAGATCAGGGTATTGCGAGGGTTTTGAGGTACAAATCCCCATTTAATCTCTCAATCTCTCTCTCCCCACTTTCTCCCTCCTCTCCCGGGAACAGCACGGTTAGGGTTTTTGTTAGTGTTATTGCATTTTGAATTTTGAAAGTGAAAAATAATTTTAAAAAGAGAGAGAGAGAGAGAAGGAAAAATAAAAGCAGTTGTTGTGTTGTGCTGTGTTTGGTCACTGGAATTTGAAGGAGGAAGAAGGAACAGAACAAGAAGAAGACGAAGAGAAGAAATTAATTATTAAAAGAAAAAGAAAGAAAGAAAGATGAGTAGTAGTAGTAGTACAGATATCAAAAACAGGAAAGAAGAGGAATTGAATAAAATGGAATTTAGTTTTTGTGGAACAGAGGTTTGTCTCTGCTGCTGAGAAATCTCTGCAGATGAGGATAAAAAGATAAAAGAGGAAAAGGACTCTTGATCTCATAACATTGCAAATTTTTTTATTTTTCATTTTTTTTTTTTTGTTCCAACAAGTAATCTTACATAATTACATTACATATACATAGCATTGATTGCAGCACACACCACCACCCACCGAAAAAGAATAATAAATAATTAAGGAAAACAAAGCATCCTGTAACCCATCCTACGTATTTGCTCATCTGATGTGTGCATCACACAAACGCTGCTGTCTTCATCCACTCAAGGTGGGCATGCGGCCATGGCCGAGCTGGGCCAACTGCGGGTTAAAAGGGACCAACTGATTTGGCCTACTTTAAACGAAAAAATGAAATTAATATCATTAATTTAAAATAAATTATAAAAATACTAGTGATACAAAAATAATCTCAATTTTAGAAAATTTGAACAGATAATGTTATAAGTAGTTGATCTCGTTTGTTCAAGAGACGAACTCGATATTTTTTAGACCTCGTCTATTGAATAAACGATTTTACAAATATATATATATATATATGAAAACAAGAATGACCGACCAAACTGTCCGACCAGCTATTAAAACACTACCCATTTGTAACCCAAAATTCACCTATTGAACAACCTCATCCATAGAAAACACATTCACAACCGTAACTCTAGCCAAGGTTAAGTTCTGGCATGTGCACAAAAGTATTTCAGTTTAATGTCTCTTCACCTTCAATCAAAGCGGCCATCCCGGCTTCTTCATTCAACACTTATAGCACATGGTCAAAAAATTACCCATCTTCGGAGTGTTAGATTCTCTTAAAATAGGTTTTGATGATAACAAAAGTGTAAAAATGATTACTAATGAGTTTATTAAGTATATAATATCAAGTTAAAGAGAAAGAAAAAAATGATGAAGAGTATTCGGAATCTAGAATGTCTTCTACAAGTTTGGTTAAAGGATAAAGATTTTTCCAGAAATACAGAAGTTTTTACAAAACATTTACAAGAACTTTGAACAAGTATTTCTAGGTTAGGAATATTTTATTGTTCATCTTCTCCAATAAAATATGAAATATTTCAGATTAGTATAATCACGTTTTTGAATGCCTAGCTCCGAGATAATAAGTATAATTGGGTAATATACTTATTTGTTCCACTAAAGTCTGATTATATCCTAGGGGATTTAAATGTTTTTCAGTTTCTCTCTCATCAATAAAAATGTTTTCTTTAGAGAAAAAAGTAGAAGTTACGGGATTTATTTCAAGACAAATATTTATTTGTTCTAACATATTTCTTTTATAAGGACAAATTTATCTATTTTTTGAACATGAATATTGCTAAAGAAATCGGAATAAGAAAAACGTTATCTTCAAATAAGATAACAAATAAAGATCACGATGGAGTCCGAGATATTAGGAATGAGTATTTTCAAAAGATCTATCTTTAAACAGAACAACGTCATGAAGATTTTCAAGTAGAAACAAACAAGATTACGATGAATCACGAAAATCAAGCAAACATTATCCTTATTCCAAGTGTATTAAAAACAGATTATAATCATGACGGGAAGAAAATTATTCGTAACTATTTTCAAAGCTTATCCACAACTGATTTTATTTAATGGGAGATGTGCGATCAGATTTGAAAGTCTACGAAGATCAAGCAGAGCTTATCATTTGTTATGTTCATATCGTGTTCATAATTTGATTCACGAAGACAAACAGAATGTGGATATTATTATCAACTAACCATTGGAAGGAAGAGATAGTCTTCAAATTTCAAATCGAGATAAAGCACAACATATTATATACCAAGATTTTTGGGATTTGATATCTATCTTCTAAACATTAGATGAAGAGTAGTATAATTGAGGAAGACAGAAAAAAATATTAGTATCAAATATATCATCTACACGTAGAAAAAAAAATTGCTCTCCTTTACAAAAAGATACAGAATCAAACTCAAAACAAAATCCAAAAGTTTCTTTTCAATGAGATTTTTCATAAACATCATATATAGCAAGCTAATCTCTTAGTTTTCTTTCTTTAGCTCTTTGATTTAGATATTTTATTTTGTATAGAAGGAACTTATTGTTGCCTTCTCTTTTGATAGTTAAGTTACAAGTTTAGACTCTGTAGATCTGTTGTAGTTAGAGAATAGCTGTGAGAATCGAGCAGAGAGAATTACACAAGCTTGTAATTTGTTCTTATTGGATATAGTGGAACAAAACCGTAGGATATCGGGGTCCCCAGCTCGGAGCTGGAAGAGTGAACTGGCGCAAAAAGCAGAACCACTATAAATCATTGCTTGATTTTCTTCTCTCTATCTTTTTAATTTTACGCAATTTATTTTCATATTTGTTATATTGATATATTGTTCTTGTTTTTCAAAATTGAAAGGGGATTAATTTTTAAAGGCAAAAATTTGTAATAATCAATTCAACCCCCCATTCTTGATTATTATTTGGGACCAACAAAGGGGGAAAAGAATAATTTTTCTTGGTCACCTTATACCCTGTTGGTTTAGAATTTAACATCTTCGAGGAACATGCAAGAACGACATCAAAGACAAAAAACTTTCAAGGCAATAAATCTGTCTCTTCAATAGTGGTCTCTATTCTTGTGGATCTTAGTGAAGCTGGAGACATTGATGTGGATGGTGTAATTTCGCCTACATCTCTTCATCGTATATTCATGGTGATGTTTATGGACAGTATCAAGTATGTTACTAGAAGCAAGAGAGAGATTGGAGAGATAAAAGAGAGTGATGGTTGTTTTTATTTGAGCTAAACACCTGTTCAACCGACAAGGTCTAAGAAAAATATTAATCTCATCTCTTAAATAGACGAGATTAACTACTTATGACCTTGTTCGTTTAAGATGTGAGTTCAATTTCTCTAAAAAAATTATTATTTTCATCTTAATAGTATTTTTGTAATTTTTTTAAAATTAATAATATTAATTTCCTTTTCCCCTTTAATGGGTCATAGTTTCTTAGTCTAAGCCCGGCCTGCTTTGATCCATGGCTAAATGGGCCAGCCCGTGAGTCAAAATGAAATTTTTTTTTATTTTTATAAGTATCCATTTTATAATAATCCTAATACCAAAATGTATTCCTAAATACTTAATGTTTTGGAACCTTCTATCATATATTTGGCTTGTTAGATATTTACAATGTTTAGTTTATAACACTTTCCTAATTAAAATATTTGATGAGTAAGTTATTTATGAAATAACACAAAGACGTGCCGGAGGAAAAAAGCTAGGAAGAATGCCAAAGATGTAAGAAGCCAAGTAAGTCCATAATATATGATAATGAAATAAGTTAAATTCAACAAAAAATTATTATATTAATTTTTATTAAATTTTTCCTTTTTCTTACGGCTTGGCCTACAAGTCAGCCTACTTTGGTTCGTGAGTTAAACGGACTGGGCTAATTTGACCCACTTTTAAACGGGTTGAAAAATTTGATTACAGCCCGTTTTTTAAAGCAAATAAATAGGTTAAGCCCACCCGCAGGCCATAACCCATATTCCCAGCCCTATCATCCACCCTTCCATTTTACATGCACCATAATGAACTATTCATTAGGCTTTATAGTTCAAATGAAAAATTTTTAATCAACTAAACTTTGCAATAAGGCATAATTATCCATTTTTTTAAAATTACACTAAATCCATCTAAATTATCAATGTTTTGAATTGTTATTAAAAACATCAATGTTTCTTATAACAAAACATTTTGCAAAGTCCTTTTTATTTAAAGTGTTAGATTAATTCCTATTAAGTTTTCTTAATTTTTGTCAATGGTCAATTATTAATACATTATTTGGCTCATTTTGTAAGATATTAATTCATTTTTTTAACCAATTAAAATGTTTATATCTATTTATCTACAAATGTTTATTCCTCTTTTACACCACTCGAAATATTGTTACCTTAAATGAATTTACGTTCAGACATCGTTACCTTATAATATAATTTAGCCTTTTTCTTATATTGTTATACTTTATTTAAATGGAAATTGGAGTAAATGTACAAATCCACCTCCATTTTGGTAAAAAAAAAAAAAATCACTATTGCCTTCCATTACTACTACCAAACTACTGCATTAATAACCGACCCCACTAGCACCACTTCCAATCACACCACTACAATCCTACACATCATTGCAGCTACCTTCACTAAAAAATCACTCTAACTACAATGATTGTGCTCGCATCACCATTACACCATTATTAATCCACCATCAACTCATCAACATCCTTGATATCACCATTGAAGCATCCTTGATACCATGATGGTGATGATAATCATACAATGGTGTTGATATTGGTGGCAATGACATCAGTAATGACATTGGTGCAAGAATGAAGTAATTATTTAGGTAAGAATGGTTGTATCAATGCTAATAGTGGGATAGTGTCGATGTAGCAATGGTAGTGGTGGTAACAAGAGTATGACTATGACAGTGATAGTAAACTAGCAATGGGTCACGCTCCAAACTCCTTATCATATTTTTCACTTAAATAAAGTACTAAAGGTTTGTTATAGGTAAGTGAGTTTCTAATCATATTTTATTTTTTATATCATTTATTAATTTGAATAAACATAAGTATTAAACTAAACTTGTTGGGTGCTATTGGGCCTTCTCAACCCCAAAAGCTAACTCATGAGATAAGGCTTTCCCTCATACTTATAAAGCAGCACCTAGCCCCTTCTACAACAGATGTGGGATATCCTGAATATTTTTCCCTATCACATATCAGACCATGGGATTAACTGTCCATGTGTGGCTTAACCTGGAGATGTTACAAACCTGGGCTCTGATACCAATGTTGGGTGCTATTGGGCCTTCTCAACCCCAAAAGCTAGCTCATGAGGTGAGGATTTCCCTAACACTTATAAAGCAGCACCCAGCCCCTTCCACAACCGATGTAGGATATCCTAAACAAAACTAATATACATATTCGAGAAAAGCATATTATCCACAAGTTTAAAAGTATTATAAGGGCTTAAGGCTATCAAAGCCCAAAATAACTAAAGTGTCAAAAGTATAATAATACCAAGTCTGAAATTATAATCACTCGTAGTCTTAAATGTATATATAATGAAGAAATTAGGTCGATTAGGTAAATACAAATGTGGAAATGTCATGGACAACTAATCAATATATACATCACTTTTTTATTGTCAAACATATAAATTGAAGTAGTATTCCATAAAGTTGCATAAATAACCAATATAAGTATCCCCACCTAAAAATGGTAAATAAAAAGTGAGTTACAAACGGAATTAATACAATTCCTACAAACATGTATGATTATCACTTGCACGCTATTGTTGCGTATTCTTAATAAGGAATACAAACCTTGAAGGGAGTATCCCATACACTTGAGGCCTAGAAAAGGAAAAAAAAAAAAAACACAAGTGAACTAAGAGGGTGTTGATTGTGGTGTTCTTAACATAGGCACCCCAATGATCAATCCAAGGATTTTATTATGAAGGATGTATGGTGGTGAGGATCAAGGTTTCAAGTGATTCTCTAACCGTGTACCTTTTAGAAAATACTTTTTTTTTTTTGCGCGGGAAAGCTCAAACAATAAATTTTTGTGCAAGAGATCGAATTAAACTTTAATAGCAATGGATATAGCAATAATAAAGTACCGAAAAAGATAATAAAGAAATAGGGAAAGAAGATATAAGCCTGGATTTAATGTGAAGTTCGGTTTGTTTCCTACTCTCAACGATCACCCAAATCGCCTCCAATTAGAGAACTTCACACACTTTTTGATCTCAATAACATGAGCTCAAATAGAGCAGTACACTAGTTTCCAATTCTCAGGAAATAAAATATTTCCTTTTCTCTTAAGATACTCTTTTATAGATAACAAATACAATAACAAAGCTAAACGATTTTCTCTCTCTTTGCAAATTTTGCAAATTAATGAACATGAGTATAAAGACAATGAGAGAATCTTCTAATTTGTTTGTTTGCAAATAAAACCTCTTAATCACTTCTTCCCAGTTCAACTTTGCTTCTTGAATCTCCTCAAAAAAGAGTATATATACATTTCAAGAGCTTAAATGTCCATTGGAGATAACATCTTAAATGGTTAAGCATCAAACATGCATAACGGTTCTTTCATGCCATATCGACTCGTTTTTTAAACTGTCACACCTCAATTCGTCACGCCTTAAAATTGACCCTTGATCAAGTCTATGCTTATTTGGACTCATCGAGCTTGAGATTCAAACTTGTTGCCCCCGGAACTTATCTTCCCTTAAATTTATTGCACATTGGATTTATCCCTCGACTAAGGCTGTGCTACTTTGAACTCATCGAGCCAGGTAATTTTAGCTTGTCGCACCCTGATGAATAGAATGGTCAAGCCCTTGATGAGATTCATAACCAAGGTTGTGCTTAAAGAATTTGTACTTGCTAAATTCTAAATAATCTTTAGAGAACAACACATACGCCAAAACACACACACACACACATATTCTAGCATGTTGTTCATCAAGTTGTTTGACTAATTAAGTGTAATTTAATGCAATTGAGTAGTTAATTGTGCAATTAATTGTCTCATCAAAATTCACACTAAACATACAAGTTCAATACTTTTAAGTCTATATATATTAGGCTAGTGTACCCTTATATTGAGTGTTTGTTACACTCCTTTGCGATCCTCTAAGGCACCATACACTTGAGCCTAAAAAAAGACACAAGTGAACTAAAAGGGTGTCGACGGTGGTATTCTTAGCATAGGCACCCTAATGGTCAATATGAAGTTTCTATATAAAAGATACGAGACTGTAAAGGATTTTATTATGAAGAATGTATGGTGGCGAGGATGACGGTCCCCTACTTGTGTACCTTTTAAGTGTATATATAGTAGGGTTAGAGTACCATTATATTGAGTGTTTGTTATACTCCTTTGCAATCCTCTGATGCGCCATATACTTCAGGCCTAGAATAAAGACACAAGTGAACTAGGAGGATATTCAAGGTGGTGTTCTTAGCATAGGCACCCTAATGGTCAATTCAATAGAAAGCTTTTATATAAAAGACATGAGGCTATAAAGGATTTTATCATGAAGAATGTATGATGGTGAGGATGAAGGTTTCAGGTGATTCCCACTTGTGTACCTTTTAAGCATATATATATAGTGGGTTGGTGTATCCTTGAATTGAGTGTTTGTTACACTCCTTTGCGATCCTCTAATGTGCATGTCTTATGATCATAATGAGTCGAAACAAGCACGAAGCAAGTAACAAGAAGCCCTTAGTGTCTTACTACTTAATGTAAACCCTTAGATTTTTTTTTGTACTCCTAGAAAAGAACCCTAGAACCAATACTAAAACCTAGAACCTAAAACTGACACTCTGGAAACCTTAGACAAGATCATATAAAGAATCTATAACCTTAAGATATTAGATGATTTGAATAAAGCCCGAAACCCTAAAGGTGAGAAATGTAGCAAAGACGTATCACCATCAAAACAATTTCACATACTATAACATGATCAATCTAGTTCAATCTTAAAACTAGGAAAACCCTATGATCAATCCGAACCGATTACAAGTTTAGGAAACCTTAGACAATGTCAAATAAGTCTAATAACCCTAAGTTTCTAATGAGTATAATGGGATTAAAGAAATCCTAAATACAGAACCCTAAGAAAAGAAGTACCTCCAAAAGCAAAACAAAAATCCGATAATCGCTCGATCTGGAAACCCTACACTAAATAATGCATCTATTAGATCCTAACACATAACTCGAAATAGTATATTCAAATAATATCTAATAATAAAACAATAATAAATAAATTCCTATAATTACAAACCCCTATAATTTTGCGGTAATCCTATAGGTAAAACCATATAATGAAAAACAGAACCGGAACCGGAACTGAAATCCTAAAGTCAAACCGAGAAACTCTATACTCGATTAGATAGCTTTCAAAATCCTAAAATACGAAATAAATTAGAAAAATAGTATGAACTCAAATTATGAACCAAATAAATAATATATACCCTAAAATGGTCAGATTCTGCAAAACTTTGATCATTTAAATCCTTTATAGGTTAATTTCCACATCTAATCCCTAACACGCAAAACGAGGTAAAATATTCTAATAAATAATTTATACTAGAAATATATTAAGATATTCATAAAATATCATATACAATTTTATCGAGTCATAAAAATATCAGTTATAGCTATTATACACGTATTTTTATCTCTATCGGTAATTTAATTATCTTGTTCACTATGCATTATCATTCACTACTATTTACTCTACTTTACTTTTTTCTTACACCTACTCTTATATTCTTACATATCTATCTCTTATATTTTATTTTCCCATAAAACCTTTACTAAACTTTAAAAACTTTTCTTATACTTCTCTACTTAGATTAATTTTATTCTTTATCTCTCTCCCTCTCCCTCTCCCTCTCACACTCTTCTCCCTCCCGGCCAATTTTCTTTTCTGTTTTTTTATTAAATTTTACATCCTTAATTCAATCCACTTTTCTCGATAAATATCATTTCCCTTATTCATTTCTTTCACACTTTTTTTACATAAAACAAAACTCTACTAAATTCTCTCCTCAACTTTCCTCTCTAAAATTTCTCCCAAACTTTCTTCCCTTCTTTCACCCATCTATAAATTTCATCTCTTATTTTAGGTAAAACACTAAACACCCTCTCCATACGTATTTGACATGAGTATGTGTATGTCTTAATACCATCCATGAAAATCTGTTAGGGAATGGAAATACAAGATAGCACATTTAGATTCATGTCACAATGTTATGTTTATGTTCATGTCCATAATATGTTTATTTTATTCATGTTGCTAACTTAATTTTCTATATGTTAAATATATATATATGCAGTACCTATAATTTTTAGAGCCTAATGCTTGCTAACATAAATTTATTTGTTTCATGCACTTTTTTTATTTCAAGCAACTTATTTATTTTATGCTTTAATAAGACTAATCAATTTTTAGTCTTGGACTTGTCTATATTCAAGTTCAAAGGAGACTGAAATTTTCAAGTCTTGGGGAGCCTTATTTAAGGTCTAAGACTCCTACTTTCTTATATTTTATACTTGTTTTTATTTATTTCATATGACAACTAGATTAATTCAAGCCCTAGGGAGCCTTGATAAAAAGCTAAGACCACCATGATTTACTTTGTTATCTCTATGTTTATTATTATTATTATTATTATTATTATTATTATTATTATTATTATTATTATTATTATTATATTAATGTCTTTATCTTTATAATTTATGATTCCAAAAGTTAGTTTTATGTTCATAGAGCATATGAAGTTTGAAACCATATAGACGGACGATTCTTTATTGTGTAAAATATTCACCTAAAACTTGTTTTCAAAACATGATAAACCATTTTATCAAAAGGAAATTTTAAAATAAGATCATTCTCTTAAATGCCTTAAAATGCCGAGATTGAGAACATGACTCTAGAAAATTTTACAACTTGAAATTCTTTTCTTAAATACACATGAAAATCCTTTTCATCAAGAAAAAAAGTTTAGAATAAATCATTTACCTAATTTTTTCTTAAATACTGAAACTTAAGAAAATTCAAAAGAAAATACAACTTAGGATATTTTCTTTATCAACACATAAAGTTCACATTTTGAAAGTAATTGGTTAAATGAAGTTCTATTATAAGTATGAGATATTCAAGGATTCAAACTAAATAAGCTTCATATTTACAAAAATCTAGGATTTGAGATTTTATTAAAAGTCCAAGAGCTATTTCCATAAACTTAACTTTTTTCTGCTTTCCATGAAAATTGTTTTGATAAGAATTTCTATTTAACACAACACTAGGATAATGCATAAATATGAGCTATTATTATTACTATATAATCTCTAAAGATGGAAATATTTTGTACTTGATTTACAGAGTCTATATGAAGTAAAAATTTTTGAAAACTTAAAAAGATCAAAGGCTAGAATTTCGAAGGATTCTGAGACTTAAATAATCTTAAATGTTAAAAATAACCTTAGAAATGGATAAAGCATTTAAAGTGAGTAGAAAATGATCACTCATATGCAAAATTTGGAGTTAAATGGACAAGTTATAACCGTTTTAAATTATAACTTTTGTAACTGGGAGAAATACCGCGAATAGAAGTGACAGGGTTAGAAATTTGAGTAATACCTAATGTGAAATATTCATTCCACGTATTTCATTATTCAGGTGATGAGGATTACAAGGCTTCTTTTCCTAAAGATTATTTCAATTAAGAACTGTTAGAATGGACAAGTGAGTTTTTCCTCTTAAATTTGTTACCTTGTTTGTACTTATACAGTAGTTGCACTAACATTTAAAGAAAGATAAAAATAGATATGTGTTGGATTTATCAAGGGTTAAGCATTTGTTTCTTTGCTTGTGAGATTAAGTGGATACTAAGTATAATGCAACCCTAGAACGTTTGTTAAATATGTTTATTCACTTATATGCTTGGTTTCTATGAGACTTCAAATTGTTTGATCACCCTTAATGAACCCGAATATGGGTTGGTGTTAACAAAAGAAGCGGTCACGCATAACATTTATCAAGTCACATTTGGAAGGCTGCTACTCTCATGCATAAAGCTAGATGGGTTGTAATCATGGTGGGATTTGGGCTTTGTTCCTTCCTTGGTAATCCACATCGCTTGGAAATCCGACCTTGGGTTCAAAATTGTAATAGCCGAATGCTATGGATGAGTGTCTACGGACTAGTAGTAGAGGATCATGAAGACCCTCAGAAACAATTCTCTAACTCTTGACATAGAGAGTATAAATGCACTCTATGTATAAGTTCCAAATTATTATACATATTTGTGATTTTCATGTGATTGTTGCCTAAGCATAGCATATGCTTTAACTAACAAACTTGTTTGCTCATTTATGTTGATGTGAGTAACGGGGAAATATTTCACTATGTTGTAAGCTTATACCCCCACTTTCTTCCCCCACCCCCGGCGTGATCTTTGATGAAACAAGAATACTTGAGATTTCACTCGAAGAATAAGATATCAAGGAAATCACTAGTGGATTGTGGAGCTTCAAGAAAAGATATGAGAGAATAGAATGAAGATTTCCATGGAAGTACTTTAATATAATATATTATAAATTTAGAGACTGACGCAGCAGAATAAAAGGGAAACAATCGCAAGACGTTGATTCGCGCACGAATACCCGGCTTGTGATCTTCAAATATCTATTGATTCTGAGAATACCTAGATATTTGGCATCAAAAGTCGAAATCTACACAAGATTACGAATTTTGGGATAAAGATAGAACACTCTCAAAGAAAATTCATTCAAAATAACATATTCTGTCCCTTCTGTAACCCTAGAATATACAATATGCTATTTTTACCAAAAAAGGAAACCTATCTAAATAATACCTAGGGCGAAAACAAATGAACGGTGGAGATTAATGCCACAGACGGTATATAAAAAAGATTATCCAATGAAAAGATAAGATATAAAGAAAAGTTACTAAAAATAGTAAAAACGCGGTTTTGACGGCCTAAACGAAGGAATTTGACCGAAAACCGGCTTGGGTCACGAGCAAAGCTGTTGAGTTCTGTTCGTTGGATCGTTTCCCTTCAGAATATGGTCTCGCTTGGTAAAAATCCAAAACTCCCCAAAATTACGAAACTGCCATTATCAAATCCTGTGCCATTTCTCCAAATAATTATTTGCTATCTTGTCTACTACATCAGAGACTATTATGAATTACTATAATACCTTAACCATTTGTGGATATTAACAAAGGGATGCCCATATGAAATGTAATTGACTTTATTTAAGTTTATTAATATATGTAGTTCTCTTGCATTGTTATTTAATTGCTATCTTCATAAACTAGGCTTCAATATTATGTATGGTAAACTGCCACATTTAAAATATCTCTCGGGGCATGACACTTAATGTGTAATCCTTTATTTAACTACAAATGAAGAATAAAGATTATGGTTCGGCCTTAAGTTTAAGGGCTCAAAGGGAGAAGAAACATCATCAACATTTAACTTTCACTCTCTTTGGCCGCTAATTGGCAACGAAAGCTAGTGCAACATTTGGATTTCAAACTCTTTTTAAAGGCGCAAAATTATCAACTAGTAAATTGGATGCGTATGCAATAATAAAAATGCTAGTGAGAACCAAGTCAAACCATGGGGAGCTTGAGCTAAGTACTAGATTTGAATTCTTCCTTATTCTAAGCAAATCAAGTTTATGGGTTTTGAAATTCTAATATACTCAAAATTGATTCAAAAGTTACCACTACAACCAACACTAAAATTAACTACTAAAAATTGCTCTAAATACTAAATACTTTAGGAAACGCTTTTAATGAACAAATGTGGGATTATGTGATGGTACATTCTAGATTCCCTTTCGTTACTTTGTAATTATAATCGGGTTTGCTCAATTGGATTTTCATTAAACTCACAATAATTCGCTTCCCTCTTGAGTTGCAAAATTCTAATTATAGTATAGATATTCCTTTCAGTTAATCTATATATAATCACCAACCAAATTATACATCTCCCACACAAATCATATCATTCTAATTGAATTTGTGATACAAGTATGTGTTTATATCCTTAACCACAATTTCAACCACATTAAGATCATGAATTCTAAGATTCAAACAAAAATTTGCACGTAACCCTGTCAATTTTGAAATCTTATATTCTATTTCAATTGGATTATCAAACCCCTTTCCAGTATCTCAAAGCCTTAATTATAAGAAATTCATAAACAAATTTTTATGTTATGAACATTGAAATAAGAATAATCAAAACTCCAATTCAATAAAACCTGCTATAAAAACAATTCAATTACTAAGGAAATCCATTGACCCACCACATAATCTCACTCAAACAAATTGGATAAATTATACCGGAAAGTCATAACATTTTGAGTGCTTCATTTGAGGTCGTAAAGTTTAAAGAAGTGGATCAATAAAGATCACCATTAACACGTGTTAACAAAAAAAATAATTAAAACTCAGAAAATCTGTCACATTATAACATGTGTCAATGTGACCTTAATTAACTCACTTCCCTAAATGTTGTGACCTCAAATGAATCACTTAAAATGTTATGACTTCAGATGAACTTACTTCCAAATGTTGTGACCTTCTGGTATAATTTAACCTAAACAAATCTGCTTATAGTCATAAACATCATGATTCCATTAATAATAATTTGAACACAATCTACTACAAAAGATATGGAGTAGAAAACACCTAAAACTCAATAGAATATGCTATTAGATGTTTAGATCTAACTCCACTGATCAAATCATCAATGAAAAGTGTCCAACAGTGTTATGAATGACAGTGGATGATTGGGAGCAGTGTTTAGGGATGGTGCATATGGGTAAAATTAATGGTGATCAAACGAATGGAGTAAGTGTTGAATTGGAATGAACAAGTACATGTATGTTCGATAGTTTGCTAGAGCATGGGAATAAAATAGATGTGCTTAAAGGACGTAGATGGAATAATATAAATGAATGGGAATGTAAGTGTTATGTTTTGTTTTTCCTCCAAATGGGAATGTTATGTTCTTCTATCGTGAGTGTATATGGGAAGTGTATATAGGCATCAATAATGTATGCAACGTGTGTATGCTGTATAAAAATGTGTGTATAACGTATATGTGCATGTATGGGATATGTTGTCTGCATAGTATATGTTCAACCGAGTATATGTGTTATATGGTAGACATGGGATATAAAGGTGATGTGCCAGCTGATGTGTAAAATGGGTGTGTTGTGTATGTATGAGTGATGTGGTTTGTTCTAGTTAAGGTAGACCCTTAGTCAAAAAGGTCAAAAAGAAAAAATAAGTTTGACTATTTACAACATAAAGGAACTTTTATATAAGTTGAACAATAATGAAAATATAAAGGAAAAATAAGACACAAATTGTTCAATCAGTTTTGGTCATTCTTTAGGGGTTGCTTAATTGAATAGTTACGAGGGTGCTCAACATTTTTCAAATTTCAACAATGAAGATAGTTGCTCAGATGAAGTGTAATCTCTTGATAGTTTACATAATTGCAATGGATCGACTTTTGGAAATTAAACTGATCAAGAAGCTAAACTACACTGTTGTGCTAGTTCTTTAGATTTGCTACCATTGTCGCTCGAAAATTATTGTCAAGCTTGACATGCCATTGATCATAGTTAACCTTAGTTTGTTCCCTTGGAATCTGCACAAAAGAAATTCAACTATTAAGGTTCTTTAGTTTCAACATAATGTATCTAGTAAAAAAATAGCTCAAGTTTAGATAAAGTGGTGAGATGGTTGTTAATTTTCTACCACAATAGAAAAATTGCAGGTTAGTGTCATGCCCCGATGGTATCTTAGTAGTAGTAAATATGCTACACTTGAATACCATCATTAGATTACTTACAAAGAATGACATGTTCTTAAATAACAAGATCTTTTAGTTGCTTTGATAAAAAATGACAAATATATGTAAGTCGTAAATTAGTAAATAACTACCATCTCAATACTTAAATATAATATCATAAACCATACTGTTTTTTTAAAAGTCTCTAAACACATAATTGATAATTTAAATACTAACTAGCTTAGACTAAAAATAAAAGCAAATAACTTATCTCATAATCTTCCATGAACTTTCAGTCTTGAAGTTCTTACCGGAACTAAACTCCTGGAAGTAACCAGCCATAGCCTAAGTGTAAACCTGAAAGGACTGTTGGAGTATGAGCGAAATCACGAGCTCAGTGAAAAACCAGAACTTACCACATATCAAACAAGTTATTAACAATCATATGAAATACATCAATCAAGCATATGCACAAATAGAAGCTTGAATAACTCGGAATCCAAAGCAGGATGAAGATTTACGCTCTCTCATCGGGGTTAAAGGAACACAATACTAGGGCCTACCTACTCAGGAGAAACTATGTAAGCCCTGGAAAATTTCAGTATATAATTCTACGATGAACTTCGAAAATAAACCCTAAAAATTACTCCAAATAAAAACCGAATTTCGATAGGTCCTAAATCATGAATGAATCCAAAGATTTCTTAATCATGAGAAAATGAAAATCCTTAAAAAAAAAAAAAGAACTCAGTGGTTTTCAAATTCAAAACCACTACGTATGAAAAATTCCGTATTTAACTCCGGCTTATAAAAACGGGTAATATAAAGCCCAAAAACAAATTATTAAAAAGTAAATAATGATTAACCTTCGGAAATGAAACCCAATTCAAAAATTCCGAAAATGTTAAAAGATATTAAATACTTACAAAAATTAAATGTAAAATAAATTTCTCAAAGTAAATACGTTGTATAAACATAAAATATCAGTTTCCAAATTGGCAAAGACATAAACCGGAAAATCACTCGAAAACCCTAAGTGGAATACACTAGTCTAAGTCCAGCAATCTAACGCCCCTAATCCTAGAGGTCGAGATGTAGTTTAAATATGTAGAATAGCTCATAGTAATATAAGTTGTATAAAAACATTGGATTGGTAAATTTTTGACCTATTTCGAACCCATCCGGATACAGACTTCGAAAAGCGTGTCCCGGGGCTCGAGATATAAAAAATATACCAATAGTACCGTTAGACTCGTAATTTCATAAGATTTCCAAATATATCAGTTATATAATTTTTCGGGTTATAAAAGTTACAGTTATAACATTTTTACCGTATTTTCATTATTACCGGTGATTAATTAGTCTTTTGCACTATTTATTTTTATTTCATTACACAATTTTATTATTTTTATAAAGCTTTATATTTTTAGATAAATATTTTATATATTATAGAAAATTTTATTTTTCTAAAATTTATTTAGTTCGGGTTTTTACGAGATTAGATTCTGTTTAAGACCCGATACTAAAAATAAAATAAATTAATTTAATAATTTAAAAATATTTTTGTTTCCATAAAATAATTTTTTAGAATTTTTTGGTTATAAAATATCATTTATAGCCCATATTCGTATTTTGATCATACCGTAAATATTTGTTAAAATACTAAAATAATTCAAATAATTATTTAATTTTATTATGAAAAATCTGCTACAAATATTTGGAATAAGTTTTCTAATTTTATTTTATTTTAATTTATTTTATTAAGAAAGTACTTTTACAACCCATACCTTCAAGTACACTTATACATATCACTTCCTTTTCACTTCAATCTTTACACATTAACCACACTTCATGGTAGATTTTTCCCTTCTTTATGGCTGCATTGTCCTTTATTCACTCCATTTTGACTAAATTAATTATATTCTACTCCTTAAAAAGCTACATTATACATTTATTACACAAATCAATTTCAAGTCAAAATTCAAACAAATTTCTCTCTCCTCTCCCTCCCAAATTCACGTGCAGCATGGGTCTCTTTGCTGCCTTGTTTTATTTTTTTCTCTCATTTATTCAATTAAAACACTCATTTTCTCTCTCTCCTTCATTTACTCACTTTCCCTCTTTCATTCCTTAGCCTTTTCTCTCTCATTTTCCTCTCTTTCTTTTCTTCTTTTTGTTCTTGTTTCTTCAAGAACACAAGCTGCCCCCATCTCTTCCATTAGCTTCCACCCATATTTCTTGAAGATTTCTAAGCAAATCTTCATCTCAAAGCCTCCATAGGTGATATAGGTAAAGTGTAATGAAGGTTTCATATCAAATGACCTTCCATAAGCTTAAAGCTTAGGATGTGATGCCAATAATGAAACACTCCTTTTCTCCACTTTTATTATCTTGTATTACAATTATTTTCTTGTTTAAAGTTGATATATATTGTAGATCTAACTTTTTGTAGCTTTGATTTTTGTTTATGCCATAGATCTTGTATTTAAGTTATTATTCTTGTTATTACTTATGATTTATGCATATATTTCTCATTCATATGTGTTCATGATTCAAAACTAGTTTAGAAAACTAGATCTAGTTGTTTTAGGTTCATACATGCATTAGACTTTGTTTTATGTTCATGATGACTTGTAGTGATGATGATAGTAGGAATGTGTAGAAACTCAAGATCTATTTTATTTTCAACAAAAATCATTTTTGAAAATTCGGATGAAAATGGAACCATATTTGAAAAGTTGTTTTTCAACTTCAAAATGTGTATTTTTCATTTAAAATGAAGGGCTTAGGGTATAGATATTATAAATAAAGATTTTGATGAATAAAGTTTAGATCTATGAGTTTATAGTTTACTACCATGCATTTGTTTTATGTTTATGTTCATATTAAGTATAGATCTTAGTTTTGAACTCAAACAAAATTGTGAAATTCGTATTTTGGCAAACCCCCATTTAAAAACCACTTCCAAGTGTCAAAATGTAATTTTTACTTAAGAAAAAAAGCTTAATATATGTATATCATCAAGACTTCTTTTTACAAGAATCAAAGGTGATTTTCAAAAGTTATTTTAAAATAAAAATTCTATTTTCGGATTTTGGCCAAGGCCTATTTTAAAAACATGTTTTCCAATTCAAAAATGAAGTTTTTATTTAAGAAATAAAAGGCTCTTAGGATAGGATATGTAAGGAATGGATTTTCATGAGCTTAGATAGCTTTTATCAAAAGATATAACCAAAAATGAATTTTGTAAATTCGAATCCCAACCAAGACCAATTTTTAAAACCCATTTATCAACTCAAAAACTCATGTTTTATGTGAAAAATGAAGTATATAGGTAATAGATATCATTAAGCAATGATTTTTACAAGTTAAAATGAGTTTAGGCATGAGTAATGTATAAAACAAGTAATGGAATTAAAATGGAAAAATTTGAGTTAGTGATCAAATTGTCAGATTCATAATTTGAGATGATGCATAGGTAATCACTTAGTATTTGAGCTCAAATTGCAAGTTTTATGTATTAAATGAAGTCCTTAGACGATAGATATAGTAAAGCTTCAAATTTTGATGCATTAAACAAGTTTTCTTATAATAAATATGCAAGAAATGAAAATTTCCAAAATTCGGATTTTTGTGAAAAGCTTGTTTAAAAATATATTTGCAAAGTGTAAAATGCAAATTTTTGTGTAAGAATGAAGTCCTTAGTAGTTATGTATGATTGAGCCCTAATTTTCTAAATACCAAATGATTTTTACTTGAAGAAATCACTCAAAAACTAATTTCTATAAAATTCGGATTTTGGAATCAACTTTACATGAAGACACGTTTACAAAGTGCAAAATGGAAATTTTTATGTAGAAATGAAAGTCATAAGTAATAGATATAATGAAGACTCAATTTTAACAAAAATAATTATATTTTCTTAAGTAATAAATCTAAAACAAATGGAAATGATCAAAGTTAGAAAACTAGATTTTTCATAAGTAGTTGTTATTATGGTCTTGCAAGATAAAAAGATATAAAATTTCCTTTTAGAAAAATCCATCAAGATCATGCATACATTAAGCTCATCTCATGTCATTCATGTTAGGAAATCATTCATATTGCATGTATAGCCAATTTATATAGTAGGAACATTACAAACATTTACAAAACTATTTTTCGGAATCGAAAACCGTTACTGGTCAGATCTGATCCCTCTGTTCAGAGACCTAAATGTTTTCAAAACTTAAAAATAATATTAGAAATAGATAGATCTTTCGAAATAGATAGAAATTGATATATAATTTGCGAGATTCCTAGTTAAAATGACCAAGTTATGGCCGTTTTAAGTTGGAATTCCCGCTTAGGACAAGAATTACGAATTTAATAGTTCGTATAAAATCGTTTGGATTAGTTTGAGTTGAAATACCTATTAGAGTATTTCTTTCTTTTTAGGTGATCCCGAATCCGACGATTCCCTACCACCGAATTATTATTACTAGAAGACCGGTGATCCAATGGCCGAGTGAGTTTTCTCCTTGTTTTGTTACCTTGATTGTGCTTGTAGTTAGTTGCATTAGAATTATAGGAACAAGATAAAAATCGAATTGAATGGGGATGGGATATATGATGACGTTGTGATGAATGTATGCCAAAGAATACTAAAGCATATTGAAACCACGATTTGATTGGATAATTGTACTGTTCATATTATTTCTGTTATGTGTATGATATTGGCTGGTCACTCTAAAGAACGTATAAATATTTTGACCTAAGAAAAAATTAAATTGATCATGCATCGCATCGGACATATTGCATTTGGTAGCATGCTACTCCTACACAAGTCGATCGGTATGGTCCGTGATGACTCGTTTAGATAACGAGCCCGATGCCAGAGTTCATTCAGGGGTACTAAGGCGCATGTTGATGCATTCCTTGGATGAGCCTAGCCGAGTTGAGTGCTAAGAGCCGAAGGCTTGGGGACTAGATGCGGTTGTATAGACTCAATATCATTCCTAACCCAAGATACGGAGGGCGTAAATCCGTTCTGTGTGTGGGTTCCGGATACCCATACATAATTGTTTGCTCATGTGTTTGTTCATGCATAGTATATGATTGATTATAACTTGTTTGTTATGGTACGGAATTAAGGAAATTCTCACTAAGCTAGTGTAGCTTATACCCCAATAGTTGTTTAAATGAGCAGGTTATCCCAATAATGCTAAGTGGGGACCGAGATGGTTGAAGCCGAGAATGACTTCTGGATTCCGGCAAGATATAAGAATGCTTGAAGTTTTTGGCTAAGCTTTGCGATTTGCCTTGTAATAGTTTTATGTAGTGAAGTCTTGGGATGAATGTAATTGAAGTTTGATGAATTGTATTTTGAAGTATAGTGTTTTGTATTTGGAGTATAGTGGATTGTATTTCCTTTACATTGTTACTCAATTGTATCAACATAAAATGTATCATTTCGATGTGTCTTCTTTATGTGTTAGACGCCTTGTACATAGTATGGAAGCCTTCGCGTGACCGAGGTGGTCATTCTTAGGCTTTAATATTGTGTACGACGGACTGCTACTTCAGGGTACCCTTTGGGGCGTGACAAACTAAGTATACAGGAAAACAACAATACTCACTTTAATTATCACTTTAAATTTATCATGTTTTTAACACTTATTTCATGTTTTAGCTTTAGAAAATTCACTAAGTATTAGTCATTTCAAACAATACCATAAGCGACGTCCTTCATTTACCATTTAGTTCCTATGGTATCAACAGAACAATGGTAATCTTGCGAATAACTAATAGCTTCCTTGCCTAGATAAACGAAGCATTACCAAAGATTCGAAACACTAACACATAGTAGGCTGCCACTTACTTAAACACTACTTATGCAAATCATACAATGCATATTCATTTCATTTATGGTACCAGTAGTTTTTAATCAGGTTTAAGGTGATCAATCATCTCGCAAACAAGCAACGTACTATATAAGCAATATGATCATATAGAATTCTGTTATTACTATCATTAGAGTAACTTAGCAATCAACAATTGATGCAGCAAACAATTCCCGTAAACCCATACAACATATTCAAGTTATTATCTTTCATTAAAGATCAGCTAAGCTACAAGCACACACAATGTAATAAGACTGAGTTACTCACATTCTCATACTAGCTAGTCGTAATAGTCAGCTGGGAAATCCTCCATAGTTTCAATATCACCTATTGAGATGAATAAAATATTCATCAATAAAATATAAATTACAGAACTGAACTCTTATGAGTATCTAAGTGTCCTATATTGGTATTTGGTTTTCTTTCTATTACTATATTGGTCATTTAATAGTCCTATGATAATCAATTATTACTTAATATTTATTTTCATTTTACTTTTTTTGGTCCTGTTTGATATTTAAATATTCTTATTGGATAGTTGTAGAATTTATATTTAGTATATTAATATTTTATCATTACTGTTATCATCACTTTATATTGTTCTTAGTTAACCTATTGTAGTAACGAAGATTTATTTACTATTATTTAGTTTCTTCGTGTTTCTCTTAATCTACTTCATATAATTAACTTGTCATTTTTAGGAATCACATTATTCATAATTTCGACTTATTTAAATTTCCATTCTTATGTATTTCTATATAAAACAATTATTTTATAATTATATCAATTTTATTCTTATTGCAAAGTATACTAACATTAGCAATAATGATGATGATGATGATGACGACGACAATATGTTAACAATATTAATGTTAATTTTCATAATAAGATTAATAAAAATAATAGTAATCTTAATGATAATAACAATAATGATAGTAGTGATATTCATAATAGTAATAATATCTTTAATAATGATAATAATAATCATAACATTAACATTACTAATAATGATAATAATAATAAACATGATAATAACATCATTAATAATATTAATAATAATATTAACATTAGTAATAATAATAATAACATTAATAATAAGAATAATATTAATAACATCAATAATATCAATATTATTAACGTTAATGATAATCTAAAAAATAATAATAATATCACTAATAATAGTAATAATATCATTAGTGATGATGATGATAACATTAACAACACTAATAATAATTGCAATAATAATAATAATTTTAAATTTAATTTTGGAATTGAAACAGATTTTATAATTAATTTTTTTTAATTAGGATCGAGAGGTACACAGCTATGTTCCAGCTGTGTACTTCTAGAAACATGGTGGCCTCTAGAAATTGAAGCCGATAGGTAAATGGGGAGTTCACCACCCCGTGTTCACCTCGTGCTCATCTGGAAAAGGAATATTTTGCCCGCGTTGATCCATTATCCGAAGATTTTCCACATCCAACTTATATTTAACTCATCCTAAGTGTTTACACATGATATATTTATATATATATACATATATATATCATTTATAACACATCAACAAGTTCATAATCCTTATTTTTGAATGTAAAGAGTGTAACTAGTGTTTTATTGAAACTTACCTTGTTTTGGATGATTTGAACTTCATTTTTTAGTTGTTTTTGTACCTAGGATCAACAAAACCTTATTGAAACTAATGTTCTAACATATTACTATCCAAAAACTCACCTTGTTTTTCCTTTCCCAAGCTTATTGTTAAGCTTTAATGGAGTTACTTTGTGTTTGAGTCTTTAATTTGTTTTGGTGGTTTGGGTATGGACAAATTCAAAGTTGTTGCTGCTGCTGTTGTTGTTGTTCTATGGAGTTCAATGACTTTGTTTTCTTCTCATTAAATGGTTTCTTATATATGTAGGAAGGGAAGCTACACTTCTTGCATAATTTAGCCAAAAGATGGGGCATTTCATCATCGAAGTTGTCTTGTTTTCCATGGATTCCTTCATGCATTAATTGTCTTTGCCTATTTGGGTAATTATGATTGGTCCTTGAGTTGATTTTATTGACTTTTATTTGCTTATTTGACTCTTGTTGTATAAAGTTTCGGCTATAACAAAATCAAGAAAATCCTAACCATAATTTCTTCAACTGCACCGAATTTGTTTGCATATATATTAATATAATATTCGTTAGTTAATAATTATCTAAATTTTAGGGTAGTTTATTAAGTTAAACAGGTACAAATATGACAATTATTCAAGAGTTTTATCTCCAAAACTTTATATAGAGTTCTACAAATTTTCTAGATTGTTATTGAGCTCAACTTTAGGTTTATAGGTTTTTCCAATTAATTATTTTTAGATTTTATCTCACTTGATTAGGGTTTGCTAAGCTTAATAGGTCAATTTTCATTTTAGGCTCTAATGGCTTAAGAATACTCTAATTAAAACAATGGTGTGATCCAAATATTTATTTGGAGTCTAGATTATTAGTTATACATCTGTTTATATTTTTATTGTGTATTTATAACCCTAAAGATTTATCTTTAGGTTATCGTTTTCTAACTATAAGTGTAATTGGTTATTTACTCTTTATTGCATTTAAAATCTTAACCAAGTAATTCTCATATCTTGAGTTTTTGATACCCATTATGAAATCTTATTAGTAGTATTTAATACTATCTAGGAAACTTTGTTTTAAGGTTTAAAACTATATATAGGCTTATTACTACCCGTAGTTCTATTCTAGAACCTTGATTGAATTTAATAGTAATCATCTATTTTCTATACTTATATTTCTATCTATTTTTACTGGTATGAAAAATTCTCAGGGTTTACAATTGGCATTAACATGAAGTTGCTTGGGATGGATTTGGCATGCTTTAGTTGATCGAGTTTGTTTAAGCTGCTTTTTCAAATAGCTCAACCACGCTTGGTGTAGCCTGGTTTAGCACCTTAAAAGCTCAAAATTCGATTGTGGCAGCTTAAAATTTTGTCACAATGAATAATGGGGGCACCAATTTCTAATCCTAAGCTCTTAGAAGGAAGTTGCTGCTATTGCTCAAAGCTTGGTTTAGGAGGCTGCTGGGTTTGTATTAATTGGTGCTTAGGCCTAGAAATGCCTTTTGCTTTGTCAAAGGTGCTCTAACTTTCTGCCACATGATGTTTGGTTGGGTTTCTGAAATAACATGTTACTATTGCTTTGGATTGGTGCTTGGCTTGTGTTGAGTGTGCTCTCTAGCATTGTATGGCTCTTAACTTTATCATGGGACTTTCATTGTGCATGCCGGGGCACTTAGCACATATTGGTTGGTTTCTGCAAGTTTTTGTAGGAGTAGTTTGATTTAAGTGATGGTTGGTTTTGAAGGAAGCTGGTCGGTGTAGATTAACAAGGAGGGTGCTTGGCTTCTGTTTTGGTTAGGGGCTAATCGTGAGTTGTTGTGAGTTCCATTTTGCTACATTTCACATTTGCTGCAGTATTGTCTCAATAAGGTGCTTGGGATGCTCCAATTCAAAGCTTGTGTTAGGTTGGGCTTCCAATCAGAACATTGAGGCACTTTATGGGCATTTAGATAGCAGCAACAACTCGCTGGTAGTGCTATAAATGTTCCAAACTTATTCAAATGCTCGGTATAAGTGCAGCACTTTATGAGTTGGTGCTCATTATATGTGTGCTTCTCGGTTCAACAAATGAGTGCTTAACCGGAAGTATAGGTGCTTAGACACAAGTGTCATGCCTCGAAGGGTACCCTAAACGTGGCAGTCCGCCGTATACAATATTAAAGCCTAAGAATGACCACCTCAGTCACGCGAAGGCTTCCATACTATGTACAAGGCGTCTAACACATGGAGGAGACTCATCGGAGTAATACATTTTACATTGATATAACTTGAGTAACAATGTAAAGGAATTTCAATTTACTATATTCCAAATACAAGACATTACACTTCCATTACAGTTCATCAAAAAATTTCACTACATAAAACTATTACAAGGCAAATTATAAAACTTAGCTAATAACTTCAAGCATTCTTATTCCTTGCCAGAATCCCGAAGTCATTCTCAGCTCCAACTATCATGGTCCCCACTTAGCATTCTTGAGAGAACCTGTTTAATCAAACATCTATTGGGGTATAAGCTACACTAGCTTAGTGAGTAAAAACTTCCAAGATTACATTTATAACACATCATACAATCAAGTGATTAGTCAAACAAGTGATATGCATCAAACACGTGAATTCAACAAACATATGACCTGCCGGAAATCATATGTGGATGGACTTGCGCCCTCCATCCCGGGTTAACAGATTAACGAATCCCGCGGTACGAATCGAGACCGTTTCAGCTTACGGACAACTATAAACTATAAAATCGTTTAAGGTATAACGATAAACCAACAAATGCTAATGCTCCATCCCCATCATGATATGAATGAGTTCAATTTCATCTTCAATTCCGAATAATCAATTATACCAATTCTTTTAAGTGATCAATCAATAATCGCAAACAATCAATTCTAATTCATTCATACAAGCAATAGTTAATCACTCGGCTTCGATATTCTTACATTCCATTTCTCATATCAACAAAAGCATACATAGTTCCCATTTATCCTCATCATGCATATCCATTTTATCTTTACCAAATATCTAGTGCAACTATTATTACAATCACATACAATAAATGAAATCGGAAGTAATACTCACTGGCCATTGGATCACCGGTCTTTAGTAAAGTAATCCGGTGGTAGGAATCGTCGATTCGGGTCACCTAAAAAGGAAGAAATACCTAATAAGTATTTCATCACTTAACTATCCAACTATTCATACAAACTATCAAATTCGTAATTCTCGTCCTAAGCGGGAATTCAACTTAAAACGGCCATAACTTGGTCATTTTAACTGGAATTCGCAAATTATATATCGATTTCTATCTACTTCGAAAGATCTATCTAATTTCTAATATTATATTTAAGTTTTGAAAACTTTGAAGCTTGAAAAGTCGGATCAGATGAACAGTAGCAAGTTCCAATTCGAAAAATAGTTTTGTAATTGTTTGTAATGTTTCTACTTGACAAATCAATTATACATGCAATATGAATGATTTCCTATCATGAATGGCATGTTATGAGCTTGATGTATGCATGCTTTTGACAATATTTACTAAAAGGAATTTTAGAAACTTTTTATTTGTAAAACTCCATGGCTATTTACTTTCAAGAAAACTAATTTTAACTTTGGTCATCTCCATTTGTTTTGGATTTATTTCTCAAGAAAATATAATTATCCTTATTAAAATTGAGTCTTCATTATATCTATTACTTATGACCTTCATTTCTACATAAAAATTCCCATTTTATACTTTGTAAACATGCTTTTAAAATTGGCTCATCCCAAAATCCGAATTTTGCAAAACTTGTTTTTGTGGTGATTCCTTTATGTAAAAATCATTGGATACTTAGAAAATTAAGGCTCAATCATGCCTTACCACTAAGGACTTCATTTCTTTAATAAAATTTCATTTGAGTTTGGAAAGTATGTGTTTTCATGACCTCACTCCAAAATTACGAATTTCCTAAGTTGACTAGCAACTCAAATTTTTCCTACTACATTTCACTCCTTGTTCCACATATTTTTCTTAGCAAATCCATCTTAATTTATCAAAATCATTACTTGATGATACCTATGACCTAAACTCTTCATTTTTCATATAAAACACAAGTTTTGGAGTTGATAAATGGGTTTTTAAGGCATGGTTTTGAAATCATCCGAATTTACAAAATTTGGATAAACTCAATTTTCATACTTTATTTCTACAATGCATCATGCATATATGTATTACCTACAAGCTATTGTTATGAAGGTTATGAAATGATCTACCTATATGTATACATATAATACCAAGAATTCTTTTTGAAAACTTTTACTTTGCAAAACTGTGAATTATACTAGACTTAAGAAAAATAGTTTTTCTTCTTGTAAAATCATACTTTCTTTTATCAAAACTCAACCTTGATGATTTATATAACCATCACCTTCATTATTTCAATAAAAATCTTCATTTTGGGGTTAGAAAGTAGATGTTTAAATAGGTGGTTTGCCTAAATACGAATTTTACAAAATTTTGAAGGATGAAAACATTGTTTAACCTATTCTTGGAAACCATTTGTTGTTCTAAGGTTATATTTTGATAAACTCCTTTTATCCTTATCAAAACTTGGTCTTTATTATATATAACCCTAGGACTTCCATTTTCCTATCAAAATTATCATTTTGGCATTTGGAAATAGGTGTTTGAATTGTGGCTATTTTCAAATCCGAATTTTGAGAAATTCATTTGAGCTTGTTTTCTTTGTAAAACTCATTTAGTCTTTCAAAAACCATTTCCTAATCAAACCTACCCCTTAAGGCTTCCATTTCCTTAAAAAATCTTGTTTTGAAGTTGAATAATGGGTTTTTAAAATTGGTCTTTGTTGAGATCCGAATTTACAAAATTTATTTTTGGACATATCTTTTGATAAAATCTATCTAAACTTATGAAAATCCATTCCTTACATATCCTATCCTAAGAGCCCTTTATTGAATAAAAACTTCATTTTTGAGTTGGAAAACATGTTTTTAAAATAGTCTTGCCTAAATCCGAAAATAGATTTTTATTTTGAAAATAACTTTTGAAAATCACCTTTGATTCTTGTAAAAAGAAGTCTTGATGATATACATATATTAAGCCTTCATTATTTCAAGTAAAAACTTCATTTTGACTTGGAAAGTGGTTTTTAAATAGGGGTCTTGCCAAAATACGAATTTACAATTTTTGTTTGAGTTCAAAACCAAGATCTACACTTAATATGAACATAAAATAAAAGAAACCCATGATAGTAAACTATAAACTCATAGATCTAAACTTTACTCATCAAAATCACTCATTTATGTTGTCTATACCCTAAGCCCTTCATTTTAAATGAAAAATACACATTTTGAAGTTGAAAAATAACTTTTCTAAATATAATTCCATTTTCATCCAAATTTTCAAAAATTATTTTTGTTGAAAATAAAATAGATCTTAAGTTTTCTAAAACATTCCTACTATCATCATGCTACTACAAGTTATCCATGAACATAAAACAAAGTCTAATGCATTTTATGAACTCAAAACACTAGATCTAGTTTATTATACTAGTTGTAGATGCATGAACACCATGATGAACATGTGGATGATGAATATATGCATATATCATAAGCAATAACAAAAATAATAACTTCAATAACAAGATCTAAGGCATAAAAAAAATCAAAGCTACAAAAAGTTAGATCTACAAAATATAACTACTTTAAACGAGAAAATAAGAATGATACAAGAGAAAAATCATAGAGAAATGGAGTGTTTCACTTTGGCATCATCATCCTTAGCTTTTAAGTTAATGGAATGTCATTTGATGCATGAAAATTTCATTACACTTTACCTATATCACCTATGGAAGCTTTGGACAAGAGTTTTATTCAAGATTCTTGAAGAAATATGTGTAGAAGCTTATAGAAGAAGAAGGGGGTAACTTGTGTTCTTGAAGAAAGAAGAACAAAATGAAGAAGAAAAGAGAGGAAAAAGATAGAGAAAAAGTTAAGGAATGAAAAAGGGAAAGAGGAGTAAATGAAAGAGAGAAAGAAAATGAGTGTATTAATGAATGAAAG
Source organism: Combretum micranthum (assembly GCA_024138025.1). Classification (NCBI taxonomy): domain Eukaryota; kingdom Viridiplantae; phylum Streptophyta; class Magnoliopsida; order Myrtales; family Combretaceae; genus Combretum; species Combretum micranthum. The sequence goes on along the minus strand of JAMXBD010000627.1, from coordinate 211,557 downwards.
AAGAAAAAAATAAAACAAGGCAGCCAAGGAGTGGAGCATGCTGCACGTGAATTAGGAAGAAGGGAGAGAGAGGAATTTGTTGAAATTTGACTTGAAATTAAATTGTGTAATAATTGTATAATGTAGCTTCTTTAGGAAGGAGTAGAATATATTTATTTTAGTCAAAATAGGAGTAATTAAAAGACAATGGCAGTCATAAAGAAGGAAAAATCTGTCATGAAGTGATATAATGAAGTGTAAAAAGATTGAAGTGAAAAAGAAGTGATAAGTGAAAGGTGTACTTGAAAGTATGGGTTGTAAGAGTACTTTCTTAATAAAATAAAATAAAATAAAATTAGAAAATTTATTCCAAATATTTGTAGTAGATTTTTAATAATTAAAATTAAATAATTATTTGAATTATTTTAGTATTTTAACAAATATGTTATCGGTATGATCAAAATATGCGAATATGGGTTATAAATGATATTTTTATAACCCGAAAAATTCTAAAAATTTATTTTATGAAAATAAAAATATTTTTAAAATATTTTCAAATTATTAAATTAATTTATTTTATTTTTAGTATAGGGTCTTAAACAGAATCTGATCCCGTAAAAGCCCGAAACTAACTAAATTTTAGAAATTTTTTTTATAATATATAAAATATTTATCTAATAATATAAGGCTTCATAAGCATAATAAAATTGTGTAATGAAATAAAAGTGAATAGTATAAAAGACTAATTAATTACTGGTAGTAATGAAAATACGATAAAAAGGTTATAACTGTAACTTTTATAACCCGAAAAATTATATAACTGATATATTTGGAAATCTTATGAAATTACGAGTCTAACGGTATTAATGGTATATTTTTGATATCTCAAGCTCTTGGACATGCTTTTCGAAGTCTATATCCGAACGGGTTCGAAATAGGTCAAAAATTTACCAATATGATATTTTTAAGCGAACTCGTATTACTATGAGCTATTCTATATACTTAAACTACGCCTTGGCCTCTAGGGTTAAGGGCGCTAGATTGCCGGACTTAAACTACTGTATTCCACTTAGTGTTTCCGAGTGATTTTCCGGTTTAGATCTTTGCCAATTTGGAAACTGATATTTTATGTTTATACAACATAATTGATTTGAGAAATTTATTTTAAATTTTATTTTTGTAAGTATTTAATATCTTTAACGTTTTCGGAATTCTTGAATTGGGTTTCATTTCTGGAAGTTAATCGTTATTTACTTTTTAATAATTTGTTTTTGGGCTTTATATTGCCCGATTTTATAAGTCGGAGTTAAATATGGAATTTGTCATACGTAGTGGTTTTGGAATTGAAGTATGTTGAGTTCTTATTTTGTTTTTAAGGATTCTCATTTTCCTCAAGATTGAGAAATTTCTGGATTCGTTCGTGTTTTTGGACTAGTTGAAATTTGGTTTTAATTTGGAGTGATTTTTAGGGTTTATTTTCAAAGTTCATCTTGAAATTATTTACTGAAATTTTCCGGGGCTTACAACAAGGATAATGCAAATACAATATACAAAACTATGTGTGCTTAGGGTAGGGCATTGGTTGCCTATATGGTGGAGCTACATTGTATAGGGTCACATAATGCAAATACATTATACAAAACTAGATATCTTGGAGAGCTTGAAAGAATGCTACGACTAAAGTTACCCAATTATGGGTTAAAACCAAAGTTGCACATAGAGAGTCGCATTAAAACTTTGAAGAAAGATTGTAATATTATCTATGACATGATATACTAGCAAACATAAGTGGCTTTGGATAGGATGCATCTCGAAAAATGATAGTGACAAAAAATGAAGTAATAGTAAGTGAATAACTTCTTCGAACTTATATCATGTTTCCAACTATTTGATTAGATTCTTTTTCATAATTCCAGTATGTAAGTTAAGTTTTATGAGTGGCTTGGTAAACATTTTCTAATTTTTTTCCTGTTTTTAGAGCCATAAAGATGCAAGTCAATTAGAACGATGAGTTTTTTATACTTTGATGAGTTGTGTTGTCATAAATCTATGGGAAGGATCATGCCATGAGACAAAATGCATGAACAGTTGATGATGTTGTTGAGGAATTAGACAAGGGGGATGGATAAGTGAATGATACTACACATGAGATGTCTTGTAGTTAATCTATGGATGAGGACACATCTCGTGAAAGAACTGACAATAGAACTTCTTTTAAAACGAGAAGAAGAACCATGTCCAATGAAGGTAATTCTCTGGTTGCTATAGCCACACTTGACAAAGGAATGCAATCTATTAGAGACAAATTTTTTGATGCCATGAGGGATCTAACTTCTAACAAGACTTTGTTGGCTAATTTATGCAAATTGGATAGTATTATTCAAGAGATAGAAGGGTTGATAGAAATGGAGAAGATTACTACTTTAAATAATGTTAAAAGAGGAGGAAGCTTTCAATGGAGAGAATTCTATAGACAGACCTTATGAAGGAATACATTAATGGGCTTGCTACAATCTATAACCCAAAATCTCAAGGTATTAGATTAGTGAGTCTTCCTTCTTATAAACCATTCACATAAGTCTCATATTCCCTCTGGGATTTATCCAACCTAACACTTGCATCCTAATAAAGAAGATATCGAACCATCCTCAAAAATTGGTTTGGCTCTATAGCCTTCCACCTAAATGACACTTGCCTTACTTGAAAATGATTATAGGGAGTAACAAGTAAGAGCATTCAAAAAAAGCTTCATAATATTGCTTTTGTAAATACCTTCCCTTTTGTATATTTTGGAAGGGAACTTTGTTTCATTATACTCCTGAATATGTTCTCTTTTATGGAAATTTGTAACATAACAACATATATCCAAGTTGTCTTGCTATGGGAGTAATTTTGGATAGGTACAAGGGGATTTAGCATTAGGGTGAAATGATATTATGCCCATATTTTATTTGGTTGGGATGTAATATGGAAAGGCACACACTTTATGAAATTGTATGGATGATTGATGCATAATATTTTGCACTTTTGTTGAAACAAGTGTTGAATCATTACAACTATTACATGGAAAGTATACATATTTCTCAAACTTATTTTACTTATTTTTCAATTTTCTTTTCTACCGACAGTAGATTTTTTGTATAATGAAACTTTTTTACAATAATTATAGATGTACGATGAGCATTATATGAGTAAATTTTTTTTATCACATTTGTAAATAAAATTTATTAATTATCAAATTAGCATTCTCATTTGATGAAATTGGTGCTACCTTACTGGAAGTTGGCAACTTGACATAATATTCCTTCAACACAAATTGCATAGTTTTGGGTCAGGATCAAATCTAGTTGAAAGCATATACATAACAAACAATAAAATATTTTTGGTGTGTTTTGAAGGAACTTTATTTGGATCTTTTTTATTTTCCAGCTTAATACCAGGAAGCAACAGCTACAATTTTGCAATTGCTAGTTCATCGAGTTCTTATTTAGTTTGGTTTTGCCTTTTTGTTGTTTCGTAAATTAAATTTCCTGAAAATGCAAGATATTAGTTATCAAATTGAACTTGAAAATACATATTTCTTATCTTCTCATTTTTGTTATTATTGATTATATATGTTAATTTTCAATCAATTTACGAAAACCTATTTACATATTGACTATAAGTTAATTTTTTTTTATTTAAGCAACAACTAAGGTCACGTTTGGTATGCAGGAATGATTTGGAATGGAATGGATTGGATTGGAATGGAATGGAATGAGTTTAGGAATAACAAATCCATTCCTATGTTTGGAAGATTACATGGAATGGAATGCTTAAAAAGTGTAATTGTCGGGAATGTCCTTAGTAATAAATACAAAATAAGAATACATGATAGGATTAAAAAGTAATTACACTACATATAATTAATAAGGGTGGAATGGAATCGCGATTCCCCCATCTCAAAAGCGGAATCGAATTCCCCTTCAAAACTGAAATCATTGATTCCAAGGAATTACGATTCCGACTTTAAAAAATACTTTCAAATGTTGGGAAAGGGAATGAAAGCCACAATCACGATTCCATTCCAGCCTAATCCTATGTACCAAAAGTGTCATATGGGCATTATAGCACTTTTCTAAGCTATTCAACTTTTATTCTTTAAGCCATTCTAGCCAACCAAACATTGACACTGCATTCCAACACATACAAACATTAAAATACTCATCCCAACCATATTCTATTCCTATGGTTTTTTTTTTTCCAATCTACTCCTGTGTTATCTTCATTCATTTGCAGTTTTATTCCATTCCAGCGAACCAAACACATCGTTAGAGCGATTAAAATTTAATAGATTTAGCCGAGTTTGATGGATAATTATAATAATGATTAAAAGTTTTAGATAATATGATGATCAATTAATATTATGGGATAAGGAATATGGCATGAAGATTTAGAAGAAGGGGGAAAAAAGATACAAGTAGATATGTTAGTATTTTCTCTCATGCATAGTAGGTGAAGGGGTGACGGTCAATTATTTCCAAGATACATTTTTCTTAGTCCCAACTTTGGAATTGCTTTGAAAAGTACATTATTGAATGATAACTGAAATAAGGTTTATATTTTGTAACAGATATATCATTCAAGATCCTCCACAAGTTGCATGCTAAGTAGAAATTGCAAGCCATAATATGACTACAAAAAACTTACAATTCATGTAATTATGATAATTGTTTGTGGGATGGAATAAGAATAATCATAAGAATAAAAAAAATTATTGCTAGATGTATTGAGATCTTGATGGAGTTAAAAATAAAATAAAATAAAAACAAAGCATGATAGCGTAGAGTGGCATGTTTCTTAGTGCAAGAATATAGCATATATAGTGCCATGAAAGTGCAAATGGATGTTGCATGAGAGTGTAACATGCTATAAATATCAAGCCACATATATATAAAATGGAGAGATGGGAGCTACATTAACAAGAAAATTAGATGTAAACCCTGCAATTTCTAAGGTAAAGTTAGAATAAACCCTAACCCTAGTCGAACCAAAATTTCAAAAGTCAACTATGATCATAGCAAACTCGTAGTTTCAACTCTGGTAGTCCCGTGCTAGAAACTTGAGGATAATAGAAATGAGCTAATTGTAAATTATAGTTCGAAATGATATGAGGAAACCTAAAAAGATCATATTCGCCCAAAAATCATTCGTTTCAAAACAAACCGGGATCAGTTCTTGAAAAATGTGCCCCGATGCTAAGAATAGTTAAAATATTCTGATAATACCGTTAGACTCGTAATTATATAAGGATTTCAAAAATATCAGTTTCATAATTTTTCAGATACCAAAAATATCAGATATATTGCTTTCAAGCGTATTTTCTTTACTATCGGTATTTTAATTGTTTAGTCTACTATTCACTTATATCTACTTTTTCTTACTATCTATTTTTACATCCTATATATCTATTTCTTACCATTTTTTTCCCATAAAAATTTTACATCACATATTACTAAACTTCTCTTACACTTTTCTTCTAAAATTAATTTTTAATCACTCTTCCCTTTCATGCCATCAATTTTCTTTTCTTTTTTATTTATTTAATTAACTATAATTTCCCTTCACATTTATCTATAAATACCTTCTCTCCCTCTACTTCTTTCACACATCTTCATTTCACTTAACAAAACTATAGCAAAATTTCTCCACAACTTCTCTCTCCAAAATTTCCTCCCAACACTTTCTTTTTTCCTCCTCCATACAACAACCATCTTCTTACAATAACCAATACACATTTTCTCTTCCATCTACCATTAATCTTCAGTCAAAAAAAATTCTTACAATTTTTTTTTATGCTTATGTAACTTAACATGACCATAGTTTATGTTTTGTAAACCCATAGAAGTTAAGAAAGCAACACTATATTCATGTTTTGTTCTTGTTCATATAAAATTTTATTATCGTATTGTTATTATGTTATGATATACTATTCTTGCTTCTAATCTAACTCCTATATGTTATTAAATATATTTATGTATATATGCTCTTAGAGCTTATAAGCTCACTAACATAACTTTTATTTACTCATGCTCTTATATTTCTTGTAATTTATTTATTTATTTATTTCATGTAATTTTATCAAGATTAGTCATTCTAGTCTTAGACTTATCCTTATCAAGTCAAAATGTTTTATTTTTCTTTCTTTAGGACTTGTCCATAATATAAGTTTGAGGAGTCTTGACATAAATCTAAGATTCCCATGTTTTTCTTATTATTTTCTTGTTTTTCTTTTTGGAACTGGTCAATTTTAAGTTCCAAGAAATCTTGATGCAAGCTAAAACTTCTCAATACTTGATTTTACTTATATGCTTATTTAATTTCCTATGACCTTTATTTTTATGTACATTATTCTTTTTACGTAATTATAAGTTCACATTCATGCATGAACCTAATGTTGTTGTTTTGATAAAATTTCCAAAGAAACAAAAGGGGTTATTCTCTCTCACTTAAGAATAAGAATTAAATTCTCTAAAAACATGATTTTGACACCTAGGAAAAATTTCCATTAAAACTTAGGATCATGATTCAACAATATTCTTTTCAAAAACTTAAATAAATTCATCATAAATCTCTAAGTGATATTATTATGCAAAGATTCTTCAAAACTTAATTATGTGGTTCGCTTACTCTCTTTTCAAAATACTAAAATAAATTATTAAATCTTAAGGTTGACAATTCTTTGTTATACAATTTTTTCCTAAGAATTTGTTTAAAGGATTCACACCCACATATTGAAAAATATTAAGAATCAAACAATTTTTCTAAGGTAAGTTTAAAATCAACTCACTAGTTGAAAATCCACTTAGAAAATAAAATGTATACAACTTAGGAAAATGGTTCAACTAAGATCTTTTCAAACTAATAAATAGGAATATTATAAATTTTTAATGATGATAATTCCTTACTATACAATATTTTCTTAAAAAATTATTTATAAGATTTATTTCAACACCTTAAAAAATATTAAAAACATAGTAAGTTTTTCTAAGTCAATACTAATTATTAGTTCAACATTCACTTAAGAAATTGTTAGATTACTTAAAGAACCAAGTCTTTAAGAAATAAATGTATCTTTGTAAAGTTAAGAAAATATAAAAATAATGGTTTTATAAGAATAAAAATTCATTAGCAACAAACCTAAAATTTTTATTTTTCTCCTAACAACTTAGAGAAAGATTTTGTAAACTTCATTCTCCAACTTTTAAAAGTCAATTGTTTTATGAAAAATCATTATTAAGAAAACATCACTAGAATCATGCATATAATATGAGTATCGTTATCTATATTAAAGGATTTTTCAAACTATATAAATATCTATGTGTTGTTATGGACTTTTTGGATGAAGTAAGATTTTGAAAAGTTACAATTTAAGGGCTAGGATTTTCGTGCCAAACCTCTACCAACCTGTTTTAGAACCCAAATGGATTTTAATGTAAAAAATAACCTTAGAAATAGATAGCTCTTTTTGAGTAGGTAGAAAACAACATCTTATATGCGAAAGTCCGAATTAAAATGAGCAAGTTATGGCCATTTAAAGTTGGAATTTCTATTCATCCAATTTTTGATGAAAATAGTGAAATAGAATAAGAAAGTTTAAGTAGAACTTCCATGAAATACTCATCCGGGTATTTCTCTATCACTTCCATGCCTCCGTATATGTGAAGAAGGAGGAGAATTTGACTCACAAATCGGATTCGAGTCTACATGCTTATTGCCTAATTTATGTAATCTTACTTGGACGGAATTGTTTCTATAAAGTTTCATGTGTTTAGTAGTGTGTTAACTAATGTATTAGCACGAACATATTTAGTAAATTTATAAGGATAGTATTGGTTAATAATGATTTTATTATTGCTGGGTGTATATATATTGGACACCATGTTAACATTGTATTATTGAAACACAATATGATCACGTCTTTTCAATGAAAAACCATTAGTTTACAAAGTGTAGTAGGGTGGATCTGATTGCACTGGTCACGCGCATGCAACATGTATCTCACGCTACACGTAGCCTTAGATGAGTGATATGGAAGCACACATGAGAAATGACTAAGAGTGAGATGGTAGGGAGGAGGAGTAGGTAATCTCAGGGAGCTTAAACACACTAATGATAGGTGGAGGAGCTACATAGCATCAACCCTATTGTTCTAGAGAAAAGGCAGTGTACTCTTTGCTCTAAACTCAGTTTGATCCTTTGTGAGAGTATTTCGATAGCAAGATAGCATCTCTGTCAAAATCTCGATCTTGCAAATGGGAGGAACTCTATGTATTTATAAAGTTGGCTCTTAATAATGTCCGTTGGATTGTATTGACCATCAATGGGCGAAGATGAGTCCTCCTAATGGTAGAATTCTCCATGGGCTCTCTGGCTCATAGAAAGCCTCTTTAAGTGCATGAGTTCCTTGAGAAATGCTGAGAACGAACATGTCGGTCCGATCCAACGATCCTTGCTCTAAGGCTAGCATGCCAAATCTCCCTTAATCATCATGATTTCATGGACTTGGCTCTTTGGGCCTTGTCACTCAGCCCAAAGAGTCGAAATCCAGATTTATCCCTCTACATTTTGCCCCTTGACCCAAGTTCTTCAAATGAAGTTGGAGGGGTTTGGGCATAAAATATATCTTTTAACTAGCTATGGCGTTGTCCAACACTTATGCACTCATACAATGCCTGCATAGCTCCTAAACACTATCACAGCATACTGTTTCATTGGACTCCAAATTACAGTATGTAAGCCTAGTGACAGTGTTGCATGATTTTCTTTTTTTGAGTTCGTAACATGAATTGTTTGCACGCGTCGCTTTAAGCTAAAATACATAAATATATTTATGTATTGCCCCTAGTCAATACTTTTTTTTCTATCTTTTTTTTTTTTGTATAAGCTATAGCAAGTTGCTAAAGCACATATTTGTGAATATATATATACACACACACACTCTATTACTTTTATTGCTCCTTAAGTAACATATAAGATAAATCCTTTCCATCATCCTCTTTTCTTTTTTTATTTTTTATGAGCTTGCAACATGTCACTTCATATACATTTGCCCCCTTGTCCAAAATTCTTCAAATGAAACTAAAGGAGTTTGGGCATAATATATATATATATATATATATATGTATATAATTAGCTATGGCACTGCTTAATGCTTATGCACTCATAAAATAGTTGCATAACTGTCTAGTGCGATATCATAGCTTAACGTGTAATGAGACATCATACTAAAAGATGTCATAGGAATGATCCATGTAATGAGATAATATCTCCTCTCTTTTCCTTTTCCCTCTATTTGGCACATGCCTTATCAATAGATATTGATATCGAAATATATATATAAATAACTCTTTTAATTATTTCTGCTGCTTCTTTTTATCAATGACATAGTAACTGCCTTCTCAGGATCTAGTACATTGATTTTAAGAGTTGCCTCCAAAGAATGTCTATTGATTGAGTGACCTTTGAAACTTAATTATTATTTATTATCTTTTTAAAGCACTCATCAATTTTTTCAAACTCCTTTTCATGTATACCTGGCAAGTCGTTCTCAAAAGGATTAATGGAATCCTTCTGTATTCTCCTATTACCTGCCGCCATTCGAAAAGGTATGATGTTCTCTCGTTTTTTTTCACTTTTAAATTCTTAAGTCTCGATCCTTTCTTAATTTACCCAACTCGTAAAATGTATTATCAAAACATCAATCCAAAGATTATCTCAACACTAAATCGACCATATCATAGTTTAATTATCCAATAATTCTCCTTCATGCAGAGTCACGAGTCATTCACCATATATCATTAACGAATGAAAGAAGGTACCTAGTGAGGGAGACGAATCTAGCTTGAACCTCTACGTGTACTCAGAGTTTGTGTCTAATCACTTCTTCTTTCGTCATATTCTAACCCATTCCTCTGCCTCATTACATTCCTACTACAACCTTTAATTTGTTATCAACCTTTTGGTAGAGACCACGACTTTGGTTGAGAATCGTATATTCATTCAAGGAACAGGCTGTGGAAGTTTATAGTAAGGTTTCTAAGAATTTCAATGGAGCCAAGTTATGTCTTGTTTTCTGAATGAATTTCTATTTGCTTCCTTTCTATTCTTCTCCCAATTTGTGTATTTGAAATCTTACTCGCTTGATTCCATTCATAACAACCATTTGCTATGTTTGAAGGTTGTTCAATGTTTAGCAAGTATAGGAGTTATCAATTTTTGTAGGTGACACTCCAACCATAGCTTGGTGGAGTGTTGCTAGGTCTTGAAGCTCGATCTATGACGACTTGATCACATGCAGCTCTCAACCTTAGGTGTGATAATGTGGTTAGCAGAGTCCTAAGCCGTTATGTTGGCTTATGCTTCGTTTGGGTATTTAATTGTTGTTGCTTTAGGATCAATGTAGAGTAGCTTAAATTTTAATTCTCAATGTAGTTATTGTTCTATTTAAACTATTGAAAATCACTAAGCCTTGAGATTTCAAGATCTTTAGGCTTCTTTGCTTGGTATGAGGTGCTAAGAAATTGGTGAAAAGGTGGATGATCGGACTTCACTATTCAAACCATTGGAAGGTAGATAAAACTTTGTTGGATTATCGAACAAGCTCGATCGGTCCTTATCGAAGTCTCATTATGCTGCTTCTATTTTTCCTTGTGACAAGGTTTGTCTCTCATAAAGCCTTTCCTTTCCTTTGCAACCTAGTTCATTACCCTTACGTGCCATGAGACACTAGTCATGACAAAGCTAGACTTACTACCTCTTGTTTGCTTAGATTCATTTCTTGAGAAATTTAATCTTCATTATCTTATTCATTACACTTTTAAGCATGCTCTCCTAATATCTTAGGTTATCTCTTCAAAATGTCATTGCTAAATGGTATCTATGTTCTCCCAACATACCCCTTGAAAGTGTCATCACTGTTGCTATTTTCTTTAAACTCATATACTGCTACCACATTACTTCATGCATCAATTGATTTTCTTTTGTGTAATTTGGATTTGCACTTGAAACAAATACATAGATAGCCTTTTTTGCTCATCATGTGCACTTTGACATTCATCTTACGCTATCTAATTTTTCTTTTGTTTGTTTTTTATGAGCTTCATCTATGTATATTACTTGCTGCTATGATTTATGTATATTTTTTTTTTTTGTCACGGATGCTATGATTTGTTATTGATGAGTGATCACTGCTGCTTCAGTTTATTGCAGAAACTTATGACAAAATCTAACATTGATATAGCTATAATCGCTAAAAACCTAAAACACAAAAAGTTGTGTAACTTTCTCTTAGCTTTCTATAGGATCTTGAATCTCATCAAAAAGAGCTTGGATGAGAGAAATATCCATAGATAACTAAAGTCTGTCAAATCTACAAAAATCAGGTACCCCCACTAACATGTAGCAAGTTCACACCTAATTCTGCATTGATTCACTTCAAATTCATCAAAACTCAAAACATAAAAGTTTTAGATCTTCTGCTTATCTTTCCATGGAATTTTGAATCATCTCAATAGGAGTTCTTATGAGAAAAATAGACACAATTTACGAAAATGTGCTAAATCTACAACTTTAAAAGCTACCACTACACATGCGGTGACTTTATGGCTAATTTTGTATTAATCTCTTTCGAATTCATCAAAATTCAAAACATGAAATTTTTGGATTTTTTTTCTCTTCTTTCTATAGAATTTTGAATCACATCAAATGGATCTCATATGAGATAGATGTGTGCAATTTAAAAAATGTGCGCAGGTTATCCTGTTTCCTTCTTTAGTATGTTGTTGATTGAAGTTGCTACGGCTATGTCTTGGATCTCCTAGCTTGTGTTGTAATCAACATATATGCTCAAATGATGCAGATGGATCTGCTAAACTCATCAAGAGTCTAAATTTTTTTGTTATTCTCAAGTTGTCAAGCAGTTCTACTTCTACTTGCATTGTCTTGTTCATTCTCTTTAGAGTGTTAGTAGTATTGCTATTCACTTTGCTTTATGAGACTAACTCATCTTTAATTTTTCTTGCAAGGTAGGTCCTTAGATTGAAATATAGAATCTTCATCACACATTCTCTTGACTTCATTTTTCCAAGTATGATTTTCTTACTTTATAGACTGCCTACTTAAGATCATATTAGTAGCATCAACCATCAATGATTCTTGAACATGTGCAATAAGAACACTTAACTTCAAGCATTCCTGACCATCACGTGTTCCATTCATTCATCTAATGACTATGGTGCCTCATGATTTTTTTTAGACAAAAATCTTCGGTTCTGTCTTCTGACTGCATAGATGACAATCTTGAGACCACACACTGTATGATGACACTCTCAACCGTCCGTGTCGCAAACCTCATGTGACAATCTTGGAACCACGCATGGCATCCATGTTATGTTTCTCACATGATGACCTTAGCTCTGTAATGCCATGAGAGAGGCTTTTAGTTGTCTGTATCTCCTTAGCCCATGTGACGATCTTGGAACCACACCAATGTAAAAGGGGACTCTTTCTCATCTTGTGCACCTAGTCATTTGGTGAATAATGCGACACTTTGCTATTGTAAGAGGAGGCACTCTTCATTGTTTAATGCTCTCTAGTCATGCATAGGTTTACTAACTGCTTTCTTCTTAGTTGATGCATGCCATTGTTTTAAATGTCTAAACATTGATAAGTTCGATTCATATGCTGATATGCTTATTGTGTCTTGCTCAAGCTATCGATTTGTATTCATAAGTAGCATCCCTTTTCATTGTTTATATGTATATGACTCTTTCTTCATCATGTATGTGTATCTTCAATTTTTTTTTTAATATATGATATTATTTCTCCTCCCCCAAAGTGGTAGTAATCATACGTGGTCATCGCCACCACTTTTGACAAATATCTTGAAGATGTACCATATATGTTTACACTTAGATATTACCCCACATGAGTCAACATATCGATGAGTCATGAGAGATTACTTCTACACACTCTCCTAGTGGCATAGTTATTACACAAAGAACTTTAACAATTTCTTGAGTAAATGAACTGATGTCAAGTTTTTAAAATCGACCTAGGGTTACCAATATTGTTGCCATATTTTATTTAACCATTCATATCATAGGCTAGTGAAGCACTGTGTCCCGTTTAAAAAATATCTCACATATTGTAAACTTTCCTCCCCTATTCGTTGTTTGTCATAACTGTTTTATCTCTGAGAAAGCCGAAGTGCTTTAGGAGGAGCTTATCATCTTGACTCTAACACAATTCGTTGTTTAGTAGCTATTTGATGATTTCTCACCACCCTTTAGGTTAAACATGTTATATCATGACAAGCTTAAGCATTAGTGGAAACTAGTTATAGCTTTCTTGAGGCAAGGTTTGTTACGCAGTAGTGTAGCATTCATCTCCTGGGGTGGTATGGTAGCCATGTCTGAGCATCGAATGTCATTACCAACAAAGTCCTTTGTAACAATACTATGTGCTTGGGAGTAGAGCTCGATCTAGTTGCATTGGTATAAAGTAGCTTGATAGTAGAGATGTTTAGACTCAACGATTTAAGAGGCTTTTAGTAAAATTGCATGAAAATGAGTTTTTCTTATTTGTTTATGTCAATGAACATCAAAATACCACTTAGGTTGTAAGTAGTATGTGCTAGTGCTTAGGAAGTAATGCTTTCACTTAACAATAGCTAGCCATAAAGTAATGGCAAATTATTTTGCCTATTGTGTTGTGCATTGGAGTAGTGCCCTCACTTGTAAGTAACAATAATATTGACACTTAGAGTAATTGATCGATTGCACTTTGAGCAGTAATAGTATCCTGTACATTGTAGGCTTGCTACCTTGGTTATGTATCTAGTCATCACATGCGTTGAAGCACTAGCTCTCATATAGCAGCAATACATAAAAAGATGCAATAGTAGGATATAATCCCTCATAGACTCATGAAGTTATGATAAGCATTAAAAATGAAACACATGTCTTGGTAACAATGTTGTCACTGAATTTGACACATTATTTTAGAATGTGCCTTGCTCCTTATGATCCTACACGTTTATTAGCAAAGATTCAATCAAGCAATGCTATTGTTTGATGTGATAGTATTAGAAATAAAGAAGCTTGTTGCACTATCAAGTGCATTGAATTATCATTGTTACTTCCTCATGATAATGTTTAGATGATCTATTTAAGGAAAATGATTATTCGTGCTCATGCAGTGATAGTAGCATTGATGATTAATCGCGCTCATGTAGCGATAGTGGTATTTGTTGTCAATCCTGCTCATGCAGCGATAGTAAGCTCAATGGAGCTTGTCAAGGGGATTATCTCCACTATTAACAACTAGAAATACCAAGAAGAAAATGGCGATGAGTTATCAGCATCGTGTACCTATGAGCTCTAACCCATTAGCAACAATGTTTAAATCGTATGTTATATTTATTATTATCTTTCTTTCATCACTAAAGGGTAACATTACCTAGTCTAATGTTGTTTTTTTCAATTTTTTTGGAACTAGCTTTGCGCGCTGATAAACGCTATAACGCCCTTATTTCTAAGGAGATTTGGGCTCATTTAGTTGATATTCTAAGTAAAAATCATTTATAAATGGCTCCTAATTGGTTAATTGTCGATTTTAGGAAATATGGAACTCTTTATAAAGAAATCAAATGAATTAAACAAAAAAGAAAAAAAGAAAAATCAAGTTTGGAGAATTTTGGAACAAAACAACGTGTATAGGAAGATGTATGGTTCTAGGAAGAAGGCAAAAAGTGATACATCTTCCCATATAGCATGTATGGGGGTATATGATTGCAGAAAATAAAACAGAAAGTGATACAGCTTACCACACACCTTGTATTACTGCCTATATCACTTCAACGCTCTTCTCCAGAAGGTGAAATGGCCATTCATATATGCCGTTTGAAAGCCCATATCAATTTCTTGCGATTGTCCAGTAAGTGATATAGGTTCTCATATGCCCTATATGGCACCCTATTTGAATGTGCATGTTTGTTATTTTGAGGATTTTTTATGCTAATATAAATACTCATCGTTGGAGAACTAGGAGGACGTAATTAATTCTAGATATAATTTTCTCGGTGGGTTTTAGAGAGGTTTTTGAAGAAAAATCACGAGAGAAACAAGTCAAGGAGAATCCAAATTGTAGATCCAACATCTTCATTTTCAAGCTTCATTTTTAAGGGCTATACTCATGAATTCGAATTCTTCTTTTGAATTTCATGTGTTTCCTGTAATTATTATGGAAGAGTGGATCTTAGATCTAGGTCTTGTTTGAATTCTAATTTCATCATGTGATGAGGATTTGCTTTTAATGCAATCTAATTGATGTCCTTATGTTCAATTGCATGCTTTTATATCGTTTCTTAGATTTGTATATCTGAAATGTAAGTTTATGTCTGATTTTCATCTAAGTTAATTGAGAAA
This sequence comes from Combretum micranthum, assembly GCA_024138025.1. Taxonomy (NCBI): domain Eukaryota; kingdom Viridiplantae; phylum Streptophyta; class Magnoliopsida; order Myrtales; family Combretaceae; genus Combretum; species Combretum micranthum. The sequence continues at coordinate 196,111 of JAMXBD010000627.1, read as the reverse complement.
TTGCTTTCATGAATAGATATATACAATTGATGAGATCTTATTGTAATTCTAGAGATAGAATAGCAATGATCTTCTGTAATTCTTTGTTTTCACTAAGTTCATGTGCTTAATGCAATCTTAGGTTGTTATTAATTGAGGAGAGATCCTAATTAATTGATCTGAGATTAGATAAATTGATAGATTTGAGAGGATTATTAGTTTGTATAAGGAACTCAACGGCTTAAGAACTCAATTTAGATAATCTTTAGTTTTTCAAGGATTTACATGATGAAATTAAATGAAGGACAAGACCTAGATCACGTTTATTCTTGAATTCAAATCCTTGCTTGTTGTTTCTAGTGATCTTGCTAACTAGTCTTGTAGTATTTTTAGCTGGTCGTATTGAACAATCATCTTTAATTGGTTTGCTAGATAATATATAAGAAGTGATTGCTAGTAGTTATTCTTTCCCTATGGATGACCCCAATCTTAACATTATATTACGTTGTCGATAGGTACATTGCTTATTGCTTGTTGTAGTGAATTTAGGAATGGGCTTTTACAAATTTAAAACTACGATTGGCAAAATCATCACGTGTTAAGGAGACTTATCTCTTACTTTGCAGCAACAATAGCAATAAAAGGAAAATAAGTGAGCATGTTATCATATTTGCATGAAAAATACTCATTGATTGAGTAATACAACTCATTCATTAGTTAAAAGCATCTAATGCTTTGTTTACAAACAAAGAGAAAAAAATGAGCAAGATATATAATAATGCTTTTAATTATAAGCAACTCTTTCTCCAGTTCATGTAGTGCTTTGCATTTGCATGATACTATAAGCCTTCTTGAGTTTTTTTGCACATCCACAATAACCATGCTTCTTTCTCTTTTTAAATTCTTGAGTCTTAATTTCTTCCCTTGGAGGTAGTGATTCCACTCAAATCATATCTGCTTCATTTTCATGTTCATAGAAGAAGGTAGCTTTAATAAAGTGGAGTTCATTACTGTTAAATGGATTCTTTGTCGCGTAGATTAAGATATCACTTCCATTCTAATGACTTTTCATGGATTGATGTTGTGTCGAGGGTATCATGTTGTACTCGTGTAGCAATGTTCTTCTTATGAGAAAGTGGTAGGATACCAGTGCATTAATTACATGAAATGTAGGAAAGCCGTGGATGGGCCCAATGTCAAAGCTTACTTTAACATGACCCATTGCCATTATAGAAGATTCAACAAAGCTATTCATCGTGATGAGATGTTTCATTAAGTGTCGGATATTGATTCTTGCACCCTTGAAAGTAGACATGGGCATGATATTGAGTGATGATCTATTATTGATAAGCATCCTCTTGATGGGGTAGCTGTTGAGTATATACTCTACATACAAAGGCCGATTGTGATTAAGATTTTTCAAGCATATATCAGTGTTGGTAAATGTAATGGCATAATCCCTTGTAGAGATTGATCCTTTCTCATGTCGAATTATGTCGCACTCACTATAGTGACCTTGTGCAATTTGGTCAAGTGCAGCATTGTTGCAAATCATGCATGATCATCAAATCCAAGGAGATCAAAGACGTTCTTAAAATTTGAAGTCTTCATTAAAGTAAAGATAATATTATCATCCCCATGGGTTTCGATTTCGAGTACATTATCATTTTCTTCATGCACCCCAACCAGTTGCGTGTCTATTGACTCCGTTATGGCAGGATCATTGTTAATGGCACTCACAACACCACGGTGATTGTTATGAGCTGGAAGTGGGTTATTCCTGACATCATTATTCTTAGTGATAAGCTGCCTATTGTGTACTCTTTCATTGAAGATCCTCTTTGAAGTGAAACAATCCCTAATAGGATGCCTTATAATCTTATGAAATCTACAAAAATTAGGGTCATTCTTTTCCTCCTTAGTTAATAAACATTATATTCTTGGGAGTTTAGGATTTTCATCTCTTAACCACTGATGTAGCATAGTGTGCAATTTTCCCATTGAGCAAGGACATGTTAGTGTTTCCTTCACCTTCTCACCTCTAGATTTCTTAACCCTTGGTTTCTTCCCCTCTTTGGAATCTTCATCTTAAGCAAAGTTTACAGATGGTTCTCTTTTGTTAAACTTCACATTTTCTCCTCTTTGTCGTGCAACGGAATTGTTCGTTCTTCGTGTGTTCTTAACCAGTGTAGAGAATGAGACTAAGTAAAGATTTTCCAAGTGTACCGCATATTCAATGAACATACCTTAGATGTAGATTTTTACTAACTTCCATTCATCACGTACATCTTGAATGTCTAGTGAGTGCTCTCTGAAATGCTCAATGTATTCCATTAGGTCCTCTTGGGGCTTTTGTTGAATATGCCTCATATCAATGAGAGTGACCCGTTCTTGAGTGGAGAAAAATTTCTCTAAAAGCATTTTGCACACGAACCCCCATGAATCTACGGATTCAGGAAAGGTTGACATACCATGTGTATGCTTTCTCTGTAAGAGACTGTGAGAACTCTTTCAATTTCAAGTCATCATCCAATCCATATACCCCCAATGTCTCAATGAATTTAAGCAAATGTTCTTTCGCACTGCCTTTCTCACTGTCAAATAACATGAACTTAGGACTAACATAGTCCTTAGGATATGGTTTAGTGGCAATGCATTGATTATAAGGGAATTTGAGATAAAACATTCTTACCGAAGACTTGTTTTGTATCTCTTTCAAGTACATGTCCAAATCTTCTTTGGTAACAAAAGAACCTCTTAGAGTAGAGATTGCAACTTCAACTAGTGTAATAGGAGGAGGTACAGCATGAACTATAGGTCCTCCAATTACAACATGTGGCACAGCATTTGATGATGAAGAACGTCTAAGGTGAATTCCTGTATCTCTCATCTCAAGAGCAGGTTGCAAAAGGATAGTCGGTTTTGTAATAGGGTAAGTTCATTGACCCTATGAGCAACTCCTTCATTCACTACAGGAGGATTGGATGATTGAGGTTGTTGGGTGGCTTGTTGCGGTACAGTAATAGTAGGATTCGGGAGAACTGTACCCTATTGCACAGCGATAAAGGTAACTATAGAGGGCATAAACCGAGTCATCATTGCCATGAATTGGTTCAAAGCTCTTATATCTTCTTGCATAGTACGCATTATCTGTGCATTGTCAAGGGTATTGTCTTAAGTGCTGGTAGTAGGATTGGTAACGTTAAGTGATAGTATGTTTTGATCAACATTATTCATTTCACCTCATGCCTTTGGTTGCTGCTATTAGAAAGGCCAATTGTCTTCTTCCTTGTAGGTGTTATTGACACGTTGTTAACTTCCTTTGTCCCCAATGGAGTCACAAAAATGTAATAAGGTGGACCTGATTGCAATGGTCAAATGCATGCAACATGTATCTCACACTACATGTGGCTTCAGAGAAGTAATGTGAAAGCACACATAGGGAATGACTAAGAGTAAGACTGTAAGGAGGAGAAGCAAACAATCTCAAGGTGCTCGAATGCACTAGTGACAAAGTGGAGGAGCTATCTAGCATCAACCCTACTGTTCCATAGGAAAGGCTATATATTCTTCGCTCTAAGCTTTGTTTGATCCTTTGTGATGGTATTTCGGTAGTATGATAGCGTCTCTGTCAAAATCTTGATCTTGCAAATGAGGAGGAACTCTATGTATTTATAAAGCTTAGCTCTCAGTAACATCTGTCGGATTGTATCAACCATCAACGGGCGAGATGGGTCCTTCTAATGGTAGAATTCTCCATGGGTTCTTTGGCTCATGGAAGGCTTCTTTAAGTGCAAGGGCTCTTTGAGAAAGGTTAAGAATGAATAGGTTGAGAAAAAACATGTTGGTCAAGTCCAACAATCCCTACTCTAAGCCCACCATGCCAAATCTTCCTCAGTCATCCCAATTTCATGGAATTTACTCTCTAGGCCCTATCACTTAACCCAAAGAGTCGAAATCCAAATTTAGTCCTCTACACAAAGTTTTCACATTTTTCTCAAATTTGCAATGCCGGTCATGTCATCATATTATTCATGATTACAAAAAAAAAAAATAATAATGTTCATGATTATATGTTTTGCGATTATTTATCCATGTTTCAAAATGGTCTCTTAAATCATAAGATTGAGTCGTTGTGCGAATTGCATTGTATGATTTTACATAAGGATACATCTTAAGTAGTGAAAGTTTTTACAAAACTGTGCCAATGTTACATCTTCTTCATATCTTTAGAATGTCCATGGATCACATTGCATAAAATCATCTTGTCACACATGGTTGATTTTTGGTAAATAAAACCATTAAATTGGTATTTTTCAAAATTAGGGCTTAAGTTAGAGTTTTAAAAAAATTGGACCTTTAAATTTAGTCATCCAAGAATTTTTCATGAATAAAAAAATAAATTAATTAAAAAACATAAACTGGACTAATTTTTTATATTAAAATCTATCTAATACACTCAGACTTCATAAAACGAATTATGAGGGCTTGATTCCGGCATAATAGATATGCAAGTATCTACAAGGCAACCATAAAAAATACAAAATTTATTTGTCCATGTTTGCATTTGTCATATTTCAACTTTTAAGATTTTGGTGGAATTCAGGTATTTTTATTCTCTTTACTATAGTTATGATTTGTATTACTTTTGTAATTAATGAGAATGAGTATTTTAATTAAGGCCCTTTGAATTTCTCAAAGCTCATGAGTAGTAATCTTTTAGGTGTAATCGGATAGTCGACCCCATAATTTTTTTGGTTGAATATTTTTCTAAATCTGAGTTTTAGAAAAACCCATGGACCAGGGGCTACATTAGAGTTAGTCCATCTAGCTTGCTCTAATTTTAATATTTTTTTCAACTTAGATTGGTTACGGTTTTAGAGTTTTAAAATTTATTATTTTGAAAGATCTTTCCAAATCTTTCTTTAATTGTGTTGAGTCTTTATATTAAGTGTGTCACGCCCCATAGGGGTATCTTAAACGTAACAGTCCGTCGCATATCATATAAAACTCTCGAATTACTATTCAAGTCTTTCGGGAGTCTCGTATAGATGTAAGGCGTCTTTTTACGATAATAGAATACTCTATTCAATGGAGTTAAGTAGTTTAATCAAGCATTCAATATCATTAGATAATAAATCAAAACGCATATGCAATAAGTTACAAAATCTAAGGAGCATTCCCTATAAAAGAATATTTAAAGGTCCATTACAATCATCCATAGTCTTTTGGTGTCCTGTGGAAGTCTAAACAATTCGAATATAACTTCTATAGGAAACGCCTAGCTCCTGTACTTGAGCCATAGCCTGTATCGATCTAAGCTAAATAAACTCGTGCTGCAATAAATAGAAACTATAGGGGCGTAAGCTATACTAGCTTAGTGAGTGAAAACTTCCATGATCACAATTATATCACATCAATCAAATAAGTAATTAATCAGACAAATGGTATGCATTAAACACGTGAATCCATCAAACATATCATATGTGGATGGACTTGCGTCCTCCATCTTGGGTTAGTAGATTAACGAATCCTGCGGTACGATACCGTTTAGGCTCACGGTCAACCAACTCATAATTTGTTTTATGGATCACGATTAACCAACTCAATAATTTGTTTTATGGATCACGATTAACCAACTCAATAATTCGTTTTATGGATCACAATTAACCAACTTTTACTCCGTTTAGGATCACGAGAAACCAACAAATGCTAATGCTCCATCCCCATCGTGATATGAATGAGTTCAAATTTATCTTCAATTCCAAATAATTAATTATAGCGATTCTTTTAGGTGACTAATCAATATCCACAAACAGTTAATTCTAATTCATCTATACAAGCAACGATTAATCATCCGGTTTCGATATTCTTTAAATTCAGTTCTCACAATAACATCAAACATATATAATCCCCTTTCAACCCCATCATGCATACTCATTTTATCTTTACCAAGTATCTAGTGCAACTATCATTACAATCACAAATAATAACTGAAATCGGAAATGACACTCACTCAACTATAGTTCACCGGTCTTTTAGCAGTAGTAATTGAATGGTAAGGATTCGCCAGTTTCGGGATCACCTATCAAGGAAGAAATACCCTAATAAGTATTTCATCACTTAACTAATCCAAACTATATATCAAAACTAATCAAAATCGTAATTCTCGTTATTTGCGGAAGTCCCGATTTAAAACGGCCATAACTTGGTCATTTTAACTTGGAATTTCACAATTTATATATCGATTTCTATCTACTTCGAAAGATCTACCTAATTCTAATATTATTTACAAGTTTTGAAAACATTTAGGTCACGAAACAGAGGGATCAGATCTGATCAGTAATGATTCCCATTTCCAAAAAATAGTTTTGTAATTGTTTGAAATGTATCTATTTGATAATTCAAGTATACATGAAATATGAATGATTTTCTAACATGAATAACATGTGATGAGTTCAATGTATGTATGATTTTGACGATTCTTGCTAAAAGAAAATTTTAGAACTCTTTATTTTGCAAGACTTCAACAATAACTACTTTTTGAAAATCTAATTTTCTAACTCTTGACAACACCCTTGTGTTTTGGAATTCATTCTTAGGAATTTCTAGTTATCTTAGTTAAAATTGAGTCTTCATAACGTATACCACCTGAGACCTTCATTTCTACATAAAAATTTGTACTTTACACTTTGCAAATATGTTTTCAAATAGGATTTACTCAAAAATCCGAATTTTTAGAAATCCACTTTTTGAATGATTCCTTTGGGAAAAACTTGTGTAATGCATTAAAATTTAAGACTTTACTATACCTACTACCTAAGAACTTCATTTAATACATAAAACTTTCAATTTGAGCTTGAATAATAGGAGTTTCCATGGGCATCATCCAAAGTTATGAATTTTACAAGTTGACTACTAACTCAAAACTTTTCATCTTGATTCTACTTCTTGTTTTACATATTAATCTCATCAAAACTCATTTCAACTTTTAAAAATCACTACTTAATGATATCTATTACCTATACCCTTCATTTTTTACATAAAAAATGAGTTTTAAAGTTGATACAAGGGTTTTTAAAATAGAGCTTTGAAGTCACACGAATTTTCCATTGAACATTTTTAACAAAAACCTTTCCTTTTTAAGTTCTTTGTCTTATAGACCTAAAGATCCACTAACTATCACATTTATATACACAAGACCAAATCTTTATGAGCATTAATGCATGAAAACACAAAATATCTATATGAACATGAATGTCAAGTATAATGTGAGTGTCTAGGTGCTAGATCTACTACTTATAATGCATGAAAAGAAGTTTAAGAACACGAACATATATCTTCATGCAAGATCTCTACTTCTATATGCATGAACATGATAATATCTCAACTAAAACTCATCAAACACAAGATTTACTCTTGTGATAGCTTGATATGCATGTATTAGCATTTTCTTATTCCTAGCAAGTGCTCATGGAGATTTAAGGTGAAAATACACATGAATAATCTTGCCATTACAAGATTAAATGGTAGGAAAGCTTAAGAATCATCGCCTAAAATTGGATTTGGTGAAGAAATGAAGAAGAAATCAAGCATGTGTGTGTGTGTGATGGGGTAGTGAAGCTCACGGCAAGGAAGAAGAAAATGGAGAGGATTTGTGAAATTTGAACAAATGAAATGAAAATGGAAGAGAGAGAAAATTAAAAGACTATTTATATTAAGAGAAATTAGGGTTTGTTTGTTATAAAAATGAGATAAAATAAAACAAATTGAGGGATAATTTGGGGGGGTGGGGGAGCGGGGTTGCACCGACCATGTGAGGGGGAGAGAGAGGGAGAGTTGAATTTGTTTGAAAAATTGGAATTTATGTAATAAAAGTGTTAAATGTAATAATTAGTAAGAAGCAAAAATTTCTTGGAAAAGAAAATATAATGAGTATTTGTAAGGATGTAAGATTAGGGTATGGGTTATGTATATAGTAGGGTGTACTTGTGAATAGTGATCAATAGTAGACAAGACATTTACTTTACCGGTAGTAAAGAAAATACGGGAAAAGGCTATAACTGTAATTTTTATAACAAAAAAAAATTATAAAACTTATATTTTTGAAATCCTTATAAAATTTCGGTTATAAAGAGTATTTCGGAATATTTTTCTGAGTTTTTAGTTCCCGGGCTCGCTTTTCTGTAATGGAGCTCGAGAAGGCTCGGAATAGAAAATTTTTTTTAATCAAAACTTTCTATGGTTGGAAATATACTTTAAAAAAATATTCCATATTAATTTATTTTATAAAAGTTCTTTTGATAAGAAACCGAAGGAAAGCCAGATCTAGGGTTTCTAGGTTTCTCTCATAAAGCTTGAACTAATTTGGTTTAGGGTTTCGCTTTCCAGTTTCCGAAGTTTACTTGATTACTAGGAAAACCGAGGTTTACAACCCTCCCACCTTAAACAGAGTTTTGTCCTCAAAACTGAATTGACATACCTTGTCCTTCAAACAACTCGGGGTACTTTCTCCGGATCTCCTCTTCAGCTTCCCAAGTTGCTTCCTTGAAGGCATGATTCGTCCACAACACCTTAACATAACGAATTTCATTATTCTATAGCCTTTGGGTTTTCTTATCCAAAATCTTTATGGGATGTTCTTCATATGTGAAATTCTCTTTCAGTTGAATGGGTTCCAATTCCAAAATCTTTTCCGGGTCGGGTACATACTTTCTTAATACTGACGCATGGAACACGTTGTGAACTCCGGACAAGTTTGGCGGTAAGGCTAGCCGGTACGCTAGATCTCCGATTCTTTCCAAAATTTTGAAGGGTCCAATATATTTCAGGCTCAACTTCCTTTGTGTATGCATTCTTCTAATACTCTTAATCGGGCTTATCTTCAGGTACACATGGTCGCCTACTTTAAATTCGAGTTCCCTTCTCTTTAAATCTACCCAACTCTTTTGCCTGTCTTGAGCCTCTTTCATTTTCCGTTGGATTACCTTCACCTTATCGGCCGCTTCTTGTACCAATTCTAGCTCGATAGCTAACTTTTCCATATCATCCCAAAACAGAGGGGACCTACAACATCGTCCATATAAGGCTTCATAGGGTGGCATCTGAATAGTTGAGTGGTAGCTATTGTTGTAAGCAAACTCGATGAGAGGTATATGGTAATCCCAGTGTCCTTTGAATTCCAACACACAGGTTCTCAGCATGTCTTCTAGAGTTTGGATTGTCGGCTTAAACTGTCCATCGGTCTGAAGGTGATATGCTGTACTGAAGTGCAATTTGGTACCCAAGCTCTTTTGTAGACTCATCCAGAACTTAGACACAAATCTCGTCCATTGTGTGGTATTATTTTAGAGCAAGTAATGGTGTATTGGTGTCTTACTCTTGGGTTAGTTACTATGAGACAACATGATGAAACATTGAAGTTAGTTTTATCTTATCTTATATTTCTAGTTCCAAGAGTGAAATTAAGTTATCCTATTGTTACTACATCTAACATCTCTTTTCTAATTGATTACTATTTTGATGTTATGATGAATGAGTACTACACACTTGGAAGTTCATTGCATCATGTTGGATAGCTCTTTAGTTTGAAAAATTTCCTAAGGGGATTTCTTATGAGAGAAGCCATTAAGATATGCCATGGGAGATGTTGCATTAGCATTATACATCTTCAATTTTTGAGGAACAATCTCAGCTACACAATGTATTCCTTAAGTATGATATCTACTTGGTACTAATAGTAACTAAGCATTGCGATGAGCTTATTGCTAGTGGTCTTCATTGTATTGAAGGGTTTGTATGCAGTATTTTGTTGTTGCTGGATTCACATACAGTGGAAGGATGATGTGGCATTATTATGAATGAAAGGAGTTATATGGTGGTTGATAGTTCTGTAGTTAGTCATATTTACCTATTGATGGCTTATTGAATGATTCTACTGTATCATTGGATTTGTGTATTGTTGATGCATCCTGTGATTCTGTATTAATGGCAAGGAAATATCCCTTAGATCGTACGGTTGTGAAAAATTTAGTGTTGTTTGACTGTGACTAACTCTTATTTCTTGAATGTTTGCTATGGTGTAGTATTCTTTGTATTGATGGGAGTGGTGTGAAAGCGACTTAGTTGTATATGGGTTTATTACCTAATTTTGTATGAACACATGTATCTACTTGATATGAGGTGTAATTTATATATGAGCTTGAGTAGACTTTTTGTGGTTGGAGATAACATATGTGTTGTTGGACAGAAAGAAGCTATAATGACTAAGGTAAGTCGCAGTGTTTTGCAAGGGAGACATGACATTTGTTGTAACCTTACCATTATGGAGCATGTTAGAATCTATTTAAGGGATTGAGGCAAAGGGGCTTGGATAATTGTTATATAGTCACATGTTCATATTAAAAAAAAAAAAAAACTTGACTCTTGAGTTGTATCTCATAAATTCTGTTGGAATCTCTCATAATATTTTGATGATAACAAAAAGGAGTAAAAGTCTTTTTAACAAATAAATAAAGTATAGCAATCAAAACCAAAACCAAAACCAAAACCAAAACCAAAATATTTCATGATTGAACTAATCATCAGATTTTTTAGAAATTGTTTCAGAAGGTAGTTCAGAGTCATTTTCAGAAGGTATTTCAGATTCATTTTCAGAAGGAAGATCAGAAACTAAATCTGTTCCAGAACAGAAGATGCACAGAATGTTGCGAATTTATTTATACCTTATCATCTGAAGCCCTGACTCCACGAAATGAATATATTTGGGTAGTATATTCATTTTGTTCCACTAAAGTTGGATAAAATATCCAAGGGGATTTATTTCATCAATTTTATTATGAGTTACGTCTATTTAATTTTCTTGAGGAAGAAGATCGTCAGATTTTTATGTTTCACGTGGTCAGCAAATTCCTAAAGATAAGGGATATATTTTACCAAGTTCATGTTGGTTCAAATTTTCGAAACGAAGATCTTTTAAAGCTTATCTTCAAGGATAAAGGATATCACTATTTTTATGGGATAGTTTGTTGAAGTATTTATCCAAATTGTTATGGATAAACATATCAAGATATATGAGACATTATCAGATGACAGCATCAACGAAACTTGGATAAAGCTAAGAAGATTATTCGGGATTGATAATACACGTAACAGACACTTCAAAGGAGGGAATTTTGCCAAGTCAAATATTTTCAATTTGAGAAGAATTCGAATTGTTTTGAACGACTTCTTTGCTAGCCGTTGAGATAAAACAATATATAGAGGAAGCACAACAACAAGGAAGATATGATGAGAAGAACGAATCTTGCTCTAACTCTCTGTTGAAAGAAAAAGTCTTCGAGTGCATTTCTCTCAAAAGTCCTTGCGTTACAAAGTGTTACAATATTTTTGTTCGAAAGATAGGATATTTATTGTATTTCCTTGATTGAGTATCATTCAATTTTTTTTTGAGTGAGGTTGAGTGTTGCAAGTTATCTGTTAGACCAATTGTGTGTTATAGGATAACCGTGAGAATTGGGATAGAGTGTATTGTAGCCAAGAGGATTGGCAAGACAAGCTTGTAACTTTTGATTTTGGATATAGTGGAACAAACCGGTGTGGAATACCGGGTCCCCAACGTGGAGTTGGAAGAGAGGACTGACGCTCGAGGCGGAACCTCTATAAATCGATTTGCATTTTTCTCTACCCTACTCTTTTTATTTTCGTGCAATTTATATTGAAGTATTTGATAAACTGTCACGTTTCAGAACCTGTTTCAGAGAGTACTTCAGAGAGTTGTCTGTATTCCGCATAAAATTAAATTTGATCTGTTTTGAATTAAAATAGATATACAAGTGTGATTATCAGCTGTGATTAGTTTCTAAACAGCAAGTTTAATTAATTCTAAGTTTAATAAAGTAATCAAAAGGAAGTGAATTGAAAATTTCGAAAAGAATTCATTTTTGTGAAAAAGCAATTCACCCCCCCTCTTGCTTACATTATTGGGACCAACAAATTCAAAAAGAGTAAGAACACTACAAAGGGGAGAAAAGCATATTAAAGGCTAAACACTTTAAACATGCGTGTGAGGGAAACACCAGAGATATGAGAAATTTCAAGCACATTTATAAGGAAAGCACTTTTCTTTATTTCCTAACTCTTTATTGCAAGCATCTTGTAATTATTTAGAGACCCTAGTGCTTGATATGGAGCGTGGATCCAATGCTTTCTACCTATTAGATTGGAGGGCAAGTCTATATCAACTCAAGGAAGCTTATAGGAATCAAATTGTAGACTTGGCCATGCAAACTTAAACTAAAAAGCTATAAACTCTTGCGACTAGAGTTTTTATCAACCCACTTGAGTTAGAGGAGTTGTAACTTGTTAATCCTTCTGTTCACATGAACTTTATAATGTTAAAATTATGAATTTCTTGTGTATTAGGATAGAAACTTATTGTAAGAATTATTGTTCTAGTAGTTGTAACTTAATGACAGGAACAAAAATTTTAAGGCATGAACAAAAAGACCTACATGAACACAAGGTGTGTTTCCATCGTGTTCCTCATAGGTTCATTTTACGTATTCTTTGTCTCATTAAAGAACATGGCTAGGACCACACCTTTGTTGTCTATTCCTATACATGTACCCCATAACATTACCAATTTACATGTTTTTGTGTGTTATTTTATCCTCTTTCTTATATGTAAGCAAGAGGAAGTGTAGATACCTTTCCATGAATGGTTGGATATTATAAACCATGCTCTCTTCTAAAGAAACTCTTTTGCTCTTATTATTCTACTATGACTGTGGATTTACTTATATTACTCGATGAGTGACATCAAATTAAGGGTGTATATGGTATGGTTTTGGCCTGGTTTGGGTTTTCTTCTAAATTTGAACATAATTATACGGTTTGGTTTATAATTCTTTTGAAGAAAAAAAAAAAAGGATTTGGTATGGTTAAATTTGTGGTTCGAACTATTTTTATTCTTAAAATAAAAATATATTCTATTAAAAATTGTCAATTGCATACTTTTTATCGTCGATACAAACATAAGCATCAGTATTTCAAAATAATTATTTATCTAAATAAACATATAAAACTTCTAGTGAGAGAAAGATTTCATCTATTATAAAATTATAATCATATACTAGTTCCATTCTCTTGAATTATCTTAAATTATAATGATATACTAGACTCTATTGTAATACGAGGCACAAATTTTAATTTGTTATATACTTCTAACTAACATATTAATTATATAAACAAATAAGTAGCTAAATAATAGAAGTAGGTTAATTAATAAGATAAATGATTAAAAAAAGAGAATGTTAAGAAGTTAGAATACTACATATTAGAATCTAAAATATATCTTATTTATAGACATACCATAATAATTGAAATATAATATGATCAATTTAATTTTATTTTTATAAATGATACGTACAAAATTTTAAAAATAATTAATTTTTAATAGAATAATTAAAATTATTTTTCTCTCTAAATATATAAAATAATTCGATTTAATGTAGAGTTCCAAACCGAATCACAAGCCATTATCCCTTTACCAAACCAAATTGTTTCGTAAAAGGACTAAAAAATAGGTACTGTTGATCAAATTCAATTTACAGTGTGATGGATTTCTGTACAGAGCCCTATGTGAAATTGGAATTAGTATAATTATTCGTTTTCCATCACATCCTATCACTATTCAGTGTTCCTATGTCATGTACCAAAATTCCAAAGGCCTTTTAATAATTCAAAAATTTTTTTTTATTACCAGGTTTTTGTTTTTGTTTTTTTTTTTTTTGGTCGGTTGAGCATAATGGTGAATGTACACGTAGGCACAACATCGTAAACGACCATTTCAAGAAAGATAAACAATAGTTTAAAAAAAAAAAATTCATACAGTCATACAGATAGTTAAAAAGGGAGTTGTAATATAATATATAGTTTTTTTTTTTTTTTTTTGGAACTACTAACGGTTGACCTGCTGGACCTATTGCGGCGAGAAGAGAGAGAAGAGGAGAAATTTAACGTGCAACGAGGACTAGCTGTCTGTCATCCGCGTTTATCCATTGGTTAAGGTCCCTTCCCAGCAGAACCCTTTTCAGAGTTTCTTCTCTTTTTCCTCCCCTCTCTTTCTTTTCCCTTTCTCTCTCTCTCTCTCTCTCCCCCCTTCCGCCGTAGCACCACCACCGCGAGCGCCACCACCACTACCACCACCATTTCCTTCTCCCTCCTTCCTAAACTCTCTCTCTCTCTCTGATGTCTCTCCTTCTCTGTCTCTACCACATCTTCAAACTCAGCCCTTTCTTCTGACATTATAATAAAGCAACATTTATTCCTGCACATGTTGTTCCTTGTTTAACAGACAATGATTGATTGTCTCATTATCATTATGCATTGGCTTGGAAACGTTTCCTTCTCTTCCTCTTCATCCACCACCCAAAAACGACATTCTTCCCGCGGAGACTCCCGAAACCGCGCCCATTTAACCCCCCGTCTGACCCGCCAGAAGAATCTCAGGTACTTGACCGACGAGGAGATCGCCAGTGCTTTGCAGCCTCGTCAATCGGACAGCCTACCCCTTCCTCTCCCTGAAATGTCGTCTGTTCGGAGAAAGGAAGAAGGAGACTGCCCACTTCCCTCCCCGGAGCAGGCCCGTGGTGGGAGGGAGAAATGGGATGGAGGCGGTGCTGCTGGGGAAGGTTCTTCTTCGCTGGGATGGTAATCGCTGAATCCTCTAGTTGAATTTCAAACTTTCTTCGCGGGAAATGTTCTTCTTCCCCTTGGTTATTTGCTTATGATCTAATCGGCTATTCAGCAGAAAGACGCATGATATTCTGGAGACTGTTTAGAACATGTTGATTACTATTTAAATATGATTACTTTGTGGGAATTCAGCAGGAGAAGGGGGAAATAATAATGATGATGATGATGAAGAATTTGAGAAAACTGTGTATGTTGACTTCTTTTTATCAGCCTTTTTTTCCGCCCCACCTTTTTAAACATATTGCCGTTTTAACCCTTTAATTTTCATTTGCTGAAATTTTCCTTTTTTCAAGGCTGTTTGGTATTGCAATTGGTATGTGTCTGTACCTTTTGTCTTGCTATACTACATGTTATTGCGCTGATTCATCATTGTCTTTGCACCATTTAACAGTAATAAATAGTGACTTTACATGGTTTATGCGTTTATAATGCTGAAGCATGGTTCCATGACAGCTTTTCTACTCACCAAGCTGGAAGGAAGATTGCTGAGCACATCGACACAAGATCTACAATAACAATTTTTCAAGAACTGAAGGGTGCAGAGAACTCCAAAGACAAATTTTGGCTGGATGTTCCCGCTAGGAGTGCCCCCATTAGCACTTTCTCGAATCCTATGCTTAGTCCACAAAGACTGTCCTGTGATTTATATCCACATTATTTAACTTCACCTCAAAGAAATCAAATCTGGTCTGCACCTGAGATACCGACCAGCATAACATCCCCAACTCTCACCGAATATAGTTATAAAATATATAGTACTGACAGTTCGCCTCTACAAAGTCCTCATGTAAAAAGTCCTTGCTTGAATAGGGGCATAGGTGTAGCATTATCAAGTGTACATCCAAGATCCTACTTTGATACCACCACAGTATGGCGTGAGAGTACTTTTCATGCCGGTGTTCACCCTTTACCACTTCCTCCAGTAGTAGGTGCAGCACCATCTACTCCTATTTCTCATGTCCCCTCTAAGACAGAGCCCATGCAATTAAATAGTCAATGGCAAAAAGGGAAACTCATCGGACGTGGCACTTTTGGAAGTGTTTATGTTGCCTTCAATAGGTAATACACTCTGGCCTTTTGATTTCATTTTTCTCTTCTTCAAGTTCTGATTGTATTTTTTGGCGGACAGAGAAACTGGAGCTCTTTGTGCAGTGAAGGAGGTTGAATTATTCCCGGATGATCCAAAATCTACAGAATGCATGAAACAGATGGAGCAGGTACTCCAACCTTGTTGAAACTTTATGTTCTACCAAAAGTCTTTGCATTAGCCTGTAGCATAAATACCTGGACTATGGACCTATTATCACATTAGTCTTTAGACTGATTGTTTACTTTGATCAGGACTTTTCCTCTTTCACTCTTAAAGATATCTTTTATCCATGTGTAAGCTAATTACCATATTTTAATAGAGAAGTCATATGCATATATATACATAAGAGAAGAAAATAGAGAGGAGAGCATTCCTAACCTTTATTTATATGCAGTGCTTAACTAGATTAATGCATTGAATAGAGAATACATATCCAAGAAAGTTAGAATAAGTTGCAGGAGGATTTCCCTCTTTTTATAAGAGTGGAGGATACGCGTTTATCCATGCAGAAATAACATAGGATATGTTGCAAAAAGGAAATGAAGTGACCAGAACTCTTGCAAATTGTCATGTGACTGGGAGGTGGTTACAAGTAGAAGTTCTGATGAGACAGTTTTTATCTCACTTTGTCATTTGAATATATCCTCATAATTGATATGTTAAGATTGATCCTTTATTACTCATAAAATCACTTTGCTTAGTGTATGGTAATGTTATTTTAGGTAAAGCTCGTATATAGATAACTAACTATGTGTAGTAGTTAATTTAACCTTTCACGTTCTATTGCTTGAAAAACATAGGTAGCATTTGATTGCACAATTTTTCTTTTTTTGTTATTGGACTGGATGAAAATCATTTTATCATGTTTGGTCACTAAATATATGAGACTAGACAAAACTCTCTTTATGATACTGGATAAAACTTAAAATTAGGACAAAACTTAAAATTTTAATTGGTACAAAATTATTGGAACTCGACAAAGATAAAATCTTTCAATAAGAATCCTATCTGTGCATACTAAATATGGTACAAGATTATACTATATAGTATTTTTTATATTCTGTTGTTCAGTTCTCCTTTCTTTTCCAGTTTTTACAATCAATTACTACCTTTGCGATTCATCAGAGCAAGGACCACCCTGATGTAATGTATTATGGGTTCCACATAAGTAACTCAACTCAACCGATTTCATGGGAGCTATATGAAGCGGATAGTGCTAACTCTGAACATGTTTGAATAATATTGATTGCAGGAAATCAAAGTTCTCAGCCAGCTAAAGCATCCTAATATTGTGCAATATTATGGAAGTGAAATTGTGAGTAACTTTACTATGAATATATTATTCTTTTCTCCTCTCTTTTTCTTTTCCAACTTTGTGGTTTATCAGCTGTCCAACCTTCACAATTTTCCTAGGAGTATTTGTGAGCGAAATATCCCTGATTGACTCACCTGTACACAGGTGGAAGATCGTTTCTATATATATCTGGAGTATGTACATCCAGGGTCAATCAACAAGTATGTCCGTGATCATGTTGGTGCTATAACAGAGTCAGTTGTTCGAAACTTCACTCGTCACATTTTGTCTGGCTTGGCTTTCCTGCATAGTAAGAAGACGATACATAGGTATCATGAAAACATCCATTCATTCCCTGTACAATTTTATTCTTCGTTTCTTGAAAAGAACAGAGATAAGATGTCTTTTGCATGCTATAGTGGATAAGTTTCCGTTTGCATGCTACAGCAGAAATTGAAGACACTGATTTTATATGTGCAGGGATATCAAGGGGGCTAATCTGCTTGTGGATGCATCTGGAGTGGTCAAACTTGCTGACTTCGGGATGGCTAAACATGTAAGTTTCCTACCTCAGACCCAGTGACCAACAGTATGTGGTAACCTTTTTACCAGTAAAACAGTATGTGGTGACATTCATATGTTTGATCACTAAGTATGTTCTTAAAATGCCTGCCTCTTTGCTCACTTCACAATTTACATGCATTAGCATTCAGATAATGCTCTTTAGTTTCATCTGTTCTGCATGTGTTAGCAGCAGGCAATGAAGTTGTTTCATTTCTTGGTCAGTTTCCATTTGTTTGCTTCCCTGCATATTCCATTAGTAGTTAGCAGGGTTGTCAATTTTTGACTTGAATTAAATGATGAGGAATTTCTTAGACCAAGGCAACCTCTTATGTTTGTCTTCTTTGTTAGAAGTAATTTTCGATGGTAGTAGAACTTTTGCTCTTGTTGTCCAATCCAGAATATCAAGCTATAAGCTAGTTTTGTTGAAAATATGTGAAGAGCACATTTTATCTTGTTGACTATAGATTTGAGCTTTTAGCAGTAATTTTCTTTGGTTCTTTCCACTTGTTTGATTTAAGCTGTAAGGAATGCCTATTAAATTGATGGAGCCCAAATCCTCTTAGACACCCGTCAATGCATTAAAGAGGATGACATTATCTTGACACTCATTGTTTCTTTCTTAATCTTAGGACGTTAGATATTTATAATATCACCGACTTGTGGCTATGTTATTATAACACAGCTATGGCTAACCTACCCTGTTGGGGAAATTTTTCCTTTTATGGTTTTAGTCTTATTTTCATCGCTCTATTCCTATCTATTCTGGGGGATACAGAGTAATCTTTACCTTTTTTTTTTTTTGTTTGTTTCTGACTACCTAGCTTTCTGGACAAGCAGCTGATCTCTCTCTTAAAGGAAGTCCATATTGGATGGCTCCTGAGGTCATTTCTCTGTTTAACACACCTTTTGGCATCATGAAGTTGCTCCCTACTGATATGAACAAAAGAAAAAAGAAAAATAACTAATAGTAGTTTCATTTTTCCCTGTGCTAATATTGTTGTGCTGTGCAGCTCATGCAAGCTGTAATGCAGAAAGAAAATAGCTCAGATCTTGCTCTTGCTGTTGATATTTGGAGTTTGGGATGCACTATAATTGAAATGCTGACTGGAAAACCTCCCTGGAGCGAGTATGAAGGGGTAATATCCTTAGTATTCCGCTGAATTTGCTTGGACATATTAAAGGGTAACAATTGTAAAGATCAAACACCAAGGCCTGTTTACTCCATCTTTTCCATCTTTTTGGCAATGCTGTGAAATCAGGTGTTTTCGAAATAAGATGCCTCAAAGAAAACAAGTATAAACACATATTTATCCCTGTCACAAAACAAAATAGTTGATCACTCCATTATTTACTCTTTACATTTTTTAGCCTTCCAAAGAAGATATATCTATAAATAAACAAGCAGAAATGGTTTTTTCTAATGAATAAACTCTTTTCTATAGTCTACCTTGAAAATGCTTAAATTTTTGCTTCCCAACTTTTATCACCAATAGTATTCTAATTATTGGGTTATAAATTGAAACAGAAAAGATGCCTTTCAATACTATTCTAAGCATCAGATATTAAGAAAATATAAATAAAACATAATGCAGATACAGATATGGAAAGGAGAATAAATACACGCACACGCCAAGTTGTGGAAAATTTTGCCCCTACACTGCTTTATTCTGTTATGCGCTGTCAGTTTGAGTTCTGAAGATTAACCTTTTGAGCTTCTTAGGACCTGTGAGGACACCATATAAAAAACTTGAATGCAGCTGACATATTGTTCATCTTCCATGGGAGAAATGACTGGTTTCATGGCTCTTTATAGTTCAGCTGTCTGTTATTTATGAATTCTTAACAATTTGTTTCACATTACCATTTAAGGTTCCTTTTTTCCACTGCTATCACAAGATTTTATAAACTGAAACTGTGATCTATAGTGTTTTCACATGTAGGATGATAATTAACTACATGATATTGCTGAAGAAACAATATCCTGTCATAAATTGTTTCAGGGCAAAGACTTAGCCTATTTAGTTTTTTTTTTTTTACTCTTAATGCAGGCTGCAGCTATGTTTAGAGTTTTGAGGGAAACTCCACCCATTCCAGAGACGTTATCAGCAGAGGGCAAAGAGTTTCTGCGGTGCTGTTTCCAGAGAAATCCTGCAGAGAGGCCATCAGCTTCAACATTGCTAGAGCATTCTTTCTTGAGAAATTCACAGCCGCTGGATGTCCCATCATGCTGTCAGGCATTGACTGGGATGAAGTTGATGGTAAGAACCACAAGCATGAAGCACCTCGTATTGACAGAATTCCTCCTCCCCAGAAGAAAAACAATCCTTGTATGAGAATCAAAATAAATGGTCCAAAGATAGTTTTGTTAATACTATGTTGTGATGACAGGAATCACATCAAAGCCCAAGGGACCTATCTAGACATTCAGCGGACCTGTTGCAATGTTCAGGATATCATTCAGTGGACATACTGCCAAGTGTACAAAAGACAGATTCTAACACATCTGACAGGTGAGACTATTTTTGCCCTTTAAATCTTTGTCCTATATGGATTTATTTTTCAGTTTGCGGTACCTGAATGGTTGCATTATTGCTGGTTCCAGCTTAATGCATTACTCTTTTTCTCCAGAGAGGATGTGTGGCAATCTCATGAAACTCCCGACTTAATAGTGCTCTCTCATTATTCACCACGTTCTATCTTGGAGACGGTTCCAAGTTTGTATCCTATACAGTTGAGTTGCAAGACAAGCCATCCAAGCCCAGTTATTATTGGTGGTAACTCTGGCAAATGCATCATTAAAAGAAATCAGGTTTTGAGACAAATATCTGAAGGTGATGCAGCTCGTTAATTCTGAGATTTTCTGTTGAAAGGACAAAGATTTCCATATCAACTTTCTGCTTGGGTCTCATTTGTGATGGTAGCAGAAGCTTGCCCGTGAAGGAGATACATGACCTTGTCTTAGGTCCTAAGCTTCTCGAGGTTGTAGGTGCTTCTTCATGTCAGAAGTGTTGAATTGAAGAAGCAGGTTTGTATGTCATTCAGTTATCTAGAGCTTCTGGGATTAGATGAATATTATAGAATATTGTTTTAGACAATTTCTAAATTACTGGGGTAATTCCTTCCTCGTACATCTGGATTAGGTGAACACATCTGTAGATATTAGCAATTTTTATTTCCTCATGTAACTTCTGTGCATTTTCCGAGAAGTTATTGTTCATGGTAATTATGGAGTTCTCTCTAAAGAAGTTTTCCATCATGGAAGGATGCTGATTGAAAGAGTTGACCTATTGATTTTGAGGCCAAAAGGTTAATACTTTGTGGTCTCTTGCCAAGGTCAGTTTGACACATTTGTTTGGTATAAATGAAAGAAATAGCAAGGAAAAATTGAGGAGAAAGGAGTTAAGAGGGAAAAAATTGTGATAGAAACAATTATTTCGATTGTGTTTGGACAAAGGAGAAAATGAAAAACGAAGTTAACAATTAATAAAGACAAAGATATATTGTTAGAATTTCTTTAAGCGAGAAATTTGGAAGAGAGTATTCCTACTGTATAACTATTACAAGAAATATCAATATATATACGCAATGTATATTTGGTAGGAGTACTAAAAGTTGGTGTACCAATCTACACCTAGCACATCATTAATTATCCTATCTAAAAGATAAAGAAAAAAAAATTACTATTTACAAAAAAATTACAACTCAACACTCTCCCTCAAGTTGAGAAATATTCCTACCTTGGAGATTATCTCATGAAAGCTTGTACCATTCAATCCTTTTGTTAAAACATTCGCAAGTTGCCATCTTGAAGAAACATTTGTCATACAAATTGAACCTTCATCTAACTTTTCTCTGATGAAATGTCTGTCAATCTCAATGTGTTTTGTCCTATCATGTTGCACAAGGTAATGGGTAATGTTGATTGCTGATTTATTGTCACTGTAAAGCTTCATCAGTCTGTCTCACTTAACCTTCAAGTCATCTAAAATAATCTTTAGCCATAATAGCTCGCAAATCCCTTGAGCAATTGTTCTAAATTTTGATTCTATGGTTGATCTAGCCACAACATTTTGCTTCTTACTTCTTGCTTCTCTATGTTATTAGATTTCCTCCAAAAAAATATACAATATCTTAAAGTTGACTTTCTGTCCACAATTGATCCTGCATAATCTGCATCAGTATAGACTTCTAATGTGAGATTATCATTATTTTTAAACAAAATTCCCTTTCTAGGACTTCCCTTAAGATAGTGTAAAACCCTATAAGCTGCCTGTGGATAAGAGTTTCTTAGATCATGCGTGAATTGACTTATCACACTAACAGAGCATGCTATGTCCGGTCGAGTATATGCAAGGTATGTGAGTTTTCCAACTAGTCTTTGGAACATCATCCTATCAACCTTTGGCTTCTCCTTAGGTTCTCTAAATTTTTTATTAGGATCTGTTGGAGTAGATACCGGTTTACACCCTATCATTCCAGTTTCCTTCAAAAGATTAAGCACATGCTTTTGTTGTGATATGAAGATCCCTTTAGTTGAATAAGCCAACTCAATACTAAGAAAACACTTCAACTTTCCAAGTTCTTTTAATTCAAATTTGTTGGTCAATTGTCGTTTCAACTCTTACTTCTCTTTCTCATCATTCCAATCACAATGATATCATCAACATAAACCAAGAGTTCAGTTACTCCCCCTAAGGCCTAGTGCTGAATGAACAAAATATGGTTACCTTGGCTCTATTTGTATCCTGATGCCTTCATGACTTTAGTAAATCTACCAAACCATGCTTTGGGAGACTATTTTAATCCATAAAGAGCTTTTCTTACCCTGCAAACTTTATTTCTCAACTTTTCTCCTTCAAAACTTAGTGGTTTGTTTATATAAATTTCTTCATCTAAATCTCCATGGAGGAAAGCATTTTTCACATCATACTGCAAAAAAGACCAATCAAAATGAGCTACTAAAGAGATCAATATTCTTACAGTGTTAATCTTTGCTACTAGAGAAAGGATAGTCAACTTTGTAAGTTTGGGTGCACACTTTTTTTAACTAATATTGCTTTGTATCTCTCAAGTGGCCATCTGCCTTGTATTTTAGAGTGTATAGCCACTTACAGTCCACTTATCCTCTTGGCTTAACAATAATTTCCCCTGTTTTGTTTTTCTCCAAAGTATCCATTTCCTCTCTCATGGCATTTCTCTATTGTCTTCTTAATAATGCCTCAGGAACGGTATTGGGTATGGGAATGGTGTTTAGGCTCAATATGAATTTTTTATAGGTTGGTGACAAGTGTTTTAGTTATACATGGTTGGATATTGGGTACAATGGTCTTTTGGTGCATTCTCTAGTACCCTTTCGAATAGTAATAACAGATCACTATCATCTATGGGTGTTTCAATTGTTTCCAATTGCAAAGGAGGATTGGTTCTTACCGTGGCCTTAATTTTAGAGCTTAAGTTGGGTTCTTGGACTTGTGTTTGGTTTGGAACAATTACTCTTCTAGAATATACCTTTGAAATCTTGGAAAACCATGAGATGTGCTTGGTGACTCTGGAGAAGACACATGGTCTGAAGAAAGACTTTCTTGGACTAACTCTTATGTAGAGCTGTTTGAAGTGGACGTTGGACTTATGTTGGATAGGAATTTATGAGCAAGTGTCAATAAATCAAGAGGAATCCATGGCTCAAGAGTATTACCCTCTATGGTATTTTCTTCCTAAATATGGGACTTTATGAAATATGGCTTATTTTCAAAGAATGTGACATCTATTGATATGTAGAATTTTCTTGAGGTGAGGTCATAACACTTGTACCCCTTTTGAGTGGATGAATAACCTAGAAATACACATCTAATTACATCGGGGTCCAATTTTCCTCTATATTGACTGTGAACATGTACAAATACAGTGCAACCAAAGACTCTAGGAACAAGACCACTCATCGCCCTGAAATGAGGAAAAAAATTATTAAGAATATTCATGGGAATTTTATTGTCTAGTACTCATAAGGGCAATTTGTTTATCATATGTGTAGAAGTGAGAATGGCTTCTTCCTATTACGATTTAGGAACATTCCCTTGAATCAATAATGCTTTAGTAGTGTTAAGAAAATGACCATTTTTCCTCTCAGCTATCCCATTTTGTTGAACACAAGATGATTGATGAATGATGCCTTCTTTTTGAAAATAAGGCGATAAAACTTAAGTAAAGTAATTTCTTGCATTGTCAGACCTGAAAGTTTTAATTTTGACCCAAATTGGTTTTGAACTAGGATTGTGTTTTAATTGTGATGAGCCATTTACTGTAAGACATAAATGTAAGCGATTGTTTTGGGTAGAATGTGGTGAAGAAGAGGAAGAAAAGTCCATTGGGTTTGAAAGGGAAAAAAAATAAAGAGAAGGAAAAGGATCTAGAGATGTCACTCCATGCAATGGTGGGATTGCAACAAGCGCAAACCATGAAAATCCAGGGTGTTTCGTTCCAAAATCTAGTACTAGTGCTTATCAATTCTGGTAGCACATAGACTTTTGTTTAAGTAGAAAAATTCATGCAACCCTTGTGCAATCATCAATTGATGACACAAACCATCTAGCTCTTGAAATATTTGGAATATTTAAATGCCCTCAAATATCACTATGAATCAAATGACAAGGAAAAATGCTCCTTTTACTACCAATAGGGAAAGATACATGAGTATGTTTTGCTAATTGACAAGCCTCACATTGAAACTTAGAGATATCTAATCCTTGAAACAGTTTAGGAAACATAACCTTTAAAACTTGAAACAATGGATGGCTTAAATAGAAATGATGAAGCTATATAACATCTTCATTAGAAGAAGGAGAGAGAAACGACATAGACACATTACTCATGGTATTCTGAGACAATTAAAGATAATAGAACCTATTCCTTTCCTTAGTGTTGCACGAGTTAATTTTCATCGGTAGAGATAGGCCCAACAAATATATAAAAAGTGATTAGACGGGCACCGAAAGGGGGAGGGGGGGAGGGGTTGTGATTAACCAAGGGTTGTTACAATCTTATTTTGATAAGAAAATATATTACACAAATATTCCTCAACTTAGTTAAGTTACATTTAATAAACAAAACTTGTTTTTTGATGTGTTTAAGCTTTAATGTGTATATATGTGTTTGTATTTGTACGTGTGTTGTTCTTTATAGATTGTACATGAACAAACTGCCATACCCTAGTCTTGATTGTAGGCTTCATCGAGGGCTCGATTGGTCCAATCAAATTGTAAATCCAAGATGCGACAAGTGGAACAAAACAAGATGCACAAACTTGGTTATGGGTCACATTGAGGGCTCAACAAGCATAGACTTAGTCGATGGGTAATTGAGGCAAGATGAGTTTAAGGTGCGACAAGTTTAGAGCGTGATAGTATAAAAAATAGTTGTTGCAAACTTTCAAATTTGACCATTAGAGGTTCTTTTAGGGGAAAACAATTATGTATTTAAAGCTACTATATATAGAGTGTTATGCTATTTTTTTAAGGGGGGAAAAAAGAGAGAGAGAGAAGAGTAGAGCTTAACTTGCATAGATAATGTAAAAAATATTCTCTGTTTATATTTGTTTTTATTAAGTGAATAGTCCCATTTGTGAGATTAGTGAGCTAATATTGTAAGGCACTATTCGGATGTTTTATACGAGTGTTTTAGTGAAGTCCTTATATATTTGAGGCAATAGGTGAAGTCCTACGTGTGTGTAGGCAATTGGTGAAGTCCTCTTAGTGAGACATTCGTGAAGTCCTTCTATATTTAAGGTAATGTGAAGTCCTCTGTTGTGAGGTATTTGTAAAGTCCTCGTGTTGAGGTAATGTAAAGTCTTTGGTTGTGACGCATTATATGAAGTCCTCTATGTTGAGGCATTTATGGAGTCCTCTATGTTAAGGCATTTGCGAAGTCCTTTTCATGAGGCAATTATTTTGAATGAATAAAGTGTAAAGTCCTCCTTCAGTGAGGCAATTTATGGACTATGGAGATTAAGGGGCGAGCCGAACTCCACGTTAAATCTGGTTTAATTTTTCCTTCCCTTATCTTTTATTATTATTGTTATAATTGTGTGTAAAAGGATAAAAGAGATAATGGTTGATTAAGTGAGCTTAAAATCGGTTTTAAAAACCTGCCTTGTTGCTTTTGCTTTCACATGTATATGTAAACAAGCCTAGTTGCGCTTTAATCTTTAACATTTGGTTCCAATAGGTTGCTCGACGTAACCACTCCGATACTTAAGTCAGTCCGTGGATAAGAGTAATATATCTATGATGAGGTAAGAATTGTCTTCTTCCCTTTATTAGAGGCAATAGGGGTATTTATAGTGCTTAGAGTCATACTAGGATAGATTTCTTCCTAGTACTTGACCTAGAATCCAAGGTAGTATGGATACCCGAGATAAGGAGCTGTGCTTCTCATAAGATGGCCAAACCGATTGTGTTCCCCTGGGGTTACACAGTGTAACTAGAGCACTTATTTTGACTAGAGATTGTGAGGTCGTAAGCCCAATCTTGCCGATCAGTTGAGATGATGAGCTCGACAAGCCTTTCTAAGGTGAGGATTCATAGGGAGGCCTTGCGTAGTATTCTTTATTGGAGCCATGAGTCTCATTACCTATTTGAGAAATGGGGATGTCTCGAGTAGTGGGCCCTTTTGGGCATATTGGCATTGTTGCGTTTCTAAGCCCAAAAGATCGAGTAGACTACTAGCTGTAGGGGTGTTCATGGACCGGTTAACCGGTCCGTGGCCTTATTTTTTGAACCTAACCGTAATTATCGGTTTTTAAATATCCCGATCCTTAACCGGTCCATTATAAACGGTTAACCGCCTTAACGGTTAACCGTTTTATTCGGTTAATTTATTCGGTTTTCGATTTTTAACCATTTAACGTAATGGTTTCAACAAATCAAATTGATAATTTCAAAAAACCTTTTTTTAGCCTTGATCATAAAGTTTTTCTTTAAACTATTATATATATTACTAGAGCTAAAAAAAAAGAAAATGAAATTAAGGAAAAAGGGAAAAATGAACCTTTGAATGTATCATTATCAAAAAAATCAAACTAAATCAATTACCAAATTAACTCCATTAATCATAAGATAATAGTATTTTAATCGAAATTCAAGGAATATTCACATAGGTAAATTATATGTATATGAAAATCATATGTATATATATATATAAAATAATTATTTATATATGTAAAATATATATATAATATATTTATAAATACTGAAACGGTTAACCGTTAACCATCGGTTTTTTGTGGTTACAAATCGAAACTGAAACCGAAAACCAAAAAAAATAAAAACCGTAATCCTAAACCTAAACCAATGGACCGGTTAACCATATTTTTCGGATTGGTTTTATGGTTTCGGTTCGGTTTCTCGGTTTCATCGGTTTTTTTGTACACCCCTAACTAGCTGTATTCCCCCCACCCTACCTACTCCTTTGTGGGTGGGCGAGCAAAGAGAGTGAATAGTCTATAAGGTTGTTGGCTCGAGGTGGCTGTTACCCATATTGGGCGAGCTACGTTTCATATTTAAACTGCATCCCCTTCGTTGGAAGTATTTTGTGGTGGGATTATTTAACTTCTAGCTAGATCTCCCTGACATATCTTGTTTGGTATGTTTCGTTGTGGCCAAAATCGTGCAGTTTTCCTAAGAGGCCTTAGTGGTTTGACAGGTCTCGGTAATAATTAATTCTTGGGATTTGACAACTATAGTTATTGGTCTTAATGTCAGGGTTGTCAAGGTTTGCTCACGTATCCTTCATGTCTTCCCCTGCTCCTTTATAAATACCAGTGCTTCATAGGTTTTTTTTTTTTTTTTTTTTTTTTTTTTTTTTTTTAACAGCACTTTTATACTTTGCTAAGAGAATTGTTGTCTTGTATCCTTAGTGCCTTTTTAGTATTTTTTGTCTACTTAAGATTTCAACAATGTCGACCTCAAGTAACTTCGACACCCAATCTTTTTCACACGATTCCAACAGCAGAGTGCAACAGTTCGTGGTTGAGGTAAGGAGAGTCGAGAGTGTCACGCTCCGAGGGGTACCCTAAACGTGGCAGTCCGCTGTACACAATATTAAAACCTATGAATGACTACTTTAGTCACGCAAAAGCTTTTATATTATGTACAAGGCGTACATCACAACCAAGGGAACGCATCGGAGTAGCGCAATTTATATTGATAATAAATAAGTAGCAAGGCAAAGAGAATACTTAACATAAAACATAAACATATTACATTTCAATTCTTAAGGGCATATTCCTCTATTGTCTTCAAATAAATAAACATTACCAATCATATAAGTCATTACATATAAAGAACCTTACAAAATTATTTCATCTTATGATTCTATTTCCTTCATATAAGCTTAACATCCCTCCATGACTTCCTTAATGTCATGATCCTCAATCTCTGCCACGGGTATACCTGTTTCAATAAAATCTATAGGGGTATAAGCTTCAACTAGCTTAGTGAGATATTCCTTTTCATTTGCACCGTATATTCAAACAAGTTCATTTAGATTTTCACGCATATGCTATGCATACAATGCAACAACCACATGATTACGCAAATATATATAGTTATCCGAAAACCATATATAGAACGGATTTACCCTTCCGTATCAAATGTTAGGGAATTGGGGTTGAAGGTCCTCGACCTTCTACTACTAGTCCCCAGGTCCTCACTCACAGCGTTTGGTTGGATAGGCTCCGAACCTAGAGTCACTTTCCCCGAGCGATTTGGATTATCCAGGAAGGAGCATGGCCCGTGGCACCGCACGATCCAACTCTACGCGTAGGAGTAGCAGCCTTTTGAAAAAGATGTGACTCGATGGATGTTATGCGTGAGCGTTTTATATTTTCTTAAGCCAAACCTTATTAAGGTTTATTAGGGGCGATCAATCAATTTAGCAAACAATAAACAGGTATACAAGTAGGTAAACAAAATTATTTAAACAAACAGTTCGAAGTTGCGATATTCTTAATTCTCATTTCACGCATAAACATAGAATCACATATATACACATAATCCCGAATTCCCCAAATATATATCTATTTTTATCTTTTCTTAGTATACTAATGCTACTACTTTACAAGCACAAGCAAGGTAACAAAATTAAGAGGAATAACTCACTCGTCCATTTTGCAATCTTCCTAGTCGTAGTAATACTCGGGTAGGGTATTTTCGTATTCTTCGTCACCTAGAAAATAGAAATACCCGGGATGAGTCTTTCATGAAATTCCTATTCTTGGAGATTCCAAACTTTTCTTAAAATCGCGATAAAGTCGTATAAGAGGAAATTCCAACTTAAAATGGCCATAACTTGCTCATTTTAATTCGGAATTCCGCATATAATATACCGTTTTCTATCTATTCGAAAAGATCTATCCATTTCTAAACTTATATTTGTCATAAAAGGTCATTTGGCTTTCGAAAATGTCAGGTACAGATTTAAAACGAATTATTTCTAAACATTTGCAAATCCACTTCTAACTCAACTTCATTCAAAAATCCTTTAGTAAATATATGGATATATATATATATATATACACACACAATTGATAAATCCTTTGAGTATATAGATAAGCTCACTTTATATATAAGATTTCTAATGGTAATGTCTCAATAATTTATTTCATAAAACAGTTTATTTTGATTTATTAAAACTTTAGCTTTGACAATTTTGTTTCAAGTCTGTCGAGCCTGGATTTTCCCACCATCTGGTTCATTTCTCCTAACCCGATTCACATTAAACCCGAACCCATTTAACATGAATCCTCGAGTAGGGGTTAAAAGAAATTTTAATTTTTGAAAATGATTTAGAGTCGCCACCCTATATAAATCGGGAAAAAAACAAAAGCTAGGATCAATGGGTCGGTTGATCCTAACTTAGCTACTAGTCTGCGAAAAAATTTGATTTTTAAAAAAACAAACTTTTTAAAAACCAGATATCATGGATTCGGGGGCTAACCTATTAAAACCAAATCGGTTACCACTTTCGGAATTTTAAATTTATAATCTATCCTTTATATGCTCAAAAATTCAAATAAAAATATTTACAAGTCACATTTTTTTGTTTTTCTTTTTATATTTTATATTTTTTATTGCTAAAAAATTTCACAAAAATAACCAAAATGATAAACAAAAAAATATTTTTTTCATTTTTTATTGTCGCCCCGTAGGTGCCTACGTACTCGCTAATCGAGATCAGACAAAACGTAGTTCTTTTGAAAAGAACCTTAGTTTATTCATCAATTTTAATTTTTGAACTCTTTTCACTTTAAATTCATTAAATTTTGAATTTTTATGAAACCATTTTTGATAATCCTATGATCTAATTAATTGATTTTCATTTCATGAAAATGTAATTTTTCTAAGTCCAAAATCATTTTTTTTTAAAATCATTTTATGATAATTCATGGCTAATTTAATGCTACATGAAAAATCAATTTTGATTAAACTTGATTGAATATTTTCATAGCTAATTTAATGCTATATGAAAATATTTTAATTGAAAACTTTTGGATGACTATTTTCATAGCTAATTTATGAAAATAATT
Source organism: Combretum micranthum (assembly GCA_024138025.1). Lineage (NCBI taxonomy): Eukaryota > Viridiplantae > Streptophyta > Magnoliopsida > Myrtales > Combretaceae > Combretum > Combretum micranthum. Next base: position 165,847 of record JAMXBD010000627.1, on the reverse strand, counting down.
TGATGAAAACTTGACTATTTTCATAGTAAATTTATGAAAATAATTTGATGAAAACTTTATTATTTTCATAGCAAATTTATGAAAATAATTTGGTGAAAACTTGGATTATTCTCATAGCAAATTTATGAGAATAATTTGATGAAAACTTTGATTATTTTCATAGCAAATTTATGAAAATAATTTGATGAAAACTCGATTATTTTCATAGCAAATTTATGAAAATAATTTGATGAAAACTCGATTATTTCATAGCAAATTTATGAATAATTTGATGAAAACTGATTTTTCATAGCAAATTTATGAGAATAATTTGATGAAAACTGGATTATTTCATAGCAAATTTATGAATAATTTGATGAAAACTTGATTATTTTCATAGCAAATTTATGAAATAATTTGATGAAAACTTGGATTATTCATAGCAAATTTATGAAAATAATTTGATGAAAACTTATTATTTTCATAGCAAATTTAATGCTATATGAAAATATTTTAGATTGAAAAATTTAATCCAAACTCACCTGGACCGTTGGATCGTTCGGATCAGATATGGACGCTGATCTGGATGTGGACCGTTGACCATTGACTGTTGACCGTTGACTGCGCGGGTGGACTGAGACCAACAATCAATTTGTTTTCTTCCCCTAGGAACTTGTTTGATTCCAACTTTTTTGAGTGATTTTTGCTGAGATATTTGTATAGAATTTTTCTCTTTATGTATATATATATATATTTTTTTTTATTCTCTGCTTCTTCTTTTTTTTCTCTCTCTGTTTTTGTGTTTTTCTTCTCTCTAAACCCTTACTTCGAAAATTTTAGAATGCTTTGAATCTCTGAGTAATCCTTGTAATTGTTGTATGCCTTTTGTTCATGGATCATTCCTATTTATAGATTCATGGTCTGATTTCAGTTACGAATTGCATTTAATGACTTCCAAATTTTTCGCTAAAAATTTAACTCGAAAATTGGAATTTGATTCGTTCGTAACTGATGAAATTGATGATCAGTTACGAATTGCATTTAATGACTTCCCAATTTTTCGCAAAAAATTTAACTCGAAAATTGGAATTTGATTCGTTCGTAACTGATGAAATTGATGATCAGTTACGAATTGCATTTAATGACTTCCCAATTTCTCGCAAAAAATTTAACTTGAAAATTTGAATTTGATTCGTTCGTAACTGATGAAATTGATGATCAGTTACGAATTGCATTTAATGACTTCCCGATTTTTCGCAAAAAATTTAACTCAAAAATTGGAATTTGATTCATTCGTAATTGACGAAATTGATGATCAGTTACGAATTACATTTAATGACTTCCCAATTTTTCGCAAAAAATTTAATTCGAAAATTGGAATTTGATTCATTCGTAACTGATGAAATTGATGATCAAATCCTCGAATATTCGATCCTATCTCTGTATAGGATCAATTGAATCGTTCAAATTCATTGAATTTGATCAATCGCCATTGATGATTCTTCAATTTTTCCAGATTTTCAAAAATTTTCCCAATTTTCAACTGAAAAATTGGGCTGTTCGAGGCTTGATTTCCGCACACATTTAATACAAATCCAGTCTATCCCATGCCGACATTGAATCCTCATCCTTATTTGCCTCTTCATGGAATCAAACCCAGGTCCTGTGGCTGGTCTAGTCATATGGGTCAGTGGTCTTAACTGTTAGGCCGTTGGCCTGTGCCCGGTTGGGTCCAGCAAAATTAATATTTAAGGCTTTTGAAAATTCTATTTTAAAAATAATTTTTGAAAATTTGTTTAACAATTTATAACAAAAATATGTATTATATCAAGCTCGAATTAATAATTTTTTTTTAAATTTTACTTTTCTTTACTACTCTCATTTTTCTCTCATTTTTTTTATTTTTTCTTACTACTTCTATATCTTATCTTATTTTTGCTGTTTTTGATTTTTTGTGCTATTTTTGCTTTTTTTTTATTTTTTCTATTTTTTACTTTTTTGTGAGCTCAACATAATACTAATTTTTATCATAAATTTGAGCCTTAAATTGAGCAAAAATTGGGTGTCTACAAAGTCTTTTGAAGAAACTTTATATCTTCATAAGTTGTTATAATTTGAGTATATTCTTATTTTATTTTCTTCATTCCTTTTCCCAAAACAAGTTAAATTTTCTTTTAACCTTTAGTCTTGCATAAATTTTACTCCTAAAAGATCAAATTTATCAAAAGTATATTAAGTTGATGAAAACCTTTTCATAATTTTGTATTTAGGATGGTTTTTAGAAAATGAGTCTTGTCTTCTTATATTCATTTCTAAAATATAAGCTTTTGCTTTCTAAAACTTGTTCTTTCATTTCTTTTGAAAAGAATCATCTTTATTGATAAAATCCATTATTGTTAATCTTACTTTATTTATATCATTTTGAAAATGAGTTCTTTCTTTTCAGAAATTTGAAAATCATTATTTTTCCTAAGTGGGTTCGTAACTTTATGAGTTGATTTTTATCTTATCTTTGAAAACTAGTTTGTTTTCTTAGTTTTATTATGAAGTTTAAAAGAGTTTAAATCTTAAGCTTTTTGTAAAAACTTTTAATATTAATAATTATTTTACTAAAGCTTAGGTTAACATAATATACAAAGAAAATATTTATTTCTTATGTTTCCTTGGCAATCTATCTTTGTTATTTAAGAAAACGTTGAGAAAACTCTATTTTTATGTTGTTGATAATAACTTCATGATTTTGTGATAAATCATATAATTGAAAATCTAGCTTTGAGTTCATTTAGTAAAGTAAAATTCTATTTTTAGATTAGTTGAGACATTAACATTATGTAAATGCAAGTATCATGAGCATATAAAGTAATAAGAACATAAGAAAATACTAGAAACAAATAATAAGCAAGAAAATAAATATCAAGTATTGGGAACCTTAGCTTCATCAAGGTATCCCGATTAAGTATTGGAGCCTTAGCTTTTTCAAGGCATTCCGGGACTAAGAATGGACTAGTCCCGAAAGATTAAAGAAAATAAATAAAAGATTGTTTTGACTTGATATGGACAAGTCTAAGACTAGAAGAACTAGTCTTAATAATAACATGAAATAAATAAATTGCATAACTTGAAAGTAAATAAATAACAAATGAACTTATATGCTCTAAATAAATATATATACATAATATACATAATACTATATATAAGTTAGATTAGAAGCAAATAATAACAATAATAATAACAACATAATAAAATAGAAAGCTTATGTACAAGAACAAAACATGAACATGTTGTTGCTTTTACTACTCATATGAGTTTCAAAACAACACCATAGTCATGTTAAGTTACATGACATGAGTAAATAATAGTTGGAAGAAATCCTTACCTAAAGTGTGTAAGTGGTATGAAGATAGTAGATGAAATGGGTATTTTATGGGAGTAGTGATATGTGGTAGAAGATTTATGTATAAGGAATTAGTTTTGTGGAAAATTGGTTTAAGAGAGTTTTTGTAGAGAGAACTCTTGAAGAGAAGATTTGTGGAGATATTTTGAGAGAGTTTTGATAGTGAAATGAATTGTGTGAAAGAATGAAAGAGGAAGGGGTATTTATAGAATTTTGGAGTGAAAATTAGATGTAATAAAGTAATTTGAAAAAGAAAAATAATTAAGAGGGAATGAGGGGGGGGGGGGGGGGGGGGGGGGGAGGGGGGGGTGTGCGCTACCGCTGGCCATGGCTATTTAGAGAGAGAGTGTGTTGATTTTTGTATTTTGTAGAAAATAATTAATATGTAAGGTATAATTTGATATAAGATGTATTGGAAATATAAAAAGTAAGAAAATAGGTATGTAGGTAGTAAGAAATAGGTGTAAAAATAGTAGAAAAGTACTATGAATAGTAGACTAGACAATTAAAGTACCGGTAGTAATAAAAATACACGTAATAATGCGATATCTGTAATTTTTAGCTACCGAAAAATTCTAAAAATGATATTTTTGGAATCCATGTATTTTTACGAGTCTATTGGTATAAACAGAATATTTTTAATATTCCCAGCTTCGGGACATGTTTTTAGAGAACTGATCCCGTTTGAGTCCGAATGACACTCGAAATTCGCGAATCTGATATTTTTATGTTACCCTATATTATTACAAACTATTTTAAGCTATTGGCTTAATTTCGTTTTCTAGGGTTCGAGAATGCGGGATTACCGGATCTTAAACACTAGGGTTCGTTATAGGCTTTGTTGACCTTTAGGGTTCCGTTTTGACTTCCGATTTTATTGAGTTATTCGTAAGATCATATAATTTTCGAGTTTTGATTGTTTTATATTTTTAGCTCGATATCTAAGGTTTATCTTATTTTATTTGTGATTATTTAATAGTTTTTAGTTCTCGGGATCGTTCAACCGAGTCTATGGTTGTGAGTTGACTCAGTTTGACTTTTGGTGAAAATTAAAATTTCTGATTCTGAAATTTACCGAAAGATTTAGGATCTTATCATTTCGTTGTTAAGCGATGTTTTGATATATCATTTTGATTTGCGTTTTAGGAATCGGGTAGATGATTTGATTGGCGTACGAACGTTTATTCAACCGATGGTTAGATTTTCTATTCTATTTTTTTGAGGGTTCCCTATTTCTCAAATTAAGAAATCTCGTTTTTGATCTTATTTAGAATTAGGTTTTAACTTGGTTCGCGTTTTAGGTTTCGTTCTGGTTTTGACTTGCTTTAGAATTTGGTTTTAACTAGAGTCGATTTTTCGGAAATTTAAATTTTGATATTTAGACTTCTAGGATTATTTTTAAGAATTATGAATTTTCACGGGTTTACAGATAGAGATGCTGGATCGAGGTCAGGGGGCTCGGATTTAGGTGGCGGGAACAAGTTAGAGAGTGGCGGTTTGGCTTTTGCAAGTGGTTGTGAAGAGAGGTCTGGTGAAGTCTTAGTGTTGTCATTAGGGCATTTCAAACATGAGTTCTTATGTAGAATTGGTTGATCAAATCTATTAGTGCCCCATAGATACGTATCCTTTTGATGGTTTGAAGAAGGGAGCTGTCGTCCCTTTACACATAGGGATGATCCGAGGTGATGGTCCTGACGAAATTCGCTGTAAGCTCTCTAAGGAGTGCCTCAGAGCTGTATATCAGGAGGAGATGCGAGGTGCTCCATGGGAGTGGGAGATCGTTATGCCTACGAGGTTAGATCGGGTCTGTCTCTTCGATGGTTTGCCTTATATAAAAAAGCTTTCGAGTTTAGCTTGAGAATTCCTTTCTCCCATTTTTAGAAGGAGCTCTTCAAATTCAATCGATTATGCTCAGCTCAATTATTGCCCAATGCTTAGCAGATATTGGTAACCTTTGAAGCCGTTTAACTTAATGCCACAGTGCAACCTACTCCGATCTTGTTCCGGTGGTTCTTCCTATACAAAAGGTCAAAAGAGGGGTGACGGTATCTTGCCAAGCAGCCAAGAGTCCTAAACTCCTCATCGGTCTCACCGGCTCAAATGGGTTTGATTAGAAGAGTGAGTTTTGGATAGTCAAGTTGAAGGAAGGCGCACAACGGGGTTTCAACTTCTAGGTGAATTAGTGTAAGCCCATTCGAAGTGAGAAACCATGAAAGTTGATGCCGTATGATGCCAGAGGGCTGAGGGAGTTGGAGGGAGCTCTGGAGGTGTAAGGTGGAAAGCCTTATAATGTCGCACTTGTAGTGAAGAATTTCTTGAGTGGGAAGCCAATTACTGATAGAGGTGTGGCTTGATACTTCATGATCATAGCCCCTCTCCACCCCCACCTAAACCCAACCACCACCCCCCCCCCCCCCCCCCCCCCCTACCCCCCCCCTCTCTCTCTCTCTCCCCAACCTCCCTTCCCCTCTTCACTTGTCAAGTTGAGCTCTGCAAGGAGGACGTTGTGAAGAGTTTGACATTTCCAAGTTGGTAAGCTCGGTTGGGCGGGGTTTTGTCTTTGTTGAGCTTGGATTTTTCAATTTCTAGTTTCATTTCTTTAAATCCAATTTGTATCAAACCCTAACCTATTTGATACAAACCTTCGACTAGGAATTAAAAAAAATCAGCTTTTTTTTGAAAAATTTTTAGGAGTCGCCATCCGATCAAAATTAGGAAAAAATTTATAAATTAGGATCAGTGGGTCGGTTGATCCCAACTTAGTCACTTATTTGCGAAAAGATTTATTTGAAAACCAATTTGATAAAGCAGAGATTTTTGGATTTGTGGCTATTATATTAAAACCATATGGTTACCACTTTAATTCTTAATTTAAAGTTTATTTTCTCATATGCTCAAAAAATTTACTTATTTAGAAACTACGATATTTACAATTTATCGTCAAAGTTTACAATATTTATAATGAATTAACTCAAAATAAATAATAAAACAAAAAAAAAGGTTTTTCATTTTTTATATCACTTTGGTGGTGCCTACGTACCTATTAATTGAGATCAAACAACGCGAAGTTTTTTTTTTTTGAAAACTTTAATTTGTTAGTATATTTTTATTTTTTTAGAACTCTTTTCATTTTAAATTTATTAAATTTTCAATTTTTTGTTGTGAAAAATGAATTTTTTATATGAGACCCTATGAGCTATCAAATTATTATTTTTTTTAGAAAATAGGATTTTCTAAGTCTTAAAAGTTTTTATTTATTTATTTATTTATTACATTTCTATTATTTATATATATGTGTAAAACTAAACATATAATCCCATTTTTATTATTTTGTGGTTTCTTTTTATTATTTTTTAAAGGAAGAAAAAAAAAAGTTCTTTTTTTTTTTTTAAATTTCACTAAAGTAAACAAACAAATAAATATAATGAACTCACTTAGATCAGGCGTGGATCGGGTTGGATCTCAGACTACGCGAGTGAGGCGACTTACAATACTTCAAATTGCTGATTTAGCAGTTTTGGTGGTCATGATCACATTGGAACACTCTAAGTGAAGGATGGTGGGTAGTCCTATGGTGGTATTTTGGCTCGAAATTGGGCGAAAACTGGTGGCACAACCAAAACAAAGTAGCGGTGGCGATGGTGGTTGGTCATTTTTTATCAGAGGCCTTTAGATGAAGGGGAAAGCTACTAACTAAAACTTTCACACCTTTGGATCCAACTATGGCCTTGGTTTGCTCTTATTTGGCCTATATTAAGAGTAATCAAAGATTTTTGAAGTCAAAACCTGAGGAACTAAAAGTTAATTCGAAGCTTAAAAGTTTTTTTTAGATGTTTTTGATGGAAATTGTTGTCTTAAACAGAGTCCTCGATCCCTATTTATACTAGCTAGGGGATGAATTAAGTGGTCAACAACCCCAAAGAAGATGTGCATGAATGAGCTTCTCGAACCTTTTTCTGAAATTTTTGAGCTTAATGAACATCGGGACGGAGGACAATGAGTTTATAGAAGAAGTGTTTCTAGAAGCTAAGCAGTAATTTGGAATAAAAAATTTGAATTTGCTACATGCGCGAAAAGCAGGTTTTTTGCGAACTTTGGATAAAAAAACCGAACACCAAATCACGATCTTTATGATAAGGATCAAACGGCGATAGCAAAGAAAAATGAGATCTTTCAAAAAATGTTGGCGCTTCAAGAAATACATAAAGATTAGAATACGATCAAAGCGGATGAATGAAGCTTTACATGGATTGATTATAGAGATTCAAGAGAATGAAGCTGTTTAATAAGACTCCAACATAAGTATCAAGCTCATCAACATGTTAGAAACAAGAGGAGATGACAAAAGATGCCAGCTTAACTTAGAGAAACGCCAGCATTCATTGCATATCTGTGCCTCGCCTTAAACACTTCTAACATAGGAATAAAGGCCACCGGCGTATAGCCAGCCTTCAAAGTGACCATAAGCAAATTTTTAAAGCCGATGTTAAAGCCGCCAGCTTTAGTACTAAAGGCCACCGACCTTGAGCTATTTGAAGTGACTTTTCAAATTTCCTTATTTTTGTTTGTTTATATGGGACTAAAATAGTTTATAAATATAGTTTGTTGTAAACAGGAAAAAAAATACATCAATTGAATGAAATTTCTCTTGAGAGATTTCTCCAGTATGAGAGCTTTCTTTGATCCTTTTGATAAGAATTATTCCTTTGATAATTATGGTTCTAATCAACAGGTTTAATTAAGGTCAAGTTCCATTTGCGATAATTGTGGCTCTAATCAACGCATTTGGTTGGGGTGTTTTTTTTTTATAACTTCGGTTTCAATTAACGGATTTAGTTGGTGTAGAGTTGCTTGTTTACTCATTTCAAGATGATCGTAGGGTTCAAATTCCCTCGTTGAATCGTTTGGGTCTTAGGTTTTCTATACCTAAGTTTCACGTTTTTGCATCATTTGGTATCATAGAAAGTGAGCAAGAAAAAGTCCAGATGAATTTGCTTTGAGAGAATTGCTTCCATTACCTATTGTTGAACATGCAATTTTAGATAAAAGGAAGACAGAATTGGTGAAGTAACATACAGAGCAAGCCAATAAAGGGCTATGAGAATTTGTCTTTGAGCTGGGCAATTGGATGCACAAGTGTAAGAAGAAACTTCCAAGCAAGAACAAATAACAACAATGGCATTCTAATTTGCATCCAAGAGTAGATGTCACGCCCTAGAGGGTACCCTAAATGTGGCAGTCCACCACATACGGTATTAAAACTTAAGAATGACTTCCTAGAGTTATGCGAAAGTTTCAATACCATATGTAAAGCGTCTATCACAACAATAGGAGTTACCAGTGGGATGTATAGTTTGAGATAGTAAATACAACATATAAGAAATCCAGATAGCCATCTAATTTCAATATTATAAGAATATAATCCTTACATCATCTTAGGAGTTTTTCCCCTATAAATCTCTAAACAATCATAATATCAACTTAATCTTTCACACAAGAAAACAATACTAACACCAAAAGATATTAAGGATATTAAGCCTAAGATCTTCAAAGGATTTCTAGAAGCTTTCCAAAACATAATCCTACTCGAGTATATGAAGTCCTCGGGCATAAAAGATATAGTCCTGTTACATCAAAAGTCTATCGGAGTATAAGCATAACTAGCTTAGTGAGATTATTCCTGAATTAACATACTCATATCAATAATTTCAAACAAGTTATTAAACGAGCATATGAATGTATCAAGCAAATGAACAAACAATACATATGATCTATCGAAAATCATATGTTTGAATGGATTTACCCCTCCATTCAGGGTTAGGTGTTGCTCTTTAAAATCCATCTTTAAAGTCTAACTTATGTAGTTTATTTTAGGTACCTACTTGCCCATCTTGAAATAGTTCTTTTAGGCTCCTAATCACCCATCTTGCAGATTTATGGCTCCTGCAAACTTAGCTACTATACTCTTGTCCCATCGAGTACAGTAGCTCATGAGATGAAACTAACTACGTGATATGCATGAATCAATTAACACAACTCATAATATATGATTAGAGTAATTTAAAGGTGATCACAAAATTTGCACACACTCCAACATAATAATAGTAAAACACAAGTTAATTAACAACGATTCATGTTCCGGTATGCTTAGCATTCTTTCAACTAATATTATCATACATAATTCATTTTCATCTTTTCCTACTTCTAGTGCCTCTAGTTACAAGCATAAACAAGTACGTAAAAGGTAAGAAATAAACTCACTCGGCCATGAGGATACTTCTTTCTTATGGAGGAGTCGATCAGTAATTCCATTAATCAAAATAATCCTCCGGATATGAATACTCCTCCTCGGGATCACCTAATCAAGAAGAATACCCATAATGAGTATTTCTTATTGATTCTATGGTACTTATCAAAAACTATGTCATAAGATCGTTAAAATTAGTATAGAAGGTAATTCCAACTTAAAATGGCCATAACTTGGTCATTTTAACTCGGAATTATGCAAATAATATACAATTTTCTACCTACTCGAAAATGTTTATCTATTTCTAAGGTTATTTTTGTCATAAAAAGCCATTTGGGTTAGAAAATACTATGGTACAGAATAGTTACGAATTTATAGTTCACAAAATATGATTTTTCCAAACTTCTCTTTACTCAAAAATCTTTAAGCAAAATATATGGATATTTATATAGTTGAAAAATCCTTTGAACATATATTTATAGTCATATTGTATGCATGATTTTTTGTGGTGTTGTCTCAATATTGATATTTCATAAAGAATTTGTCTTTAAGGGTTTTAAAAGATAAAACTTTTGAAAATTTCTCCTTTTTGAATTGTTAGAAGGAAAACTAAAATATATTTGAGTTGTTATGAGTGAGTGTTTTCCTATTATAATTCAATTTCCTATCTTTTCAAAAGAAAATTAATTTCCAAAAATTTGGTTCTTTAAGTTATTTTCTAACTTTATTTCTAGTGATTGAAAAATGAGCTTTTCAAAATATTCCTTAAGTTTTTGGTGTGGTCAAATATTTGAGGTTGTGTTAAATATATGTTTTCCTCTCATTTTTATATCCTTTTTCTTCTTTAGAAAATAATTTTACTTTTTAAACTTTACTTGCTTGGCAAATTTTATTTTTTCTAAGTTGGTTTCCAAGATAGCTAGTTGATTTTACCTTGATTTGAAAAAAAAAAAAAACTTGTTTTATCCTTAATATTTGTCAAGTGGTAGAATAATTCTTTTTAGACAAGTTTATAAGAAAAAAGTTTTCTTAATAAAGAATTGTCAATATTAGATCTTAGCAAAATTTCATTTTAAATTTTTGAAAAGAGAATAACAACATATAAAAATTTAGTTTTGAAGAACTTTCTTAATATGTGATTTTCGAACTCTATAGTGAACCTATTTAATTTTTATAAAAGATATGATTGGGTTAAAATCTTTTAATGCTAAGAAAAATTCTATCTTTATGGAGTATTTAGTTTTGATTTATAAAACAAATGACTTCGTTATATTATTTTGAAGAAATCTACATTACTACTTCTTCTAGAATTTATGATTAGCTTATCTTTTGAAAAGAGTTTATTAAAAACAAAAATTAGATCTTTTTGTTGAAAATTCTTTTTGTTAAGAAATCTAGCTTACTTTTCTTTATTTAAGAAAGAACCCATTTTTATTTTTATATTTAAGACAACAATATTCTAACCATGCATGAATATGATTATGTAGCAATGTGAAGGTAAGAATAATACATAATAAGTAGAAGGAAATACTCATAAGCAAATAAACGTAATAAATTGGTCAAGCATTGGGAACCTTATCTTCATTAAGGTATCCCGATCATGTATTGGGAGTCTTAGCTTCATTAAGGCAACCTAGCACTAAGAATAGACTAGTCCCAAAAAGAAAAGAAAGAAAATCGTTTTGACTTGATATGGACAAGTCAAGACTAGAAAGACTAGTCTTAATAAATTGCATGAAATATATAAATTGCAAGGCAAGAAAATAAATAAATAACAAGTGAGCTTATATACTCTAAAAAGATATATATACATAATATACATAATACTATGTAGAAGTTAGATTAGAGCAAAAATAATAATAACAATAACAACAACAACATAATAACATAATGTAAAATAGGAACATAAACAAAAACGAAACATGAACACATTGTTGCTTTTTTAACTCTCATCAGTCTAAGAAACATACACTAAGCTCATGCTAAGTTATATGAACATGATAAAGAATATAGATAGGACTTTTACCTAAGGTTTAATGGAGGATTTGAAAAGAGATGAATGAGATTTGTTATTTTTCTTGAAAAGTAGTGGATGGTAGAGAATGTTTTGAGAGGGAATTGTTGGAGAGAGGTTTTGAGAGAGAATTTTGGTAGAGTTTTGTTATGTAAAATGGATGTGTGAAAGAATGAAGGAGGAAGGGGGTATTTATAGAATTTTTGGAGTGAATTTTTGATGTAATAAAATAAATTAAAAAAAGAAAATAAATGAGCGGGAGAGAGAGAAGATTGCGCTGGCCATAGGGAAAAGAAGAGAGAGTGAGTTGATTTTTGTTTGTATTTTGTAAGAAAATAATTAATATGTAAGATATGATTTTATATAAAATGTATTGAAAATGTAAAAATATAAGAAAATAGGTATGTAGGTAGTAAGAAATAAGTATAAGAAAAAGTAGAGATAGTGAAATAGTAATATATAGTACTATGAATAGTAAACTAGACAAATAAAATACCGATAGTAATAAAAATACATGTAAAAGAGCTATATCTAATATTTTTAGTTACCAAAAAATTGTGAAACTAATATTTTTGAAATCCTTGTTTAATTACGAGTCTTTTGGTGTTATTGGAATATTTTGATTTTTCTGAGCTCCAAGACATGTTTTTCAAGAACTGATCCCATTTGAGTCCGAAGGACACTCGAAATTTACGAATATGATATTTTTATACTACCCTATATTATTACGAACTCTTATAAGCCATTAACTCAATTTCGTTTTCTAGGGTTTGAGAGCGCACGATTGCCGGAGTTGAAATTGTTTGATCGTCTTGATCTTTGTTGACTTTTGAAACTCCGGTTTGACCAGGGTTAGGGTCTAGTCCAACTTTACCCTAGAAATTGAGGGGTTTACCTCAGGGATCGGCTGGATGGACTTTCTCATGCTCGGATTTTGTGCCGAATGATTAATGAATCATCTCTTATGAAATCCCATGATCGAAATTGTTTAAGGTTCGGTTTCAACTTAGGTCAGTCTTTAGGGTTTCGATTCGGTATTCCAAAACCATTCTTGAAAAATTCAGGGGTTTACAGTAGATGATCCATTCCCATTGATTGCAAAGATGGTGAAGATTCAAGGATGAATCTTTTTGAAGAATGAGGGACTGATAAGGATCAAATGGCGACAACAAAGAAAAATAAGATTTTTCAAAGAATGTTGGAGCTTCAAGAAATACATAAAGACTAGAATGCAATCAAATAGGATGAAGGAAGCTTTACATGGATTGAATATAGAGATCCAATAGAATGAAGCTATTCAACAAGACTCCAACACAAGTATCAAGCTCGTCAATATGTTAGAAACAAGCGAAGATGATAAAAGTTCCCAACTTAACTTGGAGAAACGCTAGCCTTTACTATGGATTTATGCCCCTCCTTCAACGCTACCAGCATAGGAGTAAAGGCTGCCAACTTATAGCCGACCTTCAAAGTGACCAGAAGCAAATTTTTTAGAGCTGATGTTAAGGCTGCCAGCTTTAGTATTAAAGGCCGCCGTCCTTGGCTATGTAAGTCACCAACTTTTGGCTAGCCTTGAGCTATTCAAAGTGACTTTTCAAATTTCCTTATTTTTGTTTGTTTAGATGAGACTAAAATAGTTTATAAATAGATTTTGTTGTAAATAGAAAAAAGAAAAACACATAAGTTGAATAAATATATCTCTTGAGAGATTTCTCTAGTGTGAGAGCTTTCTTTGGTTTTTGTGATAAGAATTGTTCCTTTGATTATGATCAAGTCCTATTTGTGATAATTGTGGTTCTAATCAACAAGTTTGGTTGGGGTCAGGTTTCGATTTTTTTTTTCTATAACTTCAGTGTTAATTGACCGGTTCAATTGGAGTTGAGTTGCTTGTTTACACATTTCAAGATGATCCTAGGGTTCAAATTCCTTTAGCGAATTGTTTGGGTCTCAGGTTTTCTATACCTATTGTTCGAGTTTTCACATCACTTTAGAGTTGGTTTTTGATCCAAAATTGTAGCATCCCATGTCTTCTTCGAATCCCCTCCATCAGTTTGGTGAAAATCGGAGCAAAAATGGTTAAAAAATGAGCTTGAAATGACTTGGTTGTGCGAGAAAAAAGTCGAGCTCTTTTAGGAAGACAACGCGTGTGTTGTACACATACGCCATACGTGCCACATGCATGGGTACGTGTATTACATGTGCCTATCTAGAAAAAAAAAAGAAATCCTTCCTTCTTGCAAAATCAAACCTAGGCGTCTCCTATGTAATGTGCATCACTTATCCATATGGCCGTTGGCCTGTGCCTTGGTCATTTTGTTACTCAAATAATATTTAAGTGACTTGGACCGATGTCAAAATGAGATTTTTTTAAAAAAATTGAATAATATTTATATATTTTATCTTCTTTGTTTTTCTTTTTTTTTTTTAAATCATATATATCATTTTTTTCTTTTATTACTACTATTATTATTATTTCAAGGGGCAAAAATGGGTTATCTATAGTTCTTCATTGCTAACTTCTTTTTTTCTTTTTTTGGTTATCTCTTTTTAGAACCTAAGATGCTGGTGATGGATGTGGGTGCCATTCTTGTTGGTCTATCAAAGAAGTGGAAGATGGCTTTGATCAAAAAGAGGGCAGCTAATGGGGAATGCTCCGTTGAGGTTGAGCCATGGATTGCTGAGGCTAGTATGCCAATCATCGATTTAGATGCGCAAAGCCGGGGGGCATTATTGCCAAGGTCGAAGGTGTAACTCTCATTGCCGAGGGTGTAGGTGTTGAGGTTGGAGGTGTTGACCCTGATGTTCGCTTGTTGGAGCCTCCTCGTCGAGCTTAATCTCATGGGCAGCGGGATCTGGCTGGACACTCCCTTATACTTGTGTAAGCTCATAATATGCCATCCCTTGTGATAGAGGTTGCTAGAAGTAGCAATAGTGCCTCGGGTGATCAGACTATGGTTAGTGGTCATGAGAGTGAGCCCAAAAGAGGAGTTCCTTGTGAGCCCATTGACTCCATTGAAGGGAGAGCTCTAAAGTGGAGTGATGTACATGTAACCTAAGATTATTGGACCAATTACTAGGACCAGAACTAAAGAATTGTAGAGGAATGAATCGAACAATGTAAATTGCCTTATTGTCTTCAAAAGCCGGCTACTTTCTTACAAAGCTAGCAGTGTAGCCAAGAGAACAGAGGAACAATGGGCATGAACAGTAGTATGGTGGCCTCGATTATGATACAAAAGAACTTAAGGCCAGTGGCTTTTGTCTTCAAAGCCGATGAAGTTGGATCAAGGCCGGTGGCGTACAATGCCGACCCTTCTTTAAAAATGCTATTTTTTTTATATGTTGTATTTTCTTTGCTTGTTAGGAGACTAATATATATTTTACCCTATTGTATTGTGAAGGATAGGTTTTGACATTTTGAAACCCTAGTTTGAGAATTTTCTCTCAATTTCTCTTATCAATCTTAGGATTGTGGCGAGATTCTTTCCATTATTATCAATTCTTAATAGAATTGTGGCAAACAAACCATTTTATCTTGTTTGTGTAATATCAAACAAGAGAGAGTGTATTTTAGATTGATATCAGTGTGTCATATCTGTTGTCAACATCGTTCATATCACTTTTCTTTTATCATAAATTGATAAAATAATATTATATACAACTTTTTGATATTCAAATAGCTAAAATGGGTACTTGTTTTGGTTAAAATTCATGTTTTAGGTCTTACTTGGACAAAGGAATCAAAACAAGAAACTTTGGAATGAAAATAGGAAAAACTCAGGGAGTACGCCGGCTTTTCTGAAGCCAAAGCCGCTGACGTACATCCGGCCTTTATCACAAACAGAATGAAAATCCTTAAGGCTGCCTCTACACCGCCGGCTTTGAGGCAGTGTAGACTGAGGAAGATAAAAACACTGGCTAAACACCGCCAGTGTAGAAGGAACAAGAAGCCAGCTTCTGCAATATTTTATTCAACGCCGGCTTTTTGAGAAGCAAAGCTGCTAGCATTAAGACGACTTATAAGATCAAAATGTTTGAACTACTCAAAGCCATTGCATACACTGCCAGCCTTACAAGCCTTGATTCAATTGAACATATGCCGTTTGAAAGCCGCCGGTGTAGAAGGTGAATAGGCCAGTGTAGACTAAAGGCCGGCAGCTCAGAGCTCAAAGGTTGCTAGTATAGAAGGAGTTACAATGTACGCGGACTCTAAGCCGCCGACGTTGAGGCAATTTAGAGCGAAGATCATGAGGCACAAGTAGATATCACATGCTTAGTGACAAATGAAAAGAAAAAGTTTGATAGATTGTCTAAGCCGGCATCAAAGCCGCCGGCTTTGGGACGGCTTTCCTTATAAAAAGGCCTAACCTTTCATTTTTGATTATATATGCCGGCTAGATCCATATCTAAGCCGCCGGCATAGGAGCGGCCTACACTTATAACCGAAGATGAAAGCTGTCAGTGCACTGCCAGTGCAATGAAGAGAAAGACTTTACACCGCCTATAATCTGCTAGCATAGGAATTGTAACTGCCCGCGTAAATGTTGAAACCGAAAATTTTCATTAATGCTTCTCACGAAATTTTTCCTATATAAAGGGGATTTCACTCCTCTAGTTCGATAAGCAAAGAAAAACAGAAAAACACTTTAGTATACAAATAGCTTTAGCATTTCATAGAGATTTATGGGAGATTTGAGCTTTCAAGGAATTTGTAATTGAAGATTGTGATATTTGAATTGGTGATATCTAATCTCTCTTTTCTTATGCAATTCAATTATCTGATTTATTTGTTCATAATGATATCAATTGCATATTATTATTTGATTATTGAATTATCATTCATGAGTAGCTAAACTTTTTTTTTTGTGGGAAGTGATGAAATCCTAATCTTGCTAAAATGATTTTTGAATTATAGGATTGTTAGAATTATGGAATATTTGTATTGAATCATAATTATCTATTTTATTTCTATTTGAAATTGAATTGATAAGAATTCTGATAATTTGGAAAAAGAATTAGGGTTCAGAGGAGTTCATGAGTTAAGACTAAACAACAATGGCGGAAGCAACAGAGTTTAATCTAATTTAGAAATTGTTCCATGTAATTCATACAATATTTTTACTTTAATTTCTCACTAAAGAATTATGAGAAGTTAATTTAGGATATTAGACAATTATAAAATCGGAGGTTTATAATTGTAAATTAGATTCCATTGATAATTTATATAACGGAAGCTAATATATTATTTTATGGTTTACTAACACTTGATAGTTTTAGGTCTTGATAATTTCTTACAGATATCCACAATTCTAATTATTCATATAATATAACTTCAGTATGATTAACAAAGATTAGGATGGATTCAGCTCCTTCCCACATTTATGTTATATAACTTTCTCACAGTCTCATTACATTCATTGTTAGATATTAGATAGAATTAGTTAATTAGTTTAAATTGATACATTTTAATTGCCTAAATATTAGTAAAAGCTAATATCGATCTAGTAATTAAATTGGTCATCGTGGGAATGATACTCGACTCACTTTTATATTACTTGATCAAGACCCAGTACACTTGCTGGTAATATTTGAACTTACATTTTTATATACACATTTTACTTGGATCAAGTTTTTGGCGCCGTTGCTAGGGAACTCAAATTAATATTAGACCACTTTTAGTTTTGCTAGTAGTTTAGGTGTTTTTCTACGAATTGATTGTTTTCTTTTCTTTTTGCACGTTACATGTACAGGAATCGAAGTGGGGAACTTCTACCAATTGATCTTGAAATTGAAAGAACCCTGCATCAGCAAAGAAGAGAAAACAGAAGGCAAGAAGTGCTACAACCCGAAGAAATGGCAGAAAATGAACCAAGAAACAATGAAGGCAACAATGATCAAAACAACAATCCAAATCAGATTCAAGTTGCACCCATTAGAGAACTTCGGGATTATACAGTACCCACTGTTCAAGATCCTGCTGTGAGGAGACCTGCAGTTCAAGCCAACACCTTTGAGCTTAAACCAGTATTGATTCAGATGGTTGAATCACATCAATTTGGAGGATATCCTAATGAGACACCAGAGGAACACATTGTCAAATTCCTCCAATATTGAAATACTGTCAAACTCAATGGGATAACATATGAGGCCATTAGAATGCAGCTTTTCCCTTTCTCTCTTAGGGATAAAGCATTGGCTTGGTTTAATTCTCGACCACCTAAGCCCATTACTTCATGGGCAGATTTGACAACTAAATTTTTGAAGAGATTTTTCCCTTCTGCCATAACTGGCAGATTAAGAAACGAGATCACCAACTTCACAAAATTTCCTGGAGAATCATTATATGAGGCTTAGGAGAGATTTAAAGAGGCAGTTAAGAAATGCCCACATCATGGACTTCCGAATAATCTCTTGATTGAAAATTTCTACCTCAGTCTAGATGAGACTTTGAGGTCATTGGTAGATGCTGCATCGGGAGGATCACTCATGGGAAAGACATATGATGAAGCTAGTGCATTAATTGAGGAGTTAGCTTCTAGTGCTCATAACTGGAGCTGTGAAAGAACAAGATCAAAGGTGGGATCTATTCAAGATAGTGAATCCATGCAACAGCTCATTGCTCAAGTTTCAGCTTTAACTACACAAGTAAGTAAACTTGTATCATCTAGTTCTTTGAATACTAATCAGGTTGCTACTTGTGAGTTATGCTCAGGACCACATTCAATTTATGATTGTCCTCATGGTATTACACCATCATCAAGTGGAGAGCAGCTCAACTATGTTGGAAACTTTGGAAGGGTTAATTATAGACCATATTCAAACATTTATAATCCAGAACGGCATAATCATCCAAATCTATCTTATAGAAATGAAGCAAATGTTTAATGACCACTTGGATTTCAAAAACAAGGTCCCGCAAGAAATACTCAGCCTCTATATAAGCAAAATCAACTTTCAATTGAAGAGTTATTGAATACTTTTATACAGACCACACTCAATAATCAGCATGCGATTATTCAAGATCTTCAAGGGAAATTCCATCAACTTGCTCAGCAAATTGGTAATAGGCCATCTGGTTCTTTACCGAGCAACACTAAGGAAAATCCTAAAATCGTGAATGCTATAGTTTTGAGAAGTGGCAAGGAAGTTGAACCCGTTGAGACAAAAGTTGAAGAAACTGAAGTGATTCTAAAGAAAGATAAAGGAAAACAAAAGATGAAGGAACCAATGCAAAAATCACCTGAGATCAGACCTTATGTTCCACCTATTCCTTTTCCAGGAAGATTGAAGCAACAAAAATTGGATGAGCAATTTTCAAAGTTCCTGGATGTTTTCAAGAAGTTGCAAATCAATATGCCATTCTTAGAAGTGATTCAAGAAATACCTTCCTATGCAAAATTTATCAAAGAATTGCTTGCTAAAAAGAGGAAGATTGATGGGAATGGACCAGTGATGCTAAGGGGAGAATGTTCAATGATTTTGCAAAAGAATACACCTTGCCTGCCAATGAAACAAAGAGATCAGGGGAGTTTTATTGTTCCTTGCACTATAGGAGACTTTTACTTTGATAAAGTTCTTATAGATTCTGGTGCAAGTATTAATCTTATGCCCTTATCTATTTTTAAGAAATTAGGACTTGAAGAATGCAAGGAAACTCATGTTACCTTGCAACTTGCTGATAGAAGTGTCAAATACCCACGTGGTATTGTTGAAAATGTTTTGGTAAGAGTTGACAAGTTCATATTTCCAATAGACTTTATAGTCTTGGAAATGGATGAGGATTGTGAAGTCCCAATGATTCTTGGCAGACCATTCCTTGCAACCGGTAAAGCATTAATTGATGTGGAACAAGGTAAACTCACTTTAAGGGTAGAAAATGATCAGGTAACCTTTAATGTTTATGATGCAATGAAAAAATTTGATAAAGCTTCCTATTATACTATTGATATTATTGATGAGTTTATTTCTACGTCTGTTGAAGAGAAAGCAGGTGTAGAAACTATGGAATTTGTTCTAAGAGATCTAGATGAATGGAGTGATGATGAGCAAGAGGAAGAAGTTGAGCAAGTGCCTCAAATTAAAATTAGATATTATGAGCAGCTAGGCACTAGTGAAAGCAAGCCAGTACCATCATTAATACAGCCACCAAATCTTGAGCTTAAACCCCTTCCTACTTATTTGAAATATGCTTTTCTAGGAACTGGAAATACTTTGCCAATAATTGTTTCATCTTATTTGACAAGTGAATAAGAGCAGCAGCTGCTTGGAGTTCTAAGGGAGGATAAAGAAGCAATTGGTGGGACTATTGCTGATATCAAGGGAATTAGCCCTATGATTTGCACTCACAAGATTTTGATAGAAGCTGAGTACAAACCTACAGTTCAACCACAGAGGAGACTTAACCTAACACTTAAGGAGGTAGTAAAAAAGGAAGTTTTGAAACTACTTGATGCAAGTATTATCTATTCTATCTCTGATAGTAAGTGGGTCAGTCTAGTTCAAGTTGTTCCAAAGAAAGGTGGTATGACTGTAGTGAAAAATAAAGAAAATGACTTGATTCCTATTCGTACTATGACTGGGTGGAGAGTTTGCATTGATTATAGAAAGTTAAATGATGCCACCAGAAAAGATCATTTTCCCCTTCCCTTCATTGATCAGATGTTGGAAAAACTTGCAGGGCATAATTATTATTGCTTTTTAGATGGTTATTATGGTTATAATCAAATTTCTATAGCTCCTGATGACCAAGAAAAAACCACTTTCACTTGTCCCTATGGCACTTTTGCCTTTAAGAGGATGCCCTTTGGTCTTTGCAATGCACCTGCTACTTTTTAAAGGTGTATGATAGCTATCTTTTCTAACATGCTTGAAAATTTTATTAAAATCTTTATGGATGATTTTTTTGTTTTTGGAAAGTATTTTGAAGCATGTTTATAAAACTTAGCTTGTGTTCTTCAAAGATGCAAAGAAACAAATTTGATTTTAAACTGGGAAAAATGTCATTTCATGGTAAGAGAAGGGATTATTTTGGGTCATAAAGTTTCAGTAAGAGGAATTGAAGTTGATAAGGCCAAAATTGAGATCATAGAGAAATTGCCACTACCCACCACTGTTAAGGGAGTTAGAAGTTTTCTAGGTCATGCTGGCTTATATAGGAGATTTATTAAAGAATTTTCTAAAATTTCTAAACCCCTTTGCAATCATCTAGAAAAGGATACAATGTTTAATTTTGATGACAAATGTTTGCAGGCATTTAACTTATTGAAGGAGAAGCTTACATCTACACCAGTTATCATTGCACCTGATTGGGAGCTTCCCTTTGAGCTTATGTGTGATGCCAGTGAATTTGCAGTAGGAGCAGTATTGGGTCAAAGAAGAGGTAAGTTGTTTCATATTATATACTATGCTAGTCGAACTTTGAATGAGGCTCAAAGAAACTATGCCACAACTGAGAAGGAGCTACTTGCTGTTATATTTGCTTGTGACAAGTTTAGACCTTATCTGATAGGATCTAAAGTCATAGTATATACTGATCATGCTGCTTTAAAATATTTGTTTGCTAAAGCTGATGCAAAACCTAGGCTAATAAGATGGATATTATGTCACGCCCCAAAGGGTATTTTAAACATGGCAGTCCGCCGTACACAATATAAAGCCTAGGAATGACCGCCTCAATCATGTGAAGGCTTCCATACTATATACAAGGCGTCTAACACATAGAGGAGACACATTAAAAGATACATTTTATATTGATACAACTTGAGTAACAATGTAAAGGGAATACAATTTACTATACTTCATATACAATTCATCCACAGATTTCACTACACAAACTATTACAAGACAATTCATAACGCCCAGCTAATATCTTCAAGCATTCTTGCTTCTTGTCGAAATCCCGAAGTTATATTCGGCTCCAACCATCTCTGTCCCCAAGTAGCATTCTCCCGTCAACCTGTTTATTCAAACATCTATTGGGGTATAAGCTACACTAGCTTAGTGAGAGTTCCCTTAATTTCATACCATAACAAGCAAGTTATAATTCATCCATATGCTATGCATGAACAAACACATGAGCAAACAAGCATATGACTTTCCGGTAGCCATATGTGAATGGATTTACGCCCTCCATTCGGGGTTAGGATGGGCCATAAGACATGCAACCATGATTCCAATCTTGAGTGGGATGGTCCATAAGACATGCAACTGTAATCTTGATCTCTTAGTTATACAACCTCTGTTGTTTTATTGTAGTTTTATGTGCCTACCCCACATCCGTTAACTTAAGCGATCTCATATTGTTAATGTTAACAAGGCCCCCTCGCCTTCCGCTAATATACTTTTGTCCCACCAAAGGTATATCAACAATGCAATGTGACTCAACATGTGATATACATACACAGTTTATTCATATAATCGTGGCATATTAATTATGTAGGTTAAGAGCGACCATAGAGAATTCAGACAATTCAAGTCTATGCTAACTCATACAATGATTTTACAACAAGTCTCACATCGATATACTTATTATTCATTCAACCAAAATTATACCACAACTCATCACAATTTTATCTTTTCCTAATTCTAGTGCAACTAGCTACAAGCACAAGCAAGGTAACAAAATAAGAAGAAAACTCACTCGGCCATTGGATCACCGGTCTCTTAGTAAAAATAATCCGATGGTAAGGATTCATTGATTTCAGGATCACTTAAAAAGGAAGAAATACTCTATTAAGTATTTCAACTCAACTAATTCAAATAATCTTATACAAACTATTAAATTCGTAATTCTCGTCCTAAGCGGGAATTCCAACTTAAAACGGTCATAACTTGGTCATTTTAACTCGGAATTTTGCAAATTATATATCAATTTTTATCTACTTCAAAAGATCTACCTAATTATAATATTATTTTCATGTTTTGAAAATATTTAGGCCACAAAACAGAGGGATCAGATCTGGGCACTAACGATCCCCATTTTCGAAAAATAGTTTTGTAATTGCTTGAAATGTTCCTATTTGATAATTCAAGAATATATGAAACATGAATGATTTCCTAACATGAATGGCATGTGATGACTTTAATCCATGCATGCTTTTGACAATATTTACTAAAAGGAATTTTTAGAAACTTTTTATTTGTAAAACTCCATGGCTATTTACTTTCAAGAAAACTAGTTTCCTAACTTTGATCATTTCCAATTGTTTTGGATTTATTTCTTTAGAAAATTTAATTATCCTTGTTAAAATTGAGTCTTCATTATATCTATTACTTATGACCTTCATTTCTACATAAAAATTTCCATTTTACACTTTGTAAACATGTTTTCAAGTAGGGTTGATTCCAAAATCCGAATTTTGTAAAAATTGTTTTTGTGGTGATTCCTTTAAGTAAAAATCATTTGACACTTAGAAAATTAAGGCTCAACCATGCCTAGCCACTAAGGACTTCATTTCTTTGATAAAACTACAAATTTGAGTTTGAAAAATATGGGTTTTCATGTCATTACTCAATTATTACGGATTTCTTAAAAATGACAACAACTCAATTTTTTTTCCTACTTTGTTTCTACAATGCATCATGCATATATGTATTACGTACAAGCTATTGTCATGATGATTATGAGATGATCTACCTATATGTATACATATAGTACCAAGAATTCTTTTTGAAAACTTTTACTTTGCAAAACTTTGAATTATACTAGACTTAAGAAAAATAGTTTTTCTTCTTGTAAAATCATACTCTCTTTTATCAAAAGTCAACTTGATGATCTATATAACCATCACCTTCATTATTTCAATAAAAACCTACATTTTGGGGTTAGAAAATAGGTGTTTACATAGGTGGTTTGCCTAAGTACAAATTTTACAAAAGTTTTAAAGAATAAAAACATTGTTTAACCTATTCTTGGAAACCATTTGTTATCCTAGGATTATATTTTGATAAACTTCTCTTATCTTGTCAAAACTTGGTCTTTATTACATATATTCCCTAGGACTTCCATTTTCCTATAAAAATTATCATTTTGGCATTTGAAATGAGTGTTTAAATAGTGGCTATTTTCAAATCCGAATTTTGAGAAATTCATTTGAGCTTGTTTTCTTTGTAAAACTTATTTAGTCTTTCATAAACCCTTTCCTAATCAAACCTACCCCTTAAGGCTTCCATTTCTTTAATAAAAGTCTTGTTTTGAAGTTGAAAAATGGTTTTCAAAATTGGTCTTGGTTGGGATCCGAATTTACAAAATTTATTTTTGGACATATCTTTTGATAAAATCTATCTAAACTTATGAAAATCCATTCCTTACATATCCTATCTTAAGAGCCTTCCATATCTTGAATAAAAACTTCATTTTTGAGTTGGAAAACATGTTTTTAAAATATGCCTTGGCCAAAATCTGAAAAATGAGATTTTTATTTTGAAAATAACTTTTGAAAATCACCTTTGATTCTTGTAAAAAGAAGTCTTTATGATATACATACATTAAGCCTTCGTTATCTCAAGTAAAAATTTCACTTTGATACTTGGAAAGTGGTTTTTAAATGGGGGTCTTACCTAAATACGAATTTCACCATTTTTGTTTAAGTTCAAATCCAAGATCTACACTTAATATGAACATAAATCTAAAAGAAATCCATGGTAGTAAACTATAAACTCATAGATCTAAACTTTACTCATCAAAATCTTTCATTTATGTTATCTATTCCCTAAGCCCTTCATTTTAAATGAAAAATACATATTTTGAAGTTGAAAAATGATTTTTCTAAATATGGGTCCTTTTTCATCTGAATTTTCAAAAATGATTTTTGTTGAAAATAAAATAGATCTTGAGTTTTCTAAAATTTTCCTACTATCATCATGCCACTACAAGTTGTTTATGAACATAAAACAAAAGTCTAATGCATGTATGAACCTAAAACAACTAGATCTAGTTATGAATGCATGAACACTATAATAGTTATGTGAATGGTGAATATATGCGTAAATCATAAGCAATAACAAAAATAATAACTTCAGTAACAAGATCTAAGGCATAAACAAAAATCAAAGCTACAAAAAGTTAGATCTATAAAATATAACTACTTTTAACAAGAAAATAACAGTGATACAAGATAATAATCATGGAGAAGAGGAGTGTTTCATTTTTTGCATCATCATCCTTAGCTTTTAAGCTTATGGAATGTCATTTGATGCATGAAACTCTCACTATACTTTATCTATATCACCTATGGAAGCTTTGAGAAGAAAGTTTACTTAAAAATCCTTAAGAATGAAGTGTGGAAGCATGGTTTAGAAGTGGGGGCAGCTTGTGTTCTTGCAAGAACAAGAACAAAACGAAGAAAAAAAGAGGGAAAAAGAAAGGAAAAGAGAGAGGGTTTCAAAAGGAAATGAAAGGAAATAATTGAGAGGCATTAAATGGAGAGAGAATTGTATTAAATGAAAGAGAAAAAAATAAAACAAGGGAAGCAAGAATGGGGTGCTGCACGTGAAAGAGAGAGAGGGAGAGAGAGAGAGTTTGTTTGAAATTTGACTTGAAATTGAATTGTGTAATTAATGTGTATGTGTTGCTTCTTTAAGAAGGAGTGGAATATATTTATTTTAGTCCAAATAGGAGTAAATTAAAGGACAATGGCAGCCAAAAGAAGGGAAAAATCTGCCATGTAGTGTGGGATAGAGTGTAGAAAGATTGAAGTGAAAAAGAAGTGATATGTGAAAGGTGTACTTGAAGTATAGGTTGGAAAAAGTGCTTTTTATTAAGAAAAATACAAAATAAAATTTAGAAAAATATTTTTAAATAAGTGGCAGAATTTTCATAAATAAAATTAAATAATTATTTGAATTATTTTATTATTTTAACAAATATGTTACCGGTATGATCAAAATACGCGAATATGGGCTATCAATGATATTTTTATAACCCGAAAAATTCTAAAAAATTATTTTATGAAAATAAAAATATTTTTCAATTATTAAATTAATTTATTTCATTTTTAGTATCGGGTCTTAAACAGAATCTGATCCCATATAAGCCCGAAACGAACTAAATTTTAGAAAAACAAAATTTTCTATAATATATAAAATATTTATCTAAAAATATAAGGGTTTATAAAAATAATAAAATCGTGTAACGAAATAAAAATGAATAGTGCAAAAGATTAATTAATTACCGGTAGTAATGAAAATATGATAAAAAGGTAATAACTGTAACTTTTATAACCCGAAAAATTATATAATCGATATATTTGGAAATCTTATGAAATTATGAGTCTAACGGTACTAATGGTATATTTTTGATATCTTGAGCCCCGAGATACGCTTTTCAAAGTCTGTATCCGAACGGGTTCAAAATAAGTCAAAAATTTACCAATATGATATTTTTAAGGAAACTTATATTACTATGAGCTATTCTACACATTTAAACTACAACTCGGCCTCTAGGGTTAAGGGTGCTAGATTGTCGGACTAAAACTATTGTTTTCTACTTAGGGTTTC
The DNA here is from genome assembly GCA_024138025.1 of Combretum micranthum. Taxonomy (NCBI): domain Eukaryota; kingdom Viridiplantae; phylum Streptophyta; class Magnoliopsida; order Myrtales; family Combretaceae; genus Combretum; species Combretum micranthum. Next base: position 139,717 of record JAMXBD010000627.1, on the reverse strand, counting down.
CAGGTGATTTTCCGGTTTAGATCTTTTCCAATTTGAAAACTGATATTTTATGTTTATACAACATATTTGATTCGAGAAATTTATTTTAAATTTGATTTTTGTAAGTATTTAATATCTTTTAACGTTTTCGGAATTCTTAGATTGAGTTTTATTTCCGAAGGTTAATCATTATTTACTTTTTAATAATTTGTTTTTGGGCTTTATATTACCCGATTTTATAAGTCGGAGTTGAATATGAAATTTGTTATAGATAGTGGTCTTGGATTTTGAAGTATGTTGAGTTCTTATTTTATTTTTAAGGATTCGTATTTTCCTCAAGATTAAGAAGTTTCTGGATTCATTCAGGATTTATGACTTGTCGATGCTCGGTTTTAATTTGGAGTGATTTTTAGGGTTTATTTTTGAAGTTCATCTTGGAATTATTTACTGAAATTTTCCGGGGCTGACATATTACTATTACAAGAATTTGATCTTGAGATCTAAGATAAGAAGGGAACTGAGAATGTGATTGCTGATCATTTATCTAGACTAGAATCTGATAGTTTAGATATTCCTATCAATGAAAAGTTTCCTGATGAACAATTGCATGCAGTAGAGATCCTAAGTTTGCCTTGGTATGCTGATTATGTCAATTTCTTGGTTAGCAAAATGATTCCAAATGGTTTGTCTTATCAACAAAAGAAGAAGTTTTTGCATGATGTGAAAAGTTACTTTTGGGATGAACCATATTTGTTCAAGAAATGTGTTGATCAAGTAATTAGACGCTGTGTGCCTGAATCTGAACAACTTAGTATTATTGAACATTGTCATTCAAAAGAAGTAGGAGGTCATTTTGCTCTTCAAAGGACTATAGTTAAGGTCTTATCATCTGGATTTTATTGGCCTAATTTATTTCGTGATTGCAGGAAATATATATTGTCTTGTGCTTAATGTCAATGAACTAGTAACATATCAAAGAAACATGAATTACAACAAAACAACATACTGGTAATTGAACCTTTTGATGTGTGGGGAATTAACTTCATGGGTTCTTTTCCCTTATCTTTTTCAAATAAATATATACTTGTGGCAGTAGATTATGTTTCAAAATGGGTTGAAGCTATTGCTTTATAAACAAATGATGCCCGAGTAGTTTTAAGATTTTTTAAAAAGAATATTTTTACCAGATTTAGGGTGCCTAGAGCTATCATTAGTGATGGGGGATCACATTTTTGTAACAAGCAATTTGAAAAACTTTTGTCAAAATGTGGAGTTACATACAAAATTGCTACCCCCTATCATCCACAAACCAGTGGACAAGTTGAGGTATCTAATAGAGAGATCAAAAGAATTTTGCAAAAAACTATAAAAGCATCTAGAAAAGATTGGTCTTCAAAATTAGATGATGTATTATGGGCTTATAGAACTGCTTTTAAAACCCCTACTGGAATGTCCCCATTTATGATTGTTTTTGGTAAATCATGTATCTTCCTGTAGAACTTGAGCACAAGGCATATTGGGCCATAAAATTCTTAAATTTTGATGGAAAAGCTGCAGGGGAAAAGAGATTGCTTCAATTAAATCAATTGGCTGAATGGAGAGATGAAGCTTATGAGAATGCTCGTATCTACAAGGAACGAGCAAAGAAATGGCATGACAAGAACATTATCAAGCGAGAACTTTTGCCTGGACAAAAAGTTTTATTTTATAATTCTCATTTGAAGTTGTTTCCAAGAAATTTGAGATCAAGATGGTCAGGACCGTTTGAAATTGCAAAAGTTTTTCCCTACTGTCGAGCCTGGATTTTTTCCACTATCTGGTTCATTTCTCCTAACCCGATTCATATTAAATCCGAACCCATTTAACATGAATCCTCGACTAGGGGTTAAAAGAAATTTTAATTTTTGAAAATGATTTAGAGTCGCCACCCGATATAAATCGGGAAAAAAAAAGAAAAGCTAGGATCAATGGGTCGGTTGATCCTAACTTAGCTACTAGTCTGCGAAAAAATTTGATTTAAAAAAAAACAAACTTTTTAAAAACCAGATATCATGGATTCGGGGGCTAACCTATTAAAACCAAATCGGTTACCACTTTCAGAATTTTAAATTTATAATCTATCCTTTTCATTGCTCAAAAATTCAAGTGAAACAAAACAAATATTTATAAGTCACATTTTTTCTATTATTTTTTTTTAGAACATAACATCTTATATTTACAAAAAATTTATTCACAATAAAACAAAAACATTTTTTTTTTATTTTTTAATGTCACCCCCCAGGTGCCTACGTACTCGCTAATCGAGATCAGACAAAACGTAGTTCTTTTAAAAAGAACTTTAATTTGTTGATCAATTTTAATTTTTTTTTTAACCTTTCTCACTTTAAGTTCATTAAATTTTGAATTTTTATGAAAATCATTTTTGATGATCCTATGATCTAATCAATTGATTTTTCATTTCATGAAAATATATTTTTCTAAGTCTAAAAATCATTTTTTATTTTTTTAAATTTTGGTTTTGGAAAATCCAATTTTATCATTTTTATTTATTTTTATCATTATTATTATTATTATTATTATTATTATTATTATTATTATTATTATTATTATTATTATTATTATATTATTATATTATTTTATATATTTTTTTAGATAATCATCATATAAATTCACAACACATTCAAAATATTTTACAATATATTAAAATTATTTTTATGCATCAAATATGCCTTTCTAAAAGCAATCTATGTATAAATACATATTAAAAATATTCAAAAATAAAAAAAATAAATTTATATGAAAAATAATTATTTTGATTTTTCTGGATTTTTCTGAATTTTTTTATGAATTTTTATAATTTTTTTGCTATTTTTTACTATTTTCTGAAATTAATTATATAATAAAATATTAATAAAATAATGCGGATTGACCTGGACCGTTGGATGAAGCGGATCAGATTTGGAGCGTCGGTTGCGTTTGCTTGATCTGGACCGTCTGATATCGTTGACTCGATCTGGGGCGTTAATCTGCTTGATTGAATCTGGGCCGTCTGATCTGCTTGATTGAATCTGGGCCGCTGATCTGCTTGATCAAATCTGGACCGTCTGATCTGGATGATTGAATCTGGGCCGTTTGATCGGCTTGATCAAATTTGGACCGTCTGATCTGGATGATTGAATCTGGGCCGTTTGATTGGAGCTGACCGTTGACCGTTGACCGTTGACCAAAGGGCGGGTTGGACTTCGGATTTTCGGGTCAAATTTCGGGTCGGATCCGACCCCATCGGGCGAAGAAGACGAAGTCGCAGATTTTCGAGGAGGATTCCGGCGGCTCTGGTGGTTGGCTACGGCTGGGAGTTTGTCGGCCCGATTCCTGTGGAGGAGCCGCAGCTGGTGGCGGTGGTGGATTGTGCCCAGAACCACCGTGGACGGCGGTTCAAGGTGGTGGTCGCCGGCGGTCGTTTTAAAAAATAAAAAGAAAATTTGCAGAGATGATTTTGATTAATTTGATCAAATCCAAGCACACTAAAACAATCAAAATTCGTTTTTAACACTAATAAAACACTCAATTTGATCCAAATCTGATCAAATCATTTCGAATTTGAAAAATTCGAATCCTAAACTCTAAATTCGAAAATCTCAAATTGAACTCATTGTATATGTGTTTCTTGAAATTGAGTTGTGCTTTTTGATCCTAGTACCCCCTATTTATAGGTTGCAAGTTCAATTTTACGTTTCGTATTGTTTCAGAAATGAATCGATTTTTGCCTCTTTGTTTGCATGAATTTAATTCAATAATTCGTGTTTAATTTGTTTCAAACTGATGAATTGATGATTGATCTTTCATATTCTTCATCCAATCATTCAATGTGGGTAGATGAATCATCCAATTTTATCAATTCTTGTAACTCCTCATTTATGTGCAATTGAATGCTTTATAAATTGTATTTTTTCCCAATTTTTTAACACAAATTTTGTGACTTTTGGGTTATTTTTACACATGAATTGTGTATTGAACTTTCATATTCCATGTCTACTTTGCAATTGCATCATCAATTTCAACAATTAATGATGTTTTGTCAGTTAAAAATTGATGCAAAGTAAGGCAAAAAGTCACTTTGAGAAGGCAAAAAATATGAGATGATAAAAAGGCAAAAATTCGCCTTTGCTAGGGTTTGAACCTGGGTCCTTGAGCTTGAGTGTGTATTTGGGTCAATGTGCTTAATCAACAGGCCATTTGGCCTGTGCCTTGATCACTTAGCCAACTCATTACTTAATTAAGGCTTTTGGAAAAATGAGTTTAATTAAAAAAATGAAGATTTTGTTTAATTAACTTTATAAATTTAAGCCTTAATTAATTGGGCAAAAATTGGGTGTCTACACCTACGGTGCAGTAGAATTAAAAATTGATGATAATTGGACTTTCAAGGTGAATGGGCATCTGCTTAAACATTATTATGAAGGGGAAAAACATGATAGTGCTACCACTGTCATAAATCTTAAAGAACCATGACCAGAATTGGGAAAGTCGGGCTAAGCGACCTAAACTAAGTGCTTCTTGGGAGGCAATCCATGTTTAATTTAAAAGTAGTTTTTTTTGTTTTGTTTTTGCTAACTTAATTTTTAGTATGGACAGATCAAAATGGAAAAATTGAGCTTTAACTGACAAGGGAGATGCAAAAATTTTAAGAAAAAGAGAATGAGGAACAATTTTGGAAAAGCTCCAAGAAATTACAAGGTAGGTATTCCAATAATTTAGAGTACTAAGTTTTAGAGCTTTTTCTCATATATAAATAAAAAGGCCAGCACTTGGAAATTCAAAGCCGCTAGCTTAATGCCAGTATATGCAACAAACCAGAACACCAGCGTCTTACTATTTACACCGCTGGTGTTGAAGGCAGCATAAGACCAAAGTTTCAAGGGTTTTAAACCCTGATCAAAGCTGGCACCTGGGTTTTTAAGTTGCCAGCTTTGAAGTTGGTAGTAGACTTGTATGCCGGCAGTGTACATGAGAAAGTCGCCGGCTATTTACTCTTGGCATGAATTAAATTTTGATGCACTGGCAAGTAAGCCGCCGACGTACTCAATAAAAATGCCGGCGTTTGTTCTGCAGAATCAAAATTTAGCAGGTATATCTCTCTCTTGCTCATTTCTCTCATTTTACTCTCTCTCAGTCACACATACGCACCCTCACTGCCCTGTTCCTTCACCCACTCGCTTGGCGTCATCTTGCACAAGTAAGTGCTCTTAACTACTGCTGTTAATTTATTCTTTACTTCCATTGTATTCATATTTGTTTTGAATCTGTCGATTAGCTCATTGGATTATTGAAATTGGTGGATGAGACATTGTGTTCGGATCTTGATAGAATTGATAGATTGAATGTTTTTGATGAAGTTTTGGAGTTGGATTTCGGATCAATGTATGGTTAATTACATTTTCTGCTTAGCTGATCCATGAATTATGAACATACTGTGAATTAGGGTTCTTGAGATGCATTGTAAAGTTGTAAATTCGAAATTTGGGGCTTTGTTGAATTAGCTAAAATTGGATGCATGAAATGAATTTCTATACTGTACTGTAGCTCCAATTGATGTTATTTGCTCCAGTTTAAACTTGGGAATTCGAATTTATGAAAATTTGAAGATAAATTTGGTTTAGAAGTGTTTAAATGACTTTTGATGAAGAATTTTTGAAAATCACTTCTCCATGTGAAATTTGAAATTCCAACGTTCAAGTCTAAGCTGGCTAATCTAAGCTGCCAGCTTTGACCTTAATTAGCAAGTGTGAACTTTCAATTCAATTCCATGCCAGTAGCTTCATTAATTGCTATGCCTAAGATCTCAGATCTATTTGAACTCATGTGGTATGAATTAGGCATAAATTAGGAGTATATTCAACAAGAATTTCATTAGGATTATTGGAATTGTGCTAATCTTTGTTCCTTAATGAAATGACATAATTCACTAGACTTATGCTTTATTTTGCATACAATTCTGATTTCCTATTCTAACTTAGCTCAATATTATTGCAGAAATGGCTCCTAAGCAAAAAAAGCAAAAGACTACAGATGCCTCTACTTCTGGTTCACAGACCAGGAATCTACTGTCCAGTCAGAAGTATGCAAAGGATAGAAAAAAGAGGTAATTGAAGATGGATTTTCTGAACACCCAGTACTTAGATTGGAGTTTGCTGGATGAACATGGGTTGATTGACAGGGTTAGAAATATATTCCAAGATCCAGCTTGGATTAGATTGTTTGATTTCAGGGAGCCAGCATATAAGAACTTGACTATTGAGTTCTTATCTACACTGAAGAGTATACCTGACAGAGCTGAGTCTACATTTTAGTTTCAGATATTGGGTGAGATTAAGGAGGTGAAGCTGAAGAAAATGGGCAAACTCTTAGGATTATATGATGAGGAGGAGGAGAATTTGAATTTGCCTAATAATTGGCCTGAAGGAGAAGATCAGATGACTCAGGAGACTTATTGGTATCAGTTGATTCCTCCTGAGTAAGCAAATGAGCCATTTGTTCCCTCAAAATCATTGGCCACTGCATTTGCTACTGTTGAGCACAAGCTGCTCCACTACATTCTTGCACATACACTGAGCTGCAAGAAGACTAGCCACAGCAAGGTGACTACATTTGACATGTTTTATCTCTATAGCCTTGTTAAAGGCTATAGAATTGATTTGGGGGTGGAGATAGCCAACTTTATCTATAGGCAGGTTGATGATACCAGGACTAGACTCCTGTTTTGTGGTGGTTATATCACCAGATTGCTGAAAGGCATGGGAATTTTTGAAGCTCCTCAGGAAGATGAGATATTTGAAAGCAAAAAGATATCATCAGCACCTTTCAGAGGCTGGGGATTGCCTAAAAACCCCATAAGAGTTCAGCTACCAGTTTTAGAGGAGTTAGAATTCCAAGATATCCTTCCTGGTGATGTTCCTACTGACATCCCATCCTCCTCTGTTCCTCCTCCTCCTACAGCTACTGCTTCAGCTTATGACATGAACCAACTTAGGCTGGATATTCAGGATTTGAAGAAGCGGAATCGGGAACTTAGAGATAGACAAGACAAGGAAAGGAAGAAGAACAAGAAGTTTAGGAGGACTATCTTTGAGGCTTTGAAGACTGTTGTCTACTACTTGAATCCAGAAAAAAGGGTTGAGATGACTTATGAGACTTCTACTGAGTCTAGGCATAGCTTAGAGAACATTGCTAGACTTAACTTAGAGCACGCTCACATAGCCAGCCCAGGAGATACTCCGAGACTTAGTCCTGAGCATACCAGTAGAGCTAGTCCAGGGCCAGAGAGCTAGAGATCCTGCTAGCTCTCATTTGTTCCTTATTGATCTTTATTTTTTCATATTGGCCTGTATATATATTGAGCACCTAAGTCCCTGTGGGTAGACTCACTTTGATCTGTGCTGCTTAGTTAGTATTATTTATTTTTTGCTTTTATTTTTCTTTTTGTTTTTCTTTTGTAGAGATTACAGGGCTGAACAAACAATCTCTCTGCTCCGAATTTTGCTGCTCTGATTCAAAAGGAAAATACAAAGGTTTCTGTTTCTTTTCTCTTTTGTTCTATAACTTTGAAACAGTGAGGACACTGTTTAGTTGAAGTGTGGGGGAGGGGATAAATTGAATTGAATGGATTGAATGGAGTTGTATGATCTGCTAGCTGTTTGGATTGTGGATTATTTGACATGATTTATATGAGTAATACCTACCTTGAATTTTTAGTTTGAAAGCAAATTATGGGGAAATTCTGCCAAATTTTTTTTAAAAATCTCTTGAAATAGTACAAAGTAATGATTGAAAGCATTTAAATTAGCTTGTTAAAGTATCTTACTCACCTGCTATTGTGATTGGTTTACTAAGTTGAAATTGAGTGGCAAAAATCCTTAAAGGAACAAGTTTACTTTATTTTTAACTTTGGAATTGGAAATTTAAGAGTTGATCAAATCCTTTTGTGAAAAATAAACAGGTTTACTTCTAAATTGTATATACTCTTTGAATTATAACATTTAGTGAAAGAGGTAGAAGAAACTTTTAAACTTAGTGATCCTTTATAAAAATAAGTCTTTGATTTGTTATTGCATTCAAAAAGAAAGAAAGAAACAAGCATAGCCACTACTCCTTTAACTTAAAAATTTGAGTTATGAGTATCTGAACTTGAATGTTAAAGTGAGGAAGAGTTCTTAGGGGTATTTTGAAACCTAGTCACATAGGTGATGAGCTTGGGATGTGCCAACTCAATGAACTCACTATAACGAGAAGGGAAGAAAGGCAAAAGTTCAAATTATGAACTTTGAAAAACAAAATGATGGAGGCAAAAACCTCCCAAAAACAGAAGTGCTTGAAAAAGAAAAGAAAAATGAATGTAAATATGCAAATAAAAGGAGACTTGTAATAAAGAAGGAGAAAATCTAAGGAAAACGTAGATACGACATGCTTTCATTTGGTATTACTAAGAGTATATATATAAGCTAAAAATCCAATGAAGTTTAAATGAGTATTTTTCCTTAGTGGATCGTGTATTTGCTTTTTGAATAGAATGTTCGTTTGTTTAAAATTGAGATTAAAACTTGTTTTGTTTGGATTAACTCTTCAATTTTTATTATAGTACTCTAATTACAAGAAACTAGTGTGGTTATAGCAGTAGATACAAGAAAAGCAAATTAAAGAAATTGTGCTTAAATTAGAAAAATTGTACTATCTATGAGAGATTCCAAGAATTTTGTTCTTCATTATTTTGCTTAAGGACAAGCAAAAGTTCAAGTGTGGGGGAATTGATAAAATAATATTATATACAACTTTTTGATATTCAAATAGCTAGAATGGGTACTTGTTTTGGTTAAAATTCATGTTTCAGGTCTAACTTGGACAAAGGAATCAAAACAAGAAACTTTGGAATGAAAATAGGAAAAACTCAGGGGGTACGCTGGCTTTTCTGAAGCCAAAGTTGTCGGCGTACGTCCAGCCTTTATCACAAACAGAATGAAAATCCTTAAGGCTGCCTCTACACCGCCGGCCTTGAGCCGGTGTAGACTGAGGAAGATAAAAACACTGGCTAAACACCGCCAGTATAGAAGCAAGAAGAAGCCAGCTTCTGCAAGATTTCATTCAACGCCGGCTTTCTGAGAATCAAAGCTGTCGGCATTAAGACGGCTTACAAATCAAAATGTTTGCAATACTCAAAGCCGTTTCTACACTGCCAGCCTTACAAGCCTTGCTTCAATTGAACATACGACGTCTGAAAGCCGCCGGCGTAGAAGGTGAATAAGCCAGTGTAGACTGAAGGCCAGCAGCTGAGAGCTCAAAGGTTGCCAGTGCAGAAGGAGTTACAACGTACAATAGACTCTAAGCCGCTAGCATTGAGGCAGTGTAGAGCGAAGATCATGAGGCACAAGTAGATATCACATGCTCAGTGACAAATGAAAAGACAAAGTTTGATGATTGTCTAAGCCGGCATCAAAGTCGCCGGCTTTGGGACGGCTTTCCTTATAAAAAGGCCCAACCTTTTATTTTTGATTATATATGCTGGCTAGATCCATATCTAAACCGCCGGCGTAGGAGTGGCCTACACTTATAATCGAAGATGAAAGCTGTCAGTGTAATGAAAAGAAAGACTTTACGCCGCTTATAAGCCGCTAGCGTAGGAATTGCAATTGCCAGCGTAAATGTTGAAACTGAAAATTTTCATTAATGCTTCTCACGAAATTTTTCCTATATAAAGGGGATTTCACTCCTTTAGTTCGATAAGCAAAGAAAAAAAGAAAAACACTTTAGTATACAAATAGCTTTAGCATTTCATAGAGATTTGTGGGAGATTTGAGCTTTCAAGGAATTTGTAATTGAAGATTGTGATATTTGAATTGGTGATATCTAATCTCTCTTTTCTTATGCAATTCAATTATCTGATTTATTTGTTCATAATGATATCAATTGCATATTCTTATTTGATTATTGAATTATCATTCATGAGTAGCTAAACTTTTCTTTGTGGGAAGTGATGAAATCTTAATCTTGCTAAAATGATTTTTGAATTATAAGATTGTTAGAATTATGGAATATTTGTATTGAATCCTAATTATCTATTTTATTTCTGTTTGAAATTGAATTGATAAGAATTCTGATAATTTGGAAAAAGAATTAGGGTTAATAGGAATTCATGAGTTAAGATTAAACAACAATGGCGGAAGCGGCGGAGTTTAATCTAATTTAGAAATTGTTCCATATAATTCATGCAATATTTTTATTTTAATTTCTCGCTAAGGAATTAGGAGAAATTAATTTAGGATTTGGAAAATTATAGAATCGGGAGGTTTATAATTGTAAATTAGATTCCATTGATAATTTATATAGCGGAAGCTAATAGATTATTTTATGGTTTACTAAAACTTGATAGTTTATGTCTTGACAATTTCTTACAAATATCCACAATTCTAATTATTCATATAATATAACTTCAGTATGATTAGCAAAGATTAGGGTGGATTCTGTCCTTCCCATATTTATCTTATAAAACTTTCTCACAGTCTCATTGCATTCATTGTTAGATATTAGATAGAATTAGTTAATTAGTTTAAATTGATACATTTTAATTGCCTAAATATTAGTAAAAGCTAATATCGATCTAGTAATTAAATTGGTCCTCGTGGGAACGATACTCGGCTCACTTTTATATTACTTGATCAAGACCCAGTATACTTGCTGGTAATATCCGAACTTACATTTTTATATACACATTTTACTCGGATCATAAATCCATATAATACAAAAACCCTTAAATACATGTCTGTTCTAATTTCTGATTCATAGCATCCAGAGTATCCAGGCATATCATCTTTGGTTCAGATCCATTCTAGGCACATCATATCAGACAATAGTTGTGGCGACGAGACGATCAGTAAGTGTGAAAGTTGTGATATTTTACATTATTATTGAGTTATCTCACCAATTGTGAAATGTTGGTGGTCTTATTACTAGTTACTGTAGAGATTGAAAATTAAGGTTTCTGTGTGATATCTATGGTTTAGAGGAACTAGGGTTTATATTGTGGTTGTGTTGGTTGTGATTTGAGGATGAGGAATTATGAAGGTATCATGCCCTACCGGGTACCCTAAATGTGACAGCCCATCATACATAATATTAAAACTTGACAATGACTACCTTAGTCACTCGGAAACTTTCATATTAGCACAAGGCGTATATTTACAGCAAAGGGAGACCGGTGGAGTTTTGCATTTTAAGATAATGGCAGCGGAATATACAAAATAATACTAATATGATTCATCAAAATATAAAGTTCTACAACTTCTACGGGGCATTCCCCTGATAATCTCCATAATAACATAGTCTTAAGATGATAAATAACTAAAACTAGAAGATTTTAAAAGAAAACTAATCTAAGTCTTCAAATAGAATTCCTCCAAAAGCTTCCCAAAACAAAAGTTCTACTAGGATAGTTAAGGTAGTCTTGGGAACAAAACAACGATCCTGCAACATAAAAAATCTATTAAGAAGTAAGCATAACTAGCTTAGTAAGATAATCCTTATGCCAAAGTACTCATTAATGAGACAATCATACAAGTTCATTAAGTAAGCATATGAAGTGCAAACAACCATATGAGCACACAATATATATGACTATCCGGTTTCGTATGTATAATGGATTTACCCCTCCATAATGGGTTAAGGAATGCTTTGAATGGGTCACCATCAACCTCCTTGAAATTTGCGCACATCTTAGGGTTCCAATGGACCATACTACTAGTCCTCGGGCTTTCCTACCCAAAGCGATTGATCTGGCTCGGCTACACCATGAGGTCGTATTTCCCAAACATCCTAATTCTTAAAGATATAGCTAGGTAGCTTACTTTTCCGGTCCCATGCTGAGGAGTAGTAGCAAATTACGAAGATGATATTCTAAGTGATATGCATGAACAATTTAGTTTTAATGAATTTCTGATCCGTCATTAATTCATTTAAGGCGATCAATCAATATTTGCACACATAGCAATATATATAGAGGCAATTATAACAATCAACAAATCGAACTCCGATATACTTATTGTTCATTGATTACACATAGCAATTCACATACATAACTCCCATGATAACTCGTATGCATATCAATTTTTATCTTTTCCTAATATCTAGTGCTCTATTCTACAAGTACATGCGTGAATACAAAAACATAATGAAAAACTCACTTAGCTACGACGATCTTCTATCAATCGAAGTAATCCTTAGGAAAGAGAAGATCTTGGTCCTCGTTACCTAAATAAATGAAATACTAAAAATGAGTATTCTATTGAATCACTAATCAAATTTTCTAATTCTATCTTCTAATTATGGTAAAATTCATATTGGTAGAAATTCCAACTTAAAATGGCCATAACTTACTCATTTTAACTTGGAAATTCGCATATTATATACCGTTTTTTACCCACTCGAAAGATCTATCTATTTCTAAGGTTATTTTTGTCGTAAAAATTCATTTGTGTTTCAAAATGGTACAGTACAAAATTATTACAAAAATTCCAGCCCTTGAAAATATATATTTCCAACTTTTCATTAATAAAAAATCCCATAGTAAATACATAGATATTTATGTAGTTGAAAAATCCTTCTTGTACACATATAATGCACATTACATGCATTGTTCAAGTGCTGTTGTCCAGATTATGATTTTTCATTAAACAAGCTTCTTTTTAAAGGTTAGAATCTACAAGTTCCCTTTGAAATGAAAACTAAGATTTTTAGTTTATTTTATATGAATACTTTTATATTATAACTACCATTCTTCTACTTCATAGACTTTATAAAAATAAGCTTTTATATTTTTGAAACTTGTTACTCTAGGTTGTTTAACAATATCTTAACTAGTGAGTAAATTTTTAATTTGACTTAGAAATTTGTTTAGTTCTTAGTATTTATTGGAGTATGGGTATGAGTTTTTTTAAATAAGTTTTTAAGAAAAACTTGTATAGCAAAGTAGTATCAACATTAAGATTTAGTAATAAGTTTATTTGAAAAAGAGAGTAATGCGTCTTTACAACTATTTTTTGGAAAAAGCTTTACATACATTAGCTCCTAAAATCTACGATGAACTTATTTAAATTTTTAAAAAGCGTATTGTTGAATTATAGTCTTAAGTTTTAAATGAAAAATTTTCTTTAAGTGCCAAAAATTATTTTTGTAAGGATTTTAGTTTTAAATTTTTAATAAAAAAAAAGAACTCTTTTCATTTAGATAACAACATAGTGATTGTGCATGATCATGAGCACATGACTATATTACATAAAAGAATAATAACTTATATGAAAAATAAGAGGTGTAGAAAATTAAATAAGCAAAAGAACATGTAAATAAAGTCAAGCATTGGAAGTTTTAGCTTTTATCAAGGCTTTTGGACTAGAGATAGACTAGTCACAAAAATAAAAGCAAGAAAATAAAACAAGAAAATTATGAAAGTCTTAGATTGGTATCAAGGCTCCTTGGACTTAGATTATGGACAAGTCTATGAAAAGAAAAGGAAAGAAAAGAAAAAGAATTTGTTTTGACTTGATAAGGACAAGTCTAAAACTAGAATGATTAGTCTTAACTATTGGCAAGAAATAAATAAATTGCAAGAGATAAAATAATTGCATGAACATATAATTGTTAGATTAGTGAGCTTATATGCTCAAATAAATATAGGTATGTATATAATCATATTTATACATATAGATAGTTAGATTAGATGATAAAAATATATCAACACGAATATAACTTCAATATGATCATAAACATAACATGTTGGTTTCATTTTTGCATCATCATCCCTTATCTTAATGCCTCATGGGGAGATTTTTCTCCATGGATAATGCTTGAAACCATACCTATACTAATTATAGATGTATGGGAAGTGTGTTTACCATGAAAAGATGAATCAAAGAAGTGTATTTGTTTTAAAAAGAAAAATGGACAGCAAGGTTGCAGTAAGAAAAGAGAGAATTTGATGGAAATTGTAAAGTGTAAGAAGTATGAATGTGTATGGGTATTTATAGAAGAGTTGTAGTGAATGAAAGTTAGCAAAATAATTGAAAAATAAAAAAAGTACAGCTGTAGCAATGGACCATGCTTCATGTGTAGAGTGGGAAAGAAGAAAAAAAGAAGAAGAAAAATCAAACGAAAAGTGATAAGTTTGACATGTGAGGAGGTAGCTTATAAAAGTAGTAAATGGGGTATGGTGTGTAAGAATTAAGCATAAATTACAAGAAAAATAAGGACAACAAGTAATGGCAGAAAAATAATGATGAATAGTAACAGTAAAATATCATATAAGTTACCGGTAACAATAAAATACGCGTATATGAACTATGTCTGACGTTTTTATGACCCGAAAAATTTATATATGATATTTTATGAACTTCTTAATATTTTTCTAGTAAAATGTGATTTTCAACAAATTTTTCATTATTTTGCATATTGGTACTCGGATATAGAAACTGATATCATAAAGGTCTGAAATGATTGAATTTTTTACCAATATGATCTTTTTAGGAATTATACTAATTTTACTAAATATAATTTGAATTTATCTCATTTTTATTATTTTTGAGTTTCGCGTGCGGGATTACCAGATCTATGTTCACTAGCTTAACATAGAACTAGATTAACTTTAGTGTTCCGATTGGACTTCCAATTCTTAGGGTTTACTTATAATTACTATAAAATCTAGGGGTTTACAGAAGGTTCGATCGACTATTAGTTGGATCAGCTTCAATCCATAATCAATCAATGTATTTTACAATAGTCTAATGATACCATTGAGAAGAAGGGATCTCAATTCGTTGAGATTGATGTAACGATGATTGGAAATTAAAATGCAAAAGATGCTTAGGTCGCAGACATCTTGAACATCTATGTCCAAATGAATATGCAGTGAAGCTTGTTAATGGAGTTCCTGTAATTATTGAAGAAGATGAAATTGATAGAAAAGTGGAATAACATGAAACTTTTGTGATTGTTGAGGAAAATATTACCATAGGTATTCATGAGAATAAAGGGATTCCTACAGTTATGTATGAAGATGGTGGAATTGAAGTTATCGAAGAAAGTGCTGAAGAGGAAGATCTGGAAAGGGAAGATGATCATGTCTTGTAGGTTGAAACATTTATTTGTGTACCTAAGATAATACCGCTTCCAATTGAGACAGAAACTACCGAGACTTCTAGGTACTTTTATATTGTTTTTCCTACAGTCCATCCATTATATTTTGATGCATTTATGGGATTACCAAGAGTTAAAAATTATTGTAATTTTATTGTTCCTGTGAGATCATATGAATTGTCTATGAATATTCATTGGAGCCTATTTGATGGTTACATATATTGAAGGAGTGTTATGATTTGGCTTAGAAGTGTTATGAATAATGATGAGTGGCATGTTGAACCGATGATTAGTGAGGTGGTTGACTTTGATTACCAAATTGAATTTGATGACCTTTTTGGAGTTGTTGAAGTCTAGGTATTCTTCTACTCATCTTTCTCTACCCTACATATTTTATATCTATCCATTTGTGGGCTTGTAGAGCCTAGACAGATTTTGTTATAATGAATGGTTTTTGACAACAAATGGGATGCATGCTGATACTCATTAAAGTCTTACGGTTGTATACTTGTATTGGAAGAGTGTCTTCTGTGCACATGATTCCATTATTATGAGCTGGAAAGGGGTTGTGATAATTAAGGTTGATTATAATATTTTGTGGAGAAGCTGTGAAGTTTGTTGTACCATTGTTATTTCCCCAAAGGTTGAAATCAATGTGGCGGATAGAGGAAAAGAGGAGTGGAAAAGTATTTTTCAACCACAAGCTAAGAATGAGAAAGACTTAACTCTTGTACCAGATTCCTTCAATGCTGAAATAGTGAGTGAAATACTTATGAGAGAAAAGTGTAAGGTGATGAGAGATAAACACTTCAAACACTAGTGTGGAAGGACCACAAGAGTGATACGAGAGTTCACATACACTTGTGAGAAACACACTTTATTTTATTACATTAACTCTTTTTTGCAGGTCTATTCACATCCCTTGGAGTTTACTATGTTGATTTTGAAAGTAGGTTGTGACATGGAAATTTTCTATCCACTAGATTTGAGGGAAAATCTTCTATAGGCCCAAAGAGATGATGGAAATCAGGTTACCAAGGTTGCTAGACCAATTACTAGGACCGGAACTAAAGGATTACAGAAGAATGAATCAAGCAATGTAAATTGACCTTATTGTCTTCAAAGACTGGTAGCCTTCTTTTAAAGTCGGCGATGTAGCCAAGAGAACAGAGGAACAACAGGCGTGAATAATAGCATGGTAGCCTCGGTTATGATATAAAAGAACTCAAGGCCGGTAGCGTTCGTCTTCAAAGCCGGTGGTGTATAATGCCGGCCTTCCTTTAAAAATGTTATTTTTTTATATGTCGTATTTTCTTTGCTTGTTGGGGGACTAATATATATTTTACTTTATTGTATCGTGAAGGACAACTTTTAACATTTTGAAACCCTAGTTTGAGAATTTTCTCTCAATTTCTCTTATCAATCTTAGGATTGTGGAGAGTTCTTTCCGTTCTTATCAATTCTTAATAGAATTGTGGCGAACGAACCATTTTATCCTATTTGTGCATAATATCAAATGAGAAAGTGTATTTTGGGTTGATATCGGTGTGACATATCCATTGTCAACGTCGTTCATATCACCTTTCTTCCATCAGAAATCCATATAATATAAAACCCCAAACATACGTCAGTTCTAATTTTTGATTCATAGCATCCAGATTATCTAGGCACATCATCTTTGGTATCAGATCCATTCTAGACACATCAAGATAGCTCATTTGGAGGACAAAAAGAAGGTGAGGACCTTCTATGGAGGACTGCCATCGGTGGACTTGGTTATGGACTTTTCAGCGCTGAAGATGTATGAGGTAAGGCTGCTACTATTCTTGTAAAGCTTGTTTATGTTGTTGGTCATTTCTTGACTATTTGAAGTCTCTTGTTGTTTGTTTTCAAGCCTTAGTGACGGCTGTTGAAGTTTTTAAAGTGTTAAGGAGGAATAGTGAAGTGGTATGGCGTGTTTCTTCATCCCTTCTCTCTCTCTCTCTTTTGTCAAACTTTCTGTTGTTTTCTGTTAAGTGTTGTTTCTCTCCTTCCCTTTGTTTATTTTTCTTTAGGGTTGAGCGAGCTTGATGCTCTGAAGGAGAGCTTGAAGAAGGAGCTCGCCGAGGTTAGGCAGAGCGAGATGAGATGTAAGAGCAAGCTACTTGTGGTGATAGATGAGAACGAACAGCTATGTAAGGAGATAGAGAACAAGGTCTTGTAGTGTTAGTCCGACGTGCTTGAGGTGAAGAATCAACTGTTTCATGTCAAAGCCGTGGCTAAAGAGTATGAGGATAAGTGGAAAAACATGAGGCAGGAACAGGATACGTTGTCTCATCACTTAAGTGATGCCTAGATAGGTCACGTGAGGCAGAAGCAGAATCTTGAGCACACTAGTTCAGAGATCAATAAGCTGAGAGAGAGTATCCAAGCATCCGACTTAGAGTGGGACAAGTCGAAGGTAAGGTTAATTCGTTGTCGTGTGGCTAATCTTTGTTGTTAAAGTTTTGTTCTCATCATTCCTTTATTCTAATTGTTGACCCATCTGAAGGATTTTGAGAGTGGTCAACTGATTCTAAGGGCAACCAAGAAGCAAGTTTTGAGAGAGCTCTTTAAGAGCGAGGAGTGGAAAGGGGTCTAGGCGAAGCTTGTTTATGATAATGCCAAGCTGACAAGGAATGAGGTGTTGGTGAGGTATCCAAACTTGAATCTAGGTTTTCTAGTTGTTCATTTATGGGAGGTTCTCATAGAGGCTTCCGATAATGAGGTAGAGGATGATGGAGAGGGAGTCGAACAAGGTGAAGATGGGGTCAATGCTGTGGTTGTGGCACACCAAGTTGAGGTCGCTACTGTTGTTGAGGCTTAGGAGGATGAATAGGGTGAGGCCGCTGCTGTGGGCATGATTTAGGAGTTTGATCGAAAGATACAGGAGCCAACAGCTATTGATAATACAACTATGATTAAGGCTCAAGCCGAAGATTAGGTCAGGAGGCAAGGTGAAGTTGTCACAGTAGATCCTCGACAAGTGATGAGTGAGTGATGCTAGTTGATTCTAGTCCTAGTTGATTTTTAAGGAGCCTCTTGCATCTCTCTTCTTTCTCTCTCTTTTCTTGTTCTCTCTCTCTCTCTTTTTTGTTGTTAGATTGTTTCATCGATCAACCTATTGGTGGCCTCTTATAACTTTGACTTTTCTTGAATGGATGTATTTTCTATAGTTAATATATGAATGGACTCTCTTTTCCTCGACTATATTCTCTTTCGGCACTTATGCCTTTATCGCATTTTTTGTTTAGGTTTAGCAAGGTTGGACATGTTGATTTCATTTTCTTTAGTTTACTCTCCTTTCGCCTATGCTAGATTTTTCATTTAGCTCTTACATCAGATCAGTAGTAGGTTGTTGTTAGGGCTTTCCATAGCGGATGACGCTGCTCTACAGAGGGGGCTGCATATGCTAGAAAATTTTCCTTTTCGATGGTCGTAGATTCCCTAAGCATCATCAGATGGTTGGGATGAGTTATACTCGGGATTCTCAAGATTTGGTGGAGTTGAATGCGGGTATTGGTAGAGTTCTTTATTGCCTATAAATTGTGCTGGTAGGCAGACTGTTTTTCCACGAACCTAATTTACTTATCTTATTTTACTTCATAAATCTAAGGTTTCTCCTTCACTTTTTAGTTCTAAAGAGCCTAACAAATCATGGACCTTTTTTCCATTAACCTCCTCTGGGTTGAGAGGTCAAGCTTTTGGAGCTCATAAGTCGTTTGGTACCTTTGATGCTCTACTGTCTCTAGTTAATCGGGTTAAAAGCTCTACGATTTCTGTTCATGTACGTCCGTTACTAAGGTAGCATTAGTGGGTCAGGCATGTTGCTTTAGGTCTCTTTGCTATTCCACCACGATCATTCAATTTGGAGCAGTGCTTATCTTCTCCGGTCCCTAGGTCAAGGTCGCCAAGTACCATTACTTGGTGGAGAGATTGTGCTGACTTTGGCAACGAGTTTCAAGTGAGTAGGGGCTCATCCTCCATTATTGATTTGAGTCCTCAAAGTTAAGGTTGTCGTAGGGGGCCATCAGACTCATTCCCCTTCTACCCTTCTCCCCTCTCTTATCTACTTTCATGTCTAGTGGAGGTCGTTAGGGATGCAAGGGGATGTTCTTCCCTTTGAGCTCAGTCTCCTGATGGCTTATTAGGTGTTGGTTCAATGGGGGGATTAGCTTCAATCCCGACTCTCTTGATCATTTTGAGCTCTCGTCCAACTGAGATTCATTATCGTTATGAAGGTTTATGGACGAGCTCAGGCTAGTACTTGGGAGGCCATTGAAGTGAAGTCGTGTTCAGCCCAAATCCGCATTTTTGAGTTACGATTAGTTGGATATTGTAGGACCCCTTTAATTTGAGGTTAAAATCTTTGCCGAAGTCTTCTAGCTCAACGTTGCATTCAACCCGGAGAAGTTTGTACTCGTGGAAATTTCTCTTCGTATTTCTTAGCCATAATGCCAATCAAAACTAACCCAACTGAGATGCTAGTCAAAATTTCTATAATGATCCTTTTCGAATTAATAAATATTGTTCCCTTGTTCAAAATTTGTTTTTTATTGATGTCTGTTGTTAACGCTGTCATAGTCTCTTTCTTTTATTTATATTTATATGTTTTCACGATTTGACCGCTTCAAAGAGAGTTGTCCTTGAGCAGGAGTTATCCAAGCTTACGAGGGGAATCACTCATGAAAGGGAGTAACCTGAGCTCTTGACGGGAGTTACCTTTAAAAGGGTGTTACTTGAGCTCACGAGGGGAGTAACCCATGAGGAGAGTTACTCGATCTCTTGAAGGGAATTGCCCATGAGAGGGAGTTACCCAAGCTCTCGATGGACTTAACCTTAAAAGAGAGTTAGCCAAGCTCATGAGGGGAGTTGCTTATAAAGGGAGTTACTTGAGCTCTTAACGGGCCTTACTCTTAAGAGGGAGTTACCTAAGCTCATGAAGGGAGTTACCCAAGCTGTTGATGGGATTTACCATTAAGAGGGAGTTACCGAACTTCTTGATGGGACTTACCCTTAACAGGGAGTTACCAGGGCTCATTCAGCACAAGGGGACGGAGTTCTTTAAGCTCCTGAGGCCCCTGCCAAATATCTTTTGTTGTTTCGTGGTTGGATACATAAGAGGAAGATCATGGAGACATTCTTAATTGTAGAATTGTCATTTCATTCATGATTGTTTTCTTGGTATGTTCACATTTTATAGATAACAAGTTGCAACTATTTGAAGAACTTTCTCAAATTGTTTGCATTCCAAGTTCTGGGAATGAGATCACCGTCTAGTGTTTTGAGCTTATCTGCTTCATTTCCCATAACTTTCTTCACCTAATAGGATCTTCCTCGTTCGAAGCAAGTTTTCTCATGGCTTCTTTTGACCCTATTGCCTTTAGTTTTCTACAGATGAGGTCCCTTGGTAGAAAGATTTTGTGTCTGACTTTCTTGTCATAATATCCGGCTACCCTCTATTGGTAGGTAGCAACCCTTTTACTCATGGTGTCTCGACCTTGTTCTATTGCGTTGAGTTCTGCTCGAAGGTTGACCTCGTTGATTAACCCATCGTAGGATTAAGTTTGAATGTTTGGTAGTTCCAACTCCATAGGCAAGACAACTTCTATTCCGAAGGTTAGATGAAATGGGGTTTTGTTTGTTAGCGTTCATCAAGTGGTGTAGTATCCCCATAGGATGTTGGCAACTCATCAGCCCATTTGCTACTCTGATGGTCCACCATGACCTTTAAACTTTGCATGATTGTCTTGCTGACCTCTTTAACCTAGCTGTTACCTTTTTGGAGAGCCACCAAGGTGTAGCGTGGGTTACTATGGTATTCGGCATAGAAATCTTTGATTCTTTTGGTGCTGAATTTCCTCCAATCATCCATCACTATGGAGTATGGGGCTCCGAACCTAATTATGATGCCTGTATAAATGAAGTGCTGGATGTTTTTGTTCATGACCTTTGCCACCACTTTGGCTTCTACCCACTTTGTGAAGTAATTACATCTGACTATTATGAACTTCCTTTGGCATATCGAGGGAGGAAATGGGTCTATGATGTCTAGTCCCTACATGATGAATGGCCATAGGCTAGTGAGGTAAAGTAGGTCGGTACATCATTAGAAGAATTCTTTTACGTCTGCTTTCACTGTCAACTAGAAGTAACCAGCTCGCACAACTTGGGTGTGCAGTGATTGTGCTTTGACATGACTGTTGCACTTCCCAGCGTAGAGGTCTTCTAGGACACTTTGTTCGTCTTTTGAGCATAAACGACAGAGGAGGGGGAAATGAAAGCCTCTCTTGTATAGGATTCCATTAATCAAGGTGTAGTTGGCTACCCTGGACATGAATTTTTTTGCTTTCGTCTTGTTCGAAGGTAGGGTGCCATCTTTGAGGTATTCCTCTATGGGGATTATTCAACTCAATGGTGGAGTTTAGTACATCATGAACTTTTGTAACAGTGGATTTTTTAAGGGGAATTTGATGAAGATTTTTCTTTGGTTAAGAACTATCATGGAGGCAAGCTTAGCGAGCTTATTGGCTTCTAAATTATTGGCTCTAGGTATCTTGATGATATCCCATGAGGGTAGTTCTTTGGTGAGGGATCGGACCACTCCAAGATATCCTACCATTTCTTCGCTTTTTGCCCCATATAGGCCTTTGACTTGTTGTAACACAAGTTTGGAATTGGAAAAAATTTGGAGGTCCCTTGTTTCTACTCCGTCGCTCATGGCGAACTTGAGCTCAACTATTGGGGCCTTGTATTCTACTTTGTTATTGCTTGTGGGAAAGCTAGATTTCAGAGCATAGCTGATCTTGACTCCATGGGGTCCCCCCCTATATGGATGATCCATCCAAATGGAAGGTCTACACAAGCTTTTGTTTGTCATTAGGCTTGGGTGTTTCGGTATATTCAAGCATGAAATCTACCAGGACTTGCACTTTTATGGCATATCGAGATTGGAATGATAGCCCATAGGCGCTGAGCTCAGTGGCATATTTCATCATTCTTATTGAGATGTTTGGCTTTTGGAGGATTGTCCTTATTGGTATGTTAGTGAGGACAATGACATGGTGGACCTGAAAATACAGACGTAGTTGCCGTGCTGATATTACGACCGCCAGGTCGAAATTTTATAGTTTGATATATCTTTGTTCTAGTCTTTGGAGGACATGGCTAATATAATATACTGGTTTGTGTTGTTTCCCTTCATCTCATGTTAACACAAATGAGAAAGCTCGATTACTCACCATAAGGAAAAGATATAAGACTTCACCTTAGAGCGGGGTCGTTAACAATGCAGGTTTTGTTAAGAATTCCTTGAGCTCATCGAAGGCATGTTGTGACTTTTTCCATCCATTCAAACTAATTGGGTTTCTTAAGGATTTTGAAGAATTCAGAACATTGATCGTTGCTCCTATGGAGGAATCTGCTTAACGCGATTATTCGGCTGTTAAGTTATTGCACTTCTTTGATCAATGTGGGTCGCCTCATTGTTAAGATCACTTCGATCTTGTCAAGGTTGGCTTCAATCCCTCTTTGGGACACTACATAACCCAAGAATTTTCCTAAAAAAGTGCCAAACATGCTCTTCTGTGGATTAAGCTTTAGATTATAGAAGCAGAGTCGATCAAAGGTCTCTTAGAGGTCATGCAAGTGGTCTTCTACTAGTTTGCTTTTCACGATCATGTCATCAACATAAACTTCCATGTTTCTACCTATCTAAGGTTTGAACACCTTGGTGACTAGCCATTGGAAGGTGGCACCAATATTTTTTAGCCTGAATGGCATCATTTTGTAGCAGTATGTGTCAAATGATTTGATGAAGGAGGTATAGACCTAGTCAATTTCCTTCATTTTAATTTGGTTGTAACCCGAGAAGGTATCCTTAAAGCTTAGTAGCTCATGACCTGAGGTATTGTCAATGAGTTGGTCAATCTATGGTAGTGGGAAGGAATCCTTCGGACATGATTTGTTCAGGTCAGTGTAATTGACACACATTCACCATTTCCTACTGGGTTTCTTCACCAATACTACATTGTCTACCTAAGTGGCATATTTTTCTTCCTTGATGAATCCTACTAAGAGCAGTTTTTGGACCCCCCTCTTTGATGGCAGGTTGTCTCTTAGGGATAAAATGTTTGATTTTTTATCGAACTAGCTTTTGGGTCTTGTTGGTGTTTAGCTGATGTGTGATCATGCTTGGGCTGACACCTATCATGTCAAATGGTGACCATGCGAAGACATCTTTATTTTCCCATAAGAACGTGACCAGGCTCTCCCTTATGTTGGGAGGAATTGGTTTCCTACCTTTGTGGTGTACTTAAGAATATCATCCAAGGTGACCTCTTTGGTGAGATCGGTGGCTTCACCTCACCGTTCAAATTTATCTTCTAGTTATGTGTCCACTGTACATATGTAGTCTCCTTATAGAGCCCTAATGTATAGTTTTTGAGATTGTTCCTGATCTCCTCAACATATCCCCATCCCAGTTAGGGTTGGTAACTTTGCTTTGAGGTGGGGTTAGGAAACAATCATGCAGAAGATCGATTGCATGGCCCTTCCTAGTATGGCATTATAGAGGGACCAGCAGTCCAACACTAGGAAGTTATCCAATGCATGATGTTACGTGGATCTTCACTGAGCTCAAGGGGTAGAGTTATGATTCCCCAAAGTCAGATGGGCCAGTTATCAAAACCATATAGCTCGTGATCATAAGGCCTTGATTTTGGTCTTTACTTGTGTTTCATTTGCTCGTATGTCTGATTGAATAGAATATCAGTACTGCTTCCAATATTGACAAGTTGACTTTCCAATTTGAAATGCGAGCAGAGATCACTAAGGTGTCCTATTGGGGGATTTGGACCCTTTCATAATCTTCGTCTGAAAAGGAAATGGCAGTGTTGACCTTAACCCTTTCGGTTCCAAGCTCATCACTTGTTGGGATGAGCTTAGGCCGAGTAGTAGTCTTACTCTCATCAAGGCCAGCGGCCCACCTATGATGGTATTGATTTCGCCACAACATTATTGGTGGAATTAGGGTTGATCCGAGTGGCCTCAAGTGTTAGCGGTTTTGTCTTGTTCGTTGGTATTTCACTTAGGTGCGAGTGGCTCTGGTTTTAGGACATGATCGATATACTGCTTGAGCCAACTACGCCATATGGAATCCTTTGTGGCACTCTTAAGTTACCAACAATTCTTCGTATCATGCTCGTAGTCGTGGTGATACTTGCAATATTCCTTCAAGTCTTTTCTTCTAAAGTTGGGCCTCATCAATGGTGGCAACGATAGGATGCCCTGATTCCTTATCTCAAGGAATACATCATGGATTGGTAATGTTAGAGGCGTGAACTCATCATACATCGAGAAGAACTTTCGCTAGTCATTGTCCCTACGCCTTAGTATGCATTAGCTTGGTTGAAGTCATGGCGGTCTTTTTATCATCCTCTTTCTTAAGGTGGATTGCTTTCCATTCGAGGGGGCTTGATCCTGGCTTTAGCTTCCATCCTGGCATTTCGAACGTCCTCCTAGCAAATATATTTTTATGCCTTTTCCTTTACCTGCTCAAGCGTACCAAGTTAAAATTTCGAAATGGAGTCGAAAAATTGGCTGTCTACAAAGACTCCTTATTTGATAGACTCTAAAGGTACTCCTTGGTTGAGGTCCGGGACTAGTGCTGGCAACTTGGGACCCAACCCATAAACCCAGGCACAACACGATACGATTATAAAAGGGTATGGGTAAGCAAAAGTCGACACGATTACTAAATGGGTTAAACTCAGAAACGACACGAATTGAAACATATCCGGGTTTGGGTTTAGTAAACCCGTGCACGGACACACTTCATAAACAGATCTGGATTAGCAGTTTCGAGTCTAACTCGTGAACCTGTTAAGTAATAGTTAAAAAAATATTGTAGAAAATAATTATCCATTCAAATATATGTTATATACAAATATATACATATGTATTGTATATGTTATATATGTATAACATATTATAAATTAAATAGAGAACATGCATACGTACATATGGCATATAAAAAATGAAATAGCCATAATTTTAATATATATTAATGCATGCTAAATTTGATAATTATATGTGTGATGTGTTTGAGTAGATTAGTGTGTTTCTAATGTTAAGTGTGTAATAACGTATGTGATTACATAATAAGCTATGGTAAATATATCTATGTTGATAGTTTATTCATGTTAGAAATTATCATATTAGTGTTAATTGTTATTGTAATGAATTAAATGTGTTGGATTTAAGCTTGTTTTAGGACTAAATAAGACCCTAAACTTAGCAGATTTTAAGTCCCATTATTAACCCAATTTGAGCCTAAATTTAAGCCTAATTAAGGCCCAAGCCCTTAGAAATTCTGCCCCCTTAAAGTCAATATAACTTGGATAAATATTAAACTACTTCCTCTTGCCTTTTAGACATCCAAAACAGACTAAGAAAACAAGAAATTCGTAACTCCTCCAAGACCAAAATTTCCAACATCTAAACTAAGCTTTCTTGGACTCAACACACCAATAATCCTTTCCCAAGCCTTATATATACATTGAGGTAAGTATATTTGATGTTTGAGATGCTTTATTTCCCTTTTAATCCATGAAATATGCATGTGTGGTAAAATATAAGTAGTTGATATGCTAAATTCTTGTTGAGATGTTATAGAGTTGTTAGGAAAGCTTTAGAATGCTTGAGTTGTTGTGTAGATAGGTTGTAGTAGGCTCTCAAGTGGTTTGGAATTGAAGTGTTGAAGTATGATAAGTATTAGAATTGTTTGAAATGTGCTAAGGTTGGTGAAAGTTGATGAAGAAGAGTTTGATTCTTGTAGAGTAGTGTTTGAACTTTTTTGATGTTGAGGAGCGGAGATCACTCTTGTTTTATGTTGTTAAATGTACAAGAAGTGTTGTATGAAGTTTGTATAAGGTTTAGGACATGTTAGGAGTTGAGAAAAGTTTAATTTTGAAGTTAAAATAAAGGAAAAGTGTGAAAAGTCGGAAATAGGGGAGGAGTCAAAGGCGAGCTAGGACCAGTGATATCATCTAATTTTTTTAAAATTCGTCAGGTAAGATATCACGGGCATGATAAAGGGCGTGATTTGGATTGATCATGCATTTTTCCTTAGTCACTGGAGAGCAATGGGGCATGATCCATCCCCTGCAGCAATGTGTTTTCGTAAATTAATCATAACTTTTTTATACGAACTCTGATTTAGGTGATTCAAATTGCGTTGAAAGCTTAAAAAAAGATATAAAACTTTCATGTTTTGAGTTTTTACAAATAAAAACTTATCAAGACCAAATTTTTATTTCTTTCCAACTGCTCCATTTTCCAAATAAAGCTAAAAACTTATGTTTGATAGTTAATGTAATTTTATGATTAATTATTGAACTTGTATGATGTTGTATGATGGTTGCATGATATATATAAGTCATATTATGACTTGAATGATTTTAATCAAGATCCTATGATTTCCTAAGCTTTAAACTAGTGGATATAAGCTTGGGCTTAGGATAGTATTTTTAATATGATTTGATTTATGTGAAACAGAGATAGATACTCAGTTGGAGTCCCCCTTTGAATTCCGAATCGAATCAGGTATAAAATATTTTAATTGATTGTTACTTAGGATAGGCATATACCAATTTGACCTTAATCAAAGATTAATTAAAAGATATTAAAATTGGTTGTGCTTTATGTCGTTGAATCCGGATCCAGGGAGCAACAACTTTATCATGATGCAATGGCACGGTAGTTTAGGCACTTAGCCCAATCCTTTGTCATGATGCAATGATTCAAATCCATGTTGCAATGGTTCACCATGATGCAATGGTGGTTTTTTTTATTGGCTAAGTGGGTAGCTAATAGGGTTAACTGTATCGGTATACTCTCTACTTGGGCTCGGGAGGAAATAATATGTTTTAGTCCACGGTTATGGGACCGTTGAACTAATTGATATTATAGACTGGGATAAGTAGATTGTATAAAGGAGTATGAACCCTAGATGAAGCTATTGTTCTCTATCAGTTAGATATAGAAGATATAGGTATCCGATCTATCTATATCAACCCCCTGAGCAGCTGCTGTTACTCAGGAACCCTAGAATCCCAGGCTTGAATCGGAGTTTGAATACTCCAATGTTATCTCTACCTATTTAACTAAAGATAATGAAATGATGATGGAATGTTGCATTGCATTTAGCTAAGTGTGCTTAGCATATATATTTGTTTGCATTATTGTGTACTGGGCCTTTGGGTCATGCTGCTATCTTACAGGTGACTATGATGACGAGCTCTATGACGATATGGGCTATGAGACTGATTGGGAGGATTCTATGGATGACTAGGAGAGAGAGTATATCTTAGGATTCTTTTTGATGTATTTTGTAAAGTTATAGGCTTGTTCTTAAAGCCTTGTGTTGTAAATTATATTTCAAGTTGTATTTGTAATATAGCTGGTTTGTAAGTAAGATTTCTATGTTTATGTGATTCTTGGGAAGTTGTAATGTATATATATGACGTATGTCTTGTATATAGGTGATGACCCACTACTTATGTAGTGGTAGTGTTTCTTAATTCAAATCATGTGAATGTTATATTTGTTTTAAACAGGTAGCCATTACAAACACATCTTTTTAAGACAATCTTACGTATAATACTTGAATATTATTCATAATATTTACGTATTATGCATGGTCGGGAGATTTAACACACTTAATATATGAGTTAAGTGGGCCGGGTCTTTACATAAAATATAGACCATATTTAACAAAAAGAAATATATATAATGTATATATTAATATATGATTTATTTATTTGCTATATGTATGATACATATATTTATAGCATATATTGATTATATAACATATAAACAAGATATCTATAACAAATATATGTATATATACACATATATATTCAAAATCTATAAGTTATAAATACATAATCTATGTGTTATAAGGATTATATATATATATAGCATATCATAAAAATACTTATGTTAAAATATAGACTTTATATAGGACATTTATTATATCATTATATATATATATATTACATAATCTACATGTTATATATATCATACAAGATGTATAATAAATGTCTAAAAAATATATAATTTATAGATTATGAATACATAGTCTATGTATTATATATGTTACATATATAAATCTTTTTACATGTATACTTATATGTTTATTTAAGTATGTGTATATAATTCATATTTTTACATATAATCAATATGTTATATTTATGTTTATGTTATACAATTACATAATGTTACACACATATATAATATTATATGTTTAACAAATGTTTATAACATGTATATATGTATATCGATGTCAGTGCCATTATGGAAGTTTATGGGAGGTCTTCATAATTCATTCTTAATGTTACTATATTTTACACAAATCTAACGGTTAAAATTTACATTTGAAAAACATATCTAGTCTTTCTTATTTAACCTTAACTAAACTCATTCTACATTGCCTCTAACAACACACTGTCATTGTATTTCCTTGTTACCGCTTTTGCAATCACTTTTGCTTGCAATTTCATCATCAATACACTACGATTCTGATGTTAACATCCCCAATACGATCACGGGTTTGTATAACTTCAAAACCCTAACTTTTTACTTGATGAAATGTGAAATGGATTGTTGATTAAGTGTAGTGATATTGGCTAAACATCCTAGTCTTTGTCTTTCAAATGTGTGAAATTTATTAAAGACCCTAGCTTTATGCTTAAATGAAGTGAAATTGTGTAGAAATTCTAGCTTTCATCTTTTTTCGAAGTAAGTTGATTAAAAACCTTGTTTCTATCTCTTAGTGAAGTGAAATCTATTGACAGAGTTTAAATAAGAAAATGTATTGTTAATGGTTGTTTATCCTACGTGTTCTATTTTTCTTACTATATTCATTTTGTGTTGAGATTTTATCAATAATGAAATTGTGTGCATGCAATATAGAGATGGATAATAACCTATGATTTTTGTTTGACATGTAGATGGAGATGGATTCACTTATAGAAGATTTTGATGAAATGGAAAAATTAAGAGTAAATGAAGAGGATGATGTGGTTAAAATTTTTCCATCAACTAATAACTCTAAACGACAAAGAAGGCTCACATCTCCTTAGTGGAATTTTTTCACTCATACTCATGAAAAGAGATCAGATTGATGAATTGTCACAAAAGCTATATGTAAATCGTGTGAGACTACTATAAAATGTAATAGTTTGGGACGGGGAAGTTAAAAAGGCATGCTAATAAATGTCTAAAACGTAATAGTAGAGACATTGGTCAGATGCTTTTGTCTACTAATATGAAATGCAAAACCAACAAGTTTGATCCTGAAAAATATCATCAGTTATTTGTTGCTGCTATTGTTAAGCATGAAATGCCTCTTATATTTGTAGAATGTAGCGGCTTAGGGCTATGTTTGAGTATTTGAATGAAAATGTTGTTTATATTTCTAGAAATACTTTGAAAGATGATGTATTAAAGATGTATAAGAGGGAAAGAAATATGATAAAAAAATATGCTTTTGGAGTATTTAGGTAGAGTTTGCTTGAAATCTGATTTGTGGACATCTATAGCACTTGATGGATATATATCAGTGACTGCACATTTCATTGATAAAAATTGGGTCATACAAAAGAGGATTTTGAGTTTTGCATGTATGCCACCTCCACATACAGGTGTTGCATTAATTGAAAAAGCAATGATATTACTAGCTGATTGGGGTATCGAAAGTAGATTATTCAGTATGACTTTGAATTATGCTTCATCAAATTATCTTTTTGTGAGTTTATTGAAGTCAATACTAAATGTCTGGTAATTATTTTCATATAAAACATTGTGCACATATTCTTAATTTGATTGTTCAAGAAGGTCTAAAAGATATTGATGTTGCTGTGGATAAGGTTTGGAAAGTATAAAGTATGTGAAGGGTTCTCAAACATGAAAAATAAAGTTTACTGAATGTGTAAGCCTATTATGTTTGTCAAAAAATAAGGGTTTGAGACAAGATGTCCCAACTAGATGGAATTCCACATATTTCATGCTTGAGAGTGCAGTTCATTATAAAAGTTCCTTTTGTCATTTCGAGTTAAGTGATTCCAATTATAAGTATTGTCCTTCTTTGGAAGAATGTCATAGGCTTGAGAAAATGATCAGGTCTTGAAACTTTTTTATGATATCACTTGTCAATTCTCTAGAACAAAATATCCTACTGCCAATTTGTACTTTCCATCAATTTGTAAGGCATATCGAGCACTGACAAATAATATAGGTGGAAGTGAACAATATTTGAAAGTTATGGCAACTAGGATGTTTGTGAAATTTGAAAAGTATTGGTCTGAGTTTAGTGTAATTTTGGCAATTGCTGTTATATTGGATCCAGGGTATAAGCTTGATTATGTTGAGATGACTTACCAGAGGATTTATGGTGCCGACTCAAGAGAGTTTTTAAAAGTCAAAAGAGTATTATTTTCTCTCTTTAATGAATATGC
The DNA here is from genome assembly GCA_024138025.1 of Combretum micranthum. Taxonomy (NCBI): domain Eukaryota; kingdom Viridiplantae; phylum Streptophyta; class Magnoliopsida; order Myrtales; family Combretaceae; genus Combretum; species Combretum micranthum. The sequence goes on along the minus strand of JAMXBD010000627.1, from coordinate 109,031 downwards.
GTTGATAGATGATGGAAGTTCAGATAAAAATTTTGGTGGCGATAAATCAAAGACCATGGAAACTATTAATGATGAATGGGGCGATGACATCAAGGTAAATTTATTTTTTATAATTATATATGTTTACACTTTTCAAGCTATTTTTATTCCATATGATGCTTATCATTTTTTATTTTGTCTAGGATTTTCAATCTTTTAAAAGTGTAAAAATGCTCAAGAGTATTGCAAGATCTGAACTAGAGCTATATTTAGATGAGGAGCGACATCAGATGGTAGATTTAGATATATTAGATTACTGGAAAAATAATCAATTTCGATATCCTCAAGTTGCATGAATGGCATGTGACATCTTAAGCATACCAATATCTATGGTTTCTTTAGAATCTGCATTTAGTACTGGAGGCCGAACTCTCAATGAACATTATAGCTCATTGAATCCAGAAACTGCAGAAACTCTTATATGTACAAAGGATTGGCTTTTTGGTCAAGAAGGTAATAAATACATTATTTTTATAAAATTGTTGATAATATTCATTTTTTATTTATAATATTCCTTTTTCATGGTAGGTTCTTCAAGTGTCTTCCTTGAGGAATTGATAGAGAATATGATGAAACTAAAAATCACCACTAGTAATAAGATCACTTTAGGCCATGGTTCAACTTAACAAGATTTAGTGTTTAAATTTGTTCTTTTGCTAGCTTTAGAGGCTCTTGTCGTTTAATCTCTTGTAAGATTGACTTCATGCTTAAGTGTTTATGGTGTAATTTTATTCCAAGATGATGTTTTTGAATTAAAATGTTTTATGACCCATAAGCATACCAAACGCAAGGTTATTTATTTTAATTTTGGTAAGACTAATCATATGTATTAGGTATCAATAGCTTGTGAGGGCTAATTATTTTTGCTATAATGTGGGATGTTTTATAATATCTTCTAGTTTTATTGCAAACCTATGATGGACAAAAGTAAATAACCGAACTTCTTTATATGCTCTTCGAGTACTAGATTCAACTTCCGATAAGTGGGTTAAATGAGACACAAGACACGGTATAAATGGGCCGGATCACGGGGTTTAAGTGTTTATACACGATTAATAAATGGATCAGATCCCGGGTTTAGGTTTTTAGAATATGAACCTGTTTAGACACGGATACGAGACATGATACAATAACACGAATTATCAGTGCTATTCGAGACCTTCAAGCATACTTTATTAAACCTCACCAAGTAAGCCCTCAAGGACTTACTTCTCTCTTTTCGTACCTTGCATTTTTCTCCAATGGCTTGCTTGCCATGAAATTTTCTATAAAAAGGTCAGTGAACTGGGTAAACAAACTATTGTGTTCGGCTCAAGTTTGTTGAACCACACCCAAGCTGCTCCTCAAAAGGTAGTAGGGAAAGTTTTGCACCATATTGCATCCGAGAAATTATATATGGCTAAGGTGGATTAGAACTAGGCGATGTGGTCCTTTGGGTCAGTCGACCTATTGTAGGATTCTAGGGTAGGTAATTAAGCTCCGGTAGAGAGCCTTTTAAATTGGACCTCGGTTACAAAGAGCATCCTGCTTGGGAGTGCTTTGGCAGCAGGTTTATCCCCAAAACCTTCCCTGATGGTTGGCAAACTTCACATCATGTCTTTGATTTCTTTCAACGTACGTTCTTTGTTGGAATTGAGCTAGGTGTCCTTAGCAACGAGCGTATGCACATTGTCTCCATGGGCCTGGGTTGAGCCAGGATCTGTAACCCTTACTTTAGCACGTTGCTTGTCCTCTACTCGATGCCTCAAGGTGACTCGAGTTGAGTGTTGGGAAGCTGTGCATCTTTGCGAGATGCTTTGAATAACTCTTACTGGGGTTTTGGGGGCCTTGACTCTTCGATATTCACTCGAGTGTGGGTTCGAACTAGAGAACTGCTCCTTGGCGGAGGCACTAGCCCGTGGTGGTGTCATGGTATGCTTGTGGTCCCTTTCAACCAACTCCTCTCCAAGCTTAGATGATGGTTGGGTTGTAAAGGTGCTTCACTGTACGTTAGAGGCACATTCTTCCAAATGGAGATCCGTCAGGCTCTCTAACTTTGTGATCTTAGCTTGGAGGAGAGCATTAAAATGCTTATTTTTTGTATTCTTATGCACAAGTAGTCTACACAAATTTTCTAACTCTAGGATGCATCTTGGGTCTAAAGGGCCATCATTTGCGGCCGTCAGTTGGTTAGATCGCGATGGCTTAGAGGCCTCACCGTCTCCTATCGGTGTAGTTCCAGGTTACATAGGAGTAGGATCGGTTTGATTCTTACTCCGTTGTGGCCTTAACATTATATGGAAAGAATGTTTTCTTGCAGCAAAGTTTATGGAAGGAAAGGCTTTAGTAGAGAAAGTGACATAAAGGAGGGGTTTTACAAAGAGTTTCAAACAAGGTTTTAGACAACAGTACTTTCTTACAAACGGTGCCAAAATGTTGCATGAGCTAATTTTCGGCGGTAGAGATAGCTCATGCAAACATAGAAAAAGTGGTTAAAGAGGCACCAGTGGGGTTACCTAGCGTAGCCACTCTGATGCAGAAGTCAATCTATAGATAAGAGTAATGTGTCTGTGATGAGGTAAGAATTGTCTTCTCCCATTTCTTAGAGGTAAAAGGGAGTATTTATAGTGCTTAGGGTCATACCAGGATAGATTTCTTCCTAGCAACTAACCTGGATCCGAGGTGGTAAGGATACCTAAGTTGAGGAGCTATGCCTCTTGGAGTGTAGCCAAATTGATTATGCGCATGCCCTTCCCTCCCAGTCATAGGGTGTCACCAGAGCGCTTATCTTGACTGGAGGTTGTGAAGCCATAAGGCTGAGCTCTTTGATTAGTCGAGTTAATGATCTCGACGAGCCTTTCTGAGGTGAAGATTCATGGAGAGGCCTTATGTGGTATTCCTTGGTGGAGCCATGGGTCTCATTACCTGTCTGGGAAATTAGCACGTCTCGAGTAGTAGGCCCTTCCTGGGCCTATCAATGTTATTGGGTTTCAAGACATAAGAGATTGAGTGAACCGATGGCTATATTCTACTACTAAAGCTTAGCAAGTGTCATGCCCTGAAGGATACTCTAAACACGACAACCCGCCACACACAATATTAAAGCTAAGGAATGATTACCTTAGTCATGCAAAAGCTTTCATATCTTGTACAAGACGTATATCACAACTAAGGAAATACGTCGGAGTAGTGTAATATACATTGATAACATTTAAGTACAACGTAAGAGAAATACTCATCATTAACATAAATAAGGTCAGTCACAACTTTTGAGGGCATACCCTCACTAATATTCTCAAGACCATAGAAATATCCAAAATATTAATATAACATATATTACTCATAAAGACATTACAAGGAAGTGAATTCATCTCATGTTCCCACTGCTTCCATAAGAGTTCAGGAATCCATCTATAATTTCCTTAATATCTCGATCTTCGAATAGGGCCACAAGTATACTTATTTCAACAAACATCTATGGGAATGTAAGCTTACAACAAGCTTAGTGAGATATTCCGTTTTATTCACACCGTGATTTTAAAAAAGTTTATTAATTCACGCATATGCTATGCATGTTATGCAATGACCACATGATATAAATATTTATATATAGGTATCCGTAAACCATACACAGAACGGATTTATGCCCTCTATATCGAGGGTTAAGGAATGGTATTTGAAGGTCTTCATGATCTTCTACTACTAGTCCTTAGGCTCACCTTATCCTCAGTGATCGATTGGCACGGCTCATCCTTGGGATGTAACCTTGGTACACTTTAGTTTCCTAAGAATGAGCATGGCCACAAGCCTTCTCGGCCTCGGACCTTCTTAATTCTTGGCGTAAGAGTAGCAATCTTTCATACGTGACTCAACGGATACAATGTGTGTCCATTTAATTTATATCAAAGCTAAGTATAATTATGGTATACTTAAAGGTGATCAAGCAAGCATCATACACACATAAACAATATTTAATATTAATGATATACTTAAAATAATCATTGGTTAGTTTCGATATGCTTAGCATCCATCGTCACACATCCATAAAAGGATATACATATAAACCCATAACCCCATTCATATTCATTTTATCTTGTACTTATAAATCTAGTACAACTATCTACAAGCACAAGCAAGGTAACGAAATAATAGGAGAAAACTCACTCATCCATATCGTAATCTTCTTAATCGTAGTAATCCTTAGGAAGAGAGGTCTCGTATTCCTCGTCACTTAGACAAAAGAAACACTCAAAATGAGTATTTCATAGAAGTTCTACTCAAACTTTCTAATTTTTATCTTGTTATTTTCATCCAAATTTGGATTATGTAAAACCCCAACTTAAAATGACTATAACTTACTCATTTTAACTCGAAATTTCGCATATAAATATCTTTTTCTACCTACTCAAAAAGATCTATCTATTTCTGAGGTTATTTTGAACATTTAAAGTCATTTGGGTTTAAAAACGGGTCGATACAATTCTAACACGAAAATTCCAGCATCAATTTGTAACTTTTTCTAAATTTTATTTCATCAAAAAAATTCCATAGTAAATACATAAATATTTATATAGTAGAAAAAATCCTTTTAAATTATATATATATATATATATAGCTCACATTATATGCATGACGCTAGTAAGGTTGTCTCAAAAATAAAATTTGTAAACAATCTTTGTAAAAGATAGATTTTAGTAAAAAGACATTCTTTTACTTATGATTAAATTTGCTAGTTTGTAAACATGTGACTCAATCAATAAGAAAATCGTGATTCAATATATATTGTCAAATATCAAAGGTCTCATATTTGTAAAGATTCTATTTAATAATTTATTTTATGAGACGTAGTTTTATTCATCAGTGGCATGAAACTCTAAGTATATTTTCTTAATTTTGATCCTTAAACAAAGTTTTAATTCTTAGATTTTGTATATATGAAACTTAATTAAAGAAAATTATGACTCTATATTTATGTTAGAGTTTATGAAAATTTTATTTTCATACTAAACTTCTTTTAGCTAATTATTTTTCAAAACATGAAGCTTTATGTGGTTACGAAGAAAAATCATTGTAAGTCTTATTACTTCTAAAATGTTTTAAGATTTAGAATGAGGGATATTAAATGAATGGCTTGTTCTAACTCTTTATTCTCATAATAACTCTTTCTTTATTATTAGTTTCTCAACATTTAGGTCTTTAAGGAGTTGTTGGAAGAAAACTAAAATTTTGAATTGTTATAAATGGGTGTCTAATTATCATAACTATTTTTTAGATTTCCTCAATTTCATAAAGAGAGAATGAATTTACTTCTTAAAACTTAGTTCCTTAAATTATATACTCATTTTATTTCTAAGTGGATATTTAACTAGTGGGTTGATCTTAGCTTGACTTGAAAAATTTGTTTTGTTTTTAGTGTTTATTAAAGTGTTGGTAATAATCTCGCAAATAAGTTTTTAAGAAAAGTTTGCATAACAAAAAAATTGTCAATATTATGGTTTAATAATAAATTTATTTTAATATTTTGAGAAGAGAGTGTGTGGAATCACATGATTAAGTGTTGGAGAAATTTTGCATAACACTAAAAATTTATGATGAACTTATTTAAATTTTTGAAAAGAATGTTGTTGAAATAGAATTTCTAAGTATTTAATAGAAAATCTTTCTTAAGTGATAAAACTTATTTCTATGGTGAGCTTAGTCTTATTTTCTTTATTGAAGAAAGAACTCTTTTTATTTTATCAAGATAACAATACTATGGTCATGCATGAATATGAACTTGTAGCTAAGTAATATGAATAAAAAGAGTTTATATAAAGATAAAAGACATATAAATAAAATAAGTACATAATAAAAAAGCTAGGTATTGAGAAGTCTTAGCTTGAATCAAGGCTTTCCGGACTTAGACATGGGCAATTCCATAAAGAAAATAAGAAAATAAAAGAAAAAAATTGTTTTGACCTGATGAGAACAAGTCTAAGACTAGAAAATCTAGTCTTAATAAAATTGTATGAAATAAATAAATAAATTGCTAGAAATAAAAGAGCATGAATAAATAAAAGTTATATTAGTGAGCTTATAGACTCTAAATATATATATATATATATATATGTAAATATACTTAGTATATGTAATTGTTAGATTATGAGAAATAATAAAACATAATAATATAACAACAACAATGATAATACTTGAACATTGTTAAACAAGACATGAACATATTGTTGCTTCCATAATACTCATGGGTTTAGAAAACATACAATATGGTAATGTTACGTTAACATGAACTTGAAAATAGTTTTAGGCATTTTTACCTAAGGGTTTTTGTTGGTTGAAGAATGAATGAAGTATTGTTAGTTGTAGGTGGATGATAGTTTTATGAAGAAAAAAGAGAGTTGGGAAGAGAATTTTGGAGAGGATATTTGTCGAGTGAATTTGAGAGAGATCTTATATGTTTAAGAAGTGTGTGAAAGAAGTAGAGAGAGATATGGTATTTATAGAGATTTATGGATGGAAATTAGAGTTAATTAAATAAATATAAATAAAATAAAATAGTGGGCATAAAGAGAGAGAGATTAAAAAAAATTGATTTTTGTAAAAAAAAGTAAGTAAAGCATAAGAAAGTTTAGTAAATAAGTAATATTGGAAAAGTAAATGTAAGAAATAAGTGTGTAAGTTGCAAGAGATAGTTTGCAAGGAAAAGTAGAGATAGATGAATAGTAAAAATAGTATAATGAATAGTAAACAAGACAAATAAATTACCAATAATAAATAAAATATGTGTAAAAATGTAATATATGGTATTTTTAGATACCGAAAAATTACAAAATTGATATTTTATGAATCCTTACGAAATTATGAATCTATATTGATTTCTGAAATATTTTTACTATCTCGAGCCTTGAGATACGTTTTTCGAGAATTGATCTAGTTCGGGTCCGGAATGATCAAATTTTTTACGAATCTAATCTTTTTAGGTTGTATCACATTATTTCAAACCATAATCTAAGGTTATCTTATTTTAATTGTTTTAGAGTTTCGTGAGCGGGATTATTGGATCTAAATTCACTAAGTTTTGTTATTGCTTTAAGTTGATTTTATGGTTCCAGTTTGACTTTTGGCTTTTTGATTTATTCATAAGATCATAAAATTTTGGGGTTTATGACCGTGTTATTTTTTTTATTCAAAATATAAGTTTTACTTTATTTTTATGATTTTTTTTAATATTCTATAGTTCTCGGGATTGTTTAATCGAGTCAAGGATTACGTGATGACTCGGTTTGATTTTTGGTATTAATTTAGATTTTTTATTCTAAAATTAACTAAAGGATTTAAGGTTTTAGGATTTTATCGTTGAATATTATTTGGATATTCTGTCTTGATTTATGTGCTAAGGATTAGATAGATGAATTATTTTATGTTCAGATTTCGAGTCGAACTATTATTGAAATTCTTTTTTTTTTATAAGGTTCTCTTTTTCTTAAGGTCATGAAATTTCGTATTAGATATTATTTAGAGTTTGGTTTTAATTTGGATTGATTTTTAGGGCTTCAGCTGTTGACATTTAACTCTAGTATTATTTTCTAAGAGTATTAAAAAATTCAAGGGTTTACAGCAAGTCTCCCTGAAATCTGATCTTGAATATCATAGTGAGACATACAAAAAACAACATGACAATTAAGGTCACTAGCAAGCTTATGAATAGAGATAAGATTGGCCGATAGTTTTGGCACATGAAGAGCATCTTTAAGAACAATAGAAGAGCTTATATAGCTATCTCCTATTCTTGCAACAGTAGTAAAAGCACCATTTTGCAACTGAAATTTTTCTACTGCTAGGGCACAGTGTATATGAATGAAAAAGTTGTGAGGAATGAGTCATAAGGTCGGTAGCTTCGGAACCAAGAATCCAAGAGCTGGTGTACAACTTCTTTGAAGGATGCATGTCATATGAGATTAAAGATTTATATGAGAAGATTAATGAATTACCTTAAGAAGAAATCTCAAAAGATCTTAGTAACATTCTTAACTTTTTGATCTTTTCACTACTGAGACCCTTTATCTTTGATGCTTCATTAATCTTGATTTCCTTAGTTAAAGTAGATGTGATGGTATATGGGAAATTTGACTAGAATAAAAAAATTAGTTGATGTAAAATTGGCAATAATAAGGGTGCATCGGAGACTCCCAAATAATAATGTAATAGAAACAAGGGATGGTAGTAATTAATGCTACTAGATAAAGAAACATCCTAGAGAAAAGCTCTAAGGCTCTGGTCCCATGTTAGAATTTCTTTAAGAGAAAAATTTAGAAGAGAGAAATTTGTATGTTTTTTCTATCTAACTATTATAAGAAACATCAATATATATAGACAATATATACTTGGTAGGAGTACTAAAAGTTGGTATACCAACTCCCACCTAACACATTATTATTATATATACAAGAGAAAGAAAGAAACACTATTTACAAAAAATATGACAACTCAACATTTATAATATAAAATTGTTAACGTACCTATAAAAATTAATAAAAAAAGAATAGATAACATAAAGAGATAAAAATTAGAACACTGGCAAAAGTTTTTTATTTTCCTTTTCTTTTTCTCTCCAATTAGGTAGGGAATAAAAATTGTTCATAAGTATTTCTTCCTTCTCTCCCTTCCCCTTCTTATTTTATCATGGGTAATTTGAAATTTTCCTTCCTATTTTCTTTCCTTCTCCATTCCCCCCCCACTTTCCTCCATTTTAAACGAAGAACCCATTCATTTTATGTTAAAAGCAATTTCATTGTAGTCACATTCTTTATGGAAGAACTATTATAGCATCTAATTGTATTTTAGACCAGTAATAATAATTTTAAATGAAATCCCTATTGCAAATATATATATATATTATATATATACACATGTTAGACCTTAATGGATCGTAGCCTTAAGTTATGATTCTGTCAAGTTATAACTCTACTCGGCTTACTCTTTTTTTAAAAGAAAAAATTAAATCAAGGTTCTCAAACTTTCAATTCCATCTTGAATCACAAGATCACAAGTAGGTTGTAGAATTGGAATCGAAATAAAAGAGTTTTTTTTTTTTTTCACAGCCTATGTAAAACATTTTTTAACACAACACAAGGGACAATATATGTTTTTAATTCAAATATTACTTAGATTAAAACACGAAACCTAATATACATAGACAACAAATAGTAGTGGCACCTACATTATATATTTTAGACTTTGAAATTCAAATCCTTAACATATAAAAAAATAAGTCATTGGAAGATTATATCACCTAATTTCTAATTTTCTCTTGTTAAAATTCGACTTTTATAATTTAATTTTTAAAATTTGTGAAAATAGTCCAAAATAGCACGTACCTACGGTTAATTTCAATTAACTAGCGGTGGTTGATTGTTGGCAATTGGCTGGTCTAGTCTAACCGTCTTCGTCGGCCTCATTTTCTTCCTCGAATTGTTGAAAGTCCTCTCAATTTTGACCCGCCCTATTTTGAAGGTATTTTTCTTCGTTCTTTTCATAAATTTCTAACCCGCCCTATTTTGAAGGTATTTTTCTTCGTTCTTTTCATAAATTTCTAATCTTCAATCTCTTAATCTTAATCATTCAAATTTATGAAAATAGTCAAAATAGCATACATCTAAAGCTAATTTCTATCAACCAGGTTGGTTGGTTGTTGGCAATTGGCTGGTCTGGTCTAGTGTAACCATCTTCTTTAGCCAATACTCCACTATCATAAGAAGGTTGGCTCAAAGAACCTTACCTCAAAAACGGATTCGAAGCAATTTTTGTTGTCCCATCATCTTTCACTATTGCAATTCAGTCTATCAGTTCCTACAAGATCATTAATTCAACTCTTATCAATAACTCGTTCATAAATTTTTTATTTTTTTATGAGATACTCTTACTGTAAAGATCCCATAGTTGTTCTTCTTGAATTCCTTAGTTTCTTACTGATAATTGAATTTCATTGCTATTGAGCTACAAGAGATTATCCAAAGGTAATGGATAAAAGTGTTTATGATTTGCTTACTATTCATGATATCTCATTCATCCAATGCGCCATTAGTGATTCTTATAATCTAAATAAAATAGTCAAAGTTTCCTAGGTTTTTTATCATTTCAATTCTCGAAGGATGTGATATATTTCAAGTCTCAAAAGAATTTTAGGTCTTTCTTTTTAAAACTAGGGCTATAGATGAGTTGAAACTACTCGTGAGCTACTCAAGTTTGACTTGGTAATAACTTGAATTTGACTTGACTGCAATCGAGTTACTTCGAATTTGAGCTACTTAAGTAGTCATCAAGCTCGAGTATGAGATTCAAAACACTTGATTCAAGTAGCTTATAAGCCTATTTGAATTTTTCATTTTTTTTTATAAAAAAATTATAAAACTTACATTTTTCCCATTTTAAAAACCTATTTCCTTACCTTGTTTTCCCCCTAATATCCAATGGTCCACATAGTTTAATTCATTTCAATAGGAACAATCGGGCCTAATCAAGTCAAGTTTGAGCTTATCGAGTACTAATTTGAGTTGAGTTCGAGATTAAAAAATGAACTTTGACTGATTTCGAGCTTCACGCTGTATCATTTCGACTTGATTCGTTTAGAGCTCGATTTGAAACTCTTCGAAATATACCTTATGTATTAAGGAAATTTTATAAAAGGAAAGAAATAGACATATGGGTCTAAAAGAATATAAAAAGAAATTATATCTTCTAATCTAATTACTTTAATACCCTTAATTGTTGAGTATTTCCTAGGTATTTCATTTATGATGCCAACCTACTTGTGAAAATAACTAGAGTTAGATGGCAAGGATCAAATCCGAAAAAATTTGTTGTCTTCTTCGTATTTTTACAAGCGTCTAGTAAAATTTTCACTATTTTTGGATAGGTAATTTTTTACTTTTTTTACATAATCGATGCAATAATTTGAAATTTTTTGTATTTTTAATTTTCTAAAAATATTAATCATGATATGTTAATTTTTTTTCTAGATTTTTCATAGGTAGTTATTTATTTTTTTCTCTACTTTTGATGTGACTTGTCAGCTTATTTGCCTTTCTAAACTTAGCTTAAGTCGCGTACTTACGAGCTAATTTTAGGACGTGATTTGGTAAACTAGTCATATACGTATAATTTTACCATAATTAGACGAAAAAACTATCAAAATACAACAAATTTGCCACATACTAAAATCAGACAAAGTTACTACAATGTGACAAACTTACCATAATGCAATGATAAATGTAAAACACATCTATGCGTTAAACAATATGTACTTATCACAATACGACCAACTTACCAAAATCTGAAAAATTTATCATTTAGCACTAACAAACAAAGTAACAACTTACTAGAATATAACAAGTTTACTACATTCCAAAATTAGACAAATTTAGCACAATGCAACGAAGTTACCAAAATTCAACAAAAATAGTATATACCACAATTGGACAAACTTACTATAATACAACATACTTACCACTTTCAAAAGTTCATATAAAATCGACCTATCAAAATACAATAAAAATATCATAATAAGACAAATGTGCCATTTAGCACTAACAAAAAAGGTACCAAAATGCGACAAACTTATCAAAGTATGACAAATCTACCACTTAGTACTAAAAGAAAAAACTATTAGACAAACTACCAAAATGCGACAAACTTACAAGAGTATGACAAATCTATAACGGGAGTCATTTCACGGCATCATCTATTGGTATTCTTAAAGGAGTGAACAAAGATCAACAAGCTGGGAAGTAATCAAGTAGCATGTGTAAAGGAACTTTTCTAAGCTATCCAAGGCTAGCAGCCGTCTTTACTAATGCTGGCGGTGTACTTTAGGAGTTGTGCGAAGTAACGGGTGTGGATGAAAACATAGAAGCTTGGGGTGACCTAATCCACCGGCTCAAAGCTAGAATGCAGATTTTCATTTATTCTGTATTTCTTAATTTTGCTTGTTGGGTACTATTATGAAAACCCTATTGTAATGAACCCTAATTAGTTTTAGGATATTTTGACAGTTGTTATTAAGAGTTTTTCGAAAGTTTCTTTTATCAATCATTTTGTTGATTGTGGTGAGATTTTTGTTCTTATCAATCTTTGAGGTTGTGACGAACAGACCATCCAAGTTAATTTGTGCGTCATATCAAATTAGCTAGGTTGTACTTCGGGTTATTCCTAGTGCGTAATATCCTTGAATAACGTTGTCCATATCGTTTTCTTTCTTCCTAAATCCATATGATACAAAAACCCATATTACAAATCTATGTCTAATTTGCGATTTACAGTATCAAGGGTTTTAGCACATCACATATTGGTATAAGAGCTAAGGATCCACGTTTCTGTGAATATGGATCTGAAAATTCATTGATCAAAGCATGGTTGTGACAACGGGGCAATTGGTAAGCAAAGATTTGATCTTTTATGTTATTAGGGTTTGTTGGATTGTGATTTAATTCCTAGGGTTTATGATATGATTTAGGTTTATATTTTGGATTGTTATTTGTGAATTTGGAGATTGTGAATCATGTTGAATTAGGGTTTGATTGGTGTGATATTAAAAAAAAATTAGATTTTGTATTAAGGATGGGGATGAGAAATTGTGAAAGTTCTCTTGATTATCAATTACAAAAACTTACTGATGCGATGAATAACCTTGATTCTATATTCAAGCAGAGGTATCCACAATTGTTTAATGATGATGATTGGAATTTAGAATGTAAACGAAGTTTGGGTCAAGGACATCTTGAACAACAATGTCCAAATGAATATGCTATAAGACTTAATAATGGAGTTCCTATAATTTTTTAGGAAGATGAAATTGAAGGGAAAGTGGAGTAGTAGGATTGTTTGGTTGTTGATGATAGTGATGATGTTCTTGAAGAGATTCCAAAAGATGATCGTGTCTTACAGGTGAAACACCTGTATGTGTACCTGAGATAATACCACTTCTCATAGAGACAAGAACTAATGAGATTGTTAGGTATTTTCATATTGATTTCCCTACAATTCATCCCTTATATTTTGATGCATTGATGGGACTACCGAAGATTAGGGATCATTGTGATATTATTATTCCTGTGAGATCATATGAACTATTTGTGGCACTCATTGGAGTTTATTTGATGCTTTTATATATTGGAGGAGTGTTCTATTAGTTCATAGTGAACTTGCAGAGTAGATTGAGAAGTATGAGTAGTTTGCTCATAAGTTAATTGCTGCTACAAAATTTGTTGACTCATGTGAGGCACCTCTCTTAAGAATATCAATTAGGAAGTATGGTTTTACTAATTTGTTTGACAGAGTACCTTTATCTGAGGAGGAGGTGTTTGATGTTGGTTAGCATGTAGTGATTAAAATGGGTTGTCATGTTACATATGACAGACTTGTATTTTGTCATTATGATTTTAAACACACTGGTAGAGAAAAACACACTTGAATGATTAAAGTTGATGCTGCACTATTATAGGAGCTTGTATTCAAGGGAGGATTTGTAGATCATACGCTGGGATTGAGCTTAGCTGGGAGATATTGCTTTACCATGTTTGAGTTTTGCAGGTTGATCTTTGATCCGAATGGATATGTTTTTCATCAAGATTTGAGGACAAATCTTCAATAATCCTAGGAAGATGATGGGAATCGTTTCATGTCCTTATCTATTAGTATACTTGAAGAAGTGAACAAAGATTAACAAGCCAGGAAGGAATCAAGTAGCATGTGTAAAGGAACTTTTCCAAGCTATCCAAGGCTGGTAGCCGTCTTTACCATTACTAGCGCTGTACTTTAGGAGTTGTGCAAAGTAGTAGCCATGGATGAAAACATGAAAGCCTCGGGTGACCCTATACACTCACTCAAAGGTGGCTATGTTGAACCCCAATGTCGATGGCATTGAATTATAGGACGTCGGCGTATCTTGTCGGCCTTCGACATAGAACGCAGATTTTCATTTATTTTGTATTTCTTAATTTTGCTTGTTGGGTACTATTATAAATACCCTATTGTAATGAACCCTAATCAATTTTGAGATATTTTGACATTTGTTATTAAGAGTTTTTTTCAAGTTTCTCTTATCAATCATTATGTTGATTGTGGCGAGATTTCTATTCTTATCAATCTTTGAGGTTATGGCGAACAAACATCCAAGTTAATTTGTGTGTCATATCAGATTAGCTAGGGTGTAGTTTGAGTTATTCCTAGTGTGTAATATCCTTAAATAATGCCATCCATATCATTTTCTTTCTTCCTAAACCCATATGATACAAAAACCTAAATTACAAATATGTGTCTAATTTGCGATTTACATCATCAAGGGTTTTAGGCACATCAATCGACCACTTAGGACTAAAAGATAAAACTACCAAATAAACTACCAAAATTAGATAAACTTACTAGAATATGATAAATTTATCACTTAGTACTAAAAGATAAAACTACTAAATATGATGAACGTACCTGAATACAACAAATATATCATTTAACGCTAATAAACAAAACTACCAGAATACGTTGAACATTCCAAAATATGACAAATTTATTATATACCAAAATCTGACAAAGTTACCACAATGCGGTAAGTTATCATAATCCGACAAAAAATAACACATACTATAATCGACGAACTTATTACTTCTAAAAGTTAGAGTAAAATCAATCTACTGAAATAGAACAAACTAACCCCAATCGAACAAAATTATCACTTAGTACTAAAAGACAAAACTACCGGATAAACTATCAGAATATGACAAAATTATCAGAATCCAATAAGTCTACCACTTATTGTAATCAGATGAACTTACCAAATTGCGACAAAATTACAATCCAATTAAAATTTTATGTTTAGTCAGATGGCCACGTTTTAATTGTGTTAATCCAAAGGTGCAGATTTATCTCCTAAAATTAAGACATAACTTGGCAACTTGAGCTAAGACAATCTCCTTTATATATTGCTTTTAGGGTATCTTGTTACAATATGGCATATTTAGTCAATATTTTATTACTCTTTATTTATTATCATTTTAGGTGACAAATTTTGTTTTATGTTTGAAGCATGCACTATTTCTTTCGTGGTGATGTTTTCATAAGATGTACTTATAAATTTAAATGTATATTAGAGGTTAATTTTTACTTTATGCGGAGATGTTAAAATTACCCTTAATATATCATTTTATTTTCACCATGTGAGGTTAAATTAGTGATATTACTAGTATATATAATTAATTCTAAGTTTTTAATTACATATTTTTTATACTTCATCTTAATTATAAGGGTTAATGTCATATTTTGATACTTATCCTTTTTGTAATTTCAGATTTTTATCAATTGTTCTGTAATATGGTTGTATGCATGCGTAATATTACTATTTTAGTAGGGAAAAAGGAAATTAATATTATTAAGTTTTGAAAAATTACGAAAATGCCACTAGGACGAAAATAATTTTAGTTTTAAGCAATTTAAATCATCTCTTAAAAGGACAAGGTTGTAAATGGTCGACCTCGCCTCTTCAATAGATGAGACTATATAACTTTAATGACCCCAGATTTTGATTTCTTCCCCCTTTTCGATGAATTCGACGTGATTTGCTGGTATATCTCATTTAACCAGCACCACCTATGTATCAGTTCGTCTTATTTCGAATGACTTTTCACAAAATCCATATTTCAAGCTCAATTTCCATACATAAGTTGTTCGAACTTATCCTTTGATTTTTTTTCATGATTTCTAATGTTGTCTGATGTTGTACTGTGTTTAAATTGGTTTATTGATGCTACATTGATAATTGTTGAAGTCATACTAATAATTTTTAAGAAGATTTGTGCTAAAAAATTCAACAATATATATATTTTGAAGTTTCATTGGGTTACAAATCGATGAAACTCCCTTTCTAATGCAGCATCATGTTAAATTCGTTGTTATATGATTCTGTATAGTGTTAACTTTTCCTAGTTCTCTAATGTTCAAGTTGATAATTTATGATGTTCACATTGATAATTTTTTTATATTCATCCATCTGATGTTGTATTTTTTAGAAGCCAAAGTAATGTCTTTTTAAATAAACACTTGAATCATAAACCAGTAATGGTAAACATAGTTGACAACAAGGAAGTACAATCCATAACAAATTGCCATGTTTGATGCATTCGAGCTTGTTTTTTTTCTGAATTGACGAGATAGAGGTGGATATGGACAAAGCTAAGCTGTGGTACATTCTCATTACAACATTGTGAAAGAGAATGATGGCATGGGTTATGATAGGTGACCGTTTACTATAGTTCGTATGGGTAGGAATTTTACCTATGAGCATTCCCTGGCCATAATATGTAGTCAACTTAAGATAAATAAGACTACACATTGGGTTAAGCTATTCCATAGGGTTGCACTAAGAGACAAAACACTAATATCATATGGTTTCAATAACCAATGATGATGCTGCTCAGGACTTGTTGGTGTATTCAAATGGTTTAGTGTTAGTATATGTGTAGATATTTGAAAAGGAGTTGTCACACGTACTTGAGGCTAATAATAATAGATATATTGACTTTCATGGTAATTTTGGAAGCCAAGAATATGCATATCAAATCCTTCATGCTACCCATACATCAGCGACTAGTAATGTTTATATGAGTAACTTTGAAATGGATACACTACAGGGGAATAGTAAGATTGATATTGAGGTGATGCAAATGATTATAGTGAAGATGGGAATGAAGGGGGTTTGAGGTTGCTCTAGTTGATCACTGAAACCCATGGATCACAAAAGAGCATCGGTTGACACCATTCTGCTCCTCCTACAGATTTGGATGCAGTAGGGTGCTCAAAGCCAATGCCATTCTTCACAATAGAAGTAGGTAGTAGGTATGCTGCATTTGATATGAGCAAGAATTGAGTGCTAGAGATTTGAGTTTCAGTGATAAATTTAAGGTAGGAATGCAATTTGAGAGTAAAGATCATCTCATAGGAGCAGTTAAGATGTGGCACATATTGAATCATTACAACTTCAAGATAGTAGGCTTTGATTGAAAGTTAAATGTATTGATGCCCATAGCAAGGGTTGTAAGTGGAGACTTATAGCATGCTATAAGAAGCATGGGAGGTGGTTTCAAATTACCAAATATGAAGGGGCTACACACATATTTGGACGAAATCATTGGATAAGATCATTCTTAGTTGGACTCTTATGCTTAAGAGTTCATATGCAACAATTCACACCCCTTAGCTCCTCAAAGGAGGTGCTCAATACTACTTGATGATATTGGTGAGGGGATCACTTAGATGGATCAATACCTCATCCCATTTTATTAGCACAATGCACAGGGTGGTAATTGGGACATTTATTCAATAGAGGAAAGGCAAGTGGAGGCAATAGTAGATGATTTGGGCATTTGTTTTTTCCATCTATTTATTGTATCCATTGTGTATTATTTTTTATATGGAGACATGAAATATAATGCATGCATTTCTAATTTTGCATTTCTTTAAATTTCCCATGTATGTTGTTGGTGGAGAGATGTTTTTGTTGAACTACTGGTATTTGATGTTGACATTTGGTGGAATTACTGGAAGAATAGGGTAATGGGATATACTTGTGCATTTTACACTTGATTGTAGAATCAATTTTGGCAGGTGAATTTGTAAAACTACAGGTGGATATATCAAAGATATTAATGAAAAAGCAGCAAGGGTTACAATTTTGCTCCTTCAAGAGACAAGGTCAGTGTACTTAATTAACATTGTACTTGATTAACCTCATCTCTTGAAGAGATGAATCAGTGTATTAATTAACTTCGGGTCTTAAAGAGATGAAGTCAATGTAATATATATAATTTGTCAGATGAGATATGACACTTACAATCTCATCTATAAGGGTCATTAAGGTTATGACAGCATTAGTAACCCACTTTTTTGTCATTGATTGTGATTAACTACCTTTTTTGTGATCAATTGTCTTTGTTGGCTTTTTTAGAATTGTTTCCAAAACCCTATTAAGTAATGTTGAGTTTTTCTCAAGATTATTTTTTGTTATTTCTATTGATTCTCTTCATGCATCATATTCGAGAAGACGGATGGTTCATATTCTTTATTTTATTGCATTTCATTATTGGATACTTATAAACCCTTGAAATAGATTTAGAATTAAAACACATAATATTAAGATCTTCAAGGAACATTAACCATTAAGGTCTAGATTTTATGAAATGGATAAGGAAATTTGACCCAATGACCTAAAGAAGATTGATTCAAAAGAAAATGTACATGAAGAGATGAAATCTCAAGTCAGTATCACTTGATACTTAACCGTAACTTAAATTTTGAATTTTCAAATATAAATGAGACTTTAAAATTTGGAATGTAAGGAGACCTTAAAAAAATAAAATAAATAATAATAGTTAACTCCTAAGATTTTTAATACCATTTAATGCAAGACTCAACGTACATGTATAATTATAAATTGAATATATTTTCATAAGATAGTAATTCTTCTAATATATAATATATATTAAAAAAATGAAAAATGATAATAACCAAAGCAGACATGTAATATGCATGAAATCTGCCTAACACATAGCTAGGATTCATAGAGGTAATTGGAATTTTGGGAAAAGGAAAAAAAAAAAATTAATAAAGACACATATCTTTCATCTTAATAAATAAGCTGGTTTATGACTGGATGTGTTGAAATGATTTTGCATGGAATAATGCTATGGCAGAAAATCACATAAGTAAAATTCCTCAAATATTTGGCAAAAATTACCAGCAGCGGATAGCAAATAACTTCATCAACTAGGCTAAACAAAATGTACTAAAAACATGGGCTAAATGAAGCCACACTTCCTTGTTAAGGCACATGTGAAAGTAATACAGTAAATTAACAATTTTACCCTTTGGAAACTATTATGAAACAACAAGACGAGCTATTAGAAGCATTAGGAAGTTAAAAAATCTTAATGGGTGGAACTAATTAATGAAGAGCGGTAGATTGGAGGGGCTTCATTAGTTAGGCTTAAATTGTTGGAGGAGGACTCGTTACTAGAAGGATAATGGAAAGCATCATGCCAGTAAGCCCTTAATTCTACTTAGAATATTATCTAATTAATAAAAATATTAAATCAACTACAAAAATAATAAAATAAAATAAGTGAAATAACATTGTTCTAACATAGTTCCATATAAAAATTATCAAATTGATAAATTCCTTAAAAAAAAATTATGCATGTTATTTGTTTATTACCTAATCATAATAAATTATGATCAAATTCTTGAATGATCTTGCTTCCATGGAATTAATTTATATGCTAATGAGAAAAATTTGTAGATTACATACCTTGACCATTTCTTATTTAATCTTCCTTGTCTAACACAATTAGATGACTTTATAATTAATATATGCGTTAAATTATAAATAATCTAAAAATGCTGTCCTATGAGAATTATATAATATTAAATATGCGATGAATAACCATTATTGGATGTTTTAGTCTCAAAATGGGTTTAGTACCCGTTTTCTTATCTACATAAATCAATAGAAACATTTTCATGAATATTAATGTCAGATTGTTCTAGGAAAATTAATTACGAACTGAAGAAAGACATATGAACTGTTTCCTAGAAACTATTTGGTACTGAAGAAAGGCAAGTGAACTTGTTTCCTGAAAACTTTTTGGTCAAATTAGTTTATTAGCCTTAAATGTATTCTATAATAAATTGACTTATGTAGGTTTGGCTAAAAGATTGAGCAAACGGACTTTAAATTCTTTTCCAATTTTGTGTTAAATGATATGATCAATTGTTTCGAATTAACTTTCACATGTGCTATATAAAAGGGGGCTTTTAAGTTGGAACCCCTTTTGACAAAAGAAAGTATTAGCTTCACTATTATATAAGATATGCATAAGTAAACTTGATAATTGCATGTTTCATTAATATATTTTTGATAAAATTAGTCTATGTAGGTGATTTAAGTATGGTAAGGCTCTAACATGATATAGTACTACTACTTGAAAATTTACTCCTTCCATAAATTTTTGTTTAAAATATGTTGTTGTAAAACTAATTTAATATCATTTGATTATACTACTAGACCTAATTTTAGCTCTTTTGTTAGTATGTTTGTAGTATTATTAAATTGTGATGCTTATACCTATTTATGTTCCAATAATGATTTTTTTTTCACATCATTCTATTCTATAACTATTTAAAACTTGATACAATCAAACGATGCTAACAGTCTCATATTAATTATAATAATACGAAATATTTTATGATGTTACGAGAAACATGGCTTTTGACAAATCTTTCCAATATAATTGTACATTTTGACATGATTAAGATGGTATACTATAAGTAATGTTTTACTTCTATTTATTAGTTTTCTAAAGAAAAAGTTTTACCATAAGGTACTTATAGATTATTTTACAAGATATATTAAATAATAATGGTTGATAAGGAATAAGATGTATTAAAACTTGTATAATGAAAGATAATTATTATTATAGATTTAAAATTATATAAATAACTTAAAGTTTCTATTTAGAGCAAAAGAGTAAGAATACATAATGAACATTATGATTAAAAATTAAATACACCATTTCTATAATTTTATGTGAAAACAAAATGTAGACCTTCTTCATAGGAATCACCGATGATGTGGAGTTCAACATTCTAAGTTGATCTACCTTCAAGGTAAATAGGATCAATACTTTACCGCATTTTGGAGTACCATTTTAAGGTAATTGGAGGTTGAAGTGTATCCATGGTTGTGATTATAGAATAGCTTAGGTGTGTGCATGCAAAACCTATGCTTGTCCCTGACTTGCTGATGGTATCTGAACTTTATGTTATATTATTGTAGTAAATTGTGATGTTCTTAAAGTGTTTGCAAATTAGTTGATCGCCCTCAAATGGAGCTAAATAAAAATTTAACTAAAATTTTAAAATGTCACGCATTGCAACCCAGTAGGGATCGATTAGGATTCTATGATCAAACACTGACCTTGAGAAGAGTTGGCAAAGCCCCCTTTTCCTATCCCTAAGGCCGAATTAAGTGAAAGGAGAAGATGTCGTAGTAAGGTTAGGAACATCTCCAAGGATGTCTTAGGAGAAGCCGTAGCTCCATTGCACAAGCCTAGGTTTGATCGATTGTCATTTTACATCACATTATAAACTCCTCAACCTAGGCTAGAGTGCGATTATTTTCTCTAGTCTCAAAATAGACCGAGTAACATCATGCGGATGGCATTTACTTATTCATGCATTGCATTAATTAATTGTTTGATAATCCTATTTGTCTTGTATAAATGAATTTTTACCTTCATCCCTCTTATTGAGCTGTGGTTGTTCATTCCCTTATAAATTTTCTTGTAGGTTATGATTGACTTAAGTATAGTTGCTAATATTACTATGGATCCTCAAGTGTGTAATAGTGTGAATAAGAGAGAGTTAGAAGATCTGTTTTTTGCATTTCAACTTTTATTTTTGTTAATGGTATCAATTGGATAACTTGGGCAGCGTAGTCTGATTTGGAAATCATAACTTAGTAATTATAAATAATTCTAATGGTATTTTGTATCAGTGTGAAATGAAATATCCATATATTATTGTGGTTAATTATACTTTACTATTGAGCTGACGTTACTTCAGAGTGGGTTGGTTGTTTGTGCCTTATATATACTAGGCTATGATAAAAAGCTAAGTGGTGAGCTTCTGCCATAGGTTAGTGTATATGGTAGGACTGTTATAACTAGATTAACTTGAGGCGTGACAATGCCCATAAAAATTTATAAAAATCACAAAACATAAAAATTTTATAATTCTATACTTTGTATTCGTCTAAGGAATTCTACTATGTAATTTTGACATGGGTTTTATCTGTATCAACAAGTAGTCACTACATTCTCAAGTTACAACATCGTAACTACTTGATGAAATTCAACCCATAATGGCTATTCTAAAGCTTAAGCTTGGTTTCAAGTGCATGTTGGTTCGACAACTTCTCAAATAGATGGTGAATTAAGGGTCAGGATCCCTTTATGATGCCAGTAGCTTCATAAACACATACAGACAATCTAACCTCGATCAGTCTTTTCATGCACCAAGGGAAGCATTTTGAGGACTTGACACCTTAGGAAATGGAAAAGGAATATAAAAGGGCATAAAAAATTAACAAGAATAAGAAAAGTGACTAAACTTCGAAAACATCCTCGGTGACAATTAAGACTCTTTTGGCATAATCCGTCACTGAGGAATCTTTTCCAATGGTTATGAAGTTGCCTAATTTTAAGATATATGATAATATGATTGACGTTCATAAGAACTTGCACTATTATAAAGACTAAATGTTGTTTTTGACTTCAATGATTCATTTTTCGTAAAGAGTTCCCCAAAACACGAGAGAAAGCAACCTATAATTAGTATCATTAGTTACTTGTTAGCTTTATCACCAACTTTAAAGAAACTGACAATTGCCTTTCAAAAGCACTCTGCGGTTTGTCATCTACTTAGGAAAGATACCTTATCTTTTTCTTAGTTAAACAAAGAAAAGAAGAAATTGTGCAAAATTATGTTACTTAGTTTAATCAAGAGATAACAAAAGTTGATGGTCTCAATTTGAGTATCACTATCCAAGTAGCTATCCAAGGAGTTTGTCAAAGTGAAAGTCAACCACTCACCAAAAACAAACCTAAAAACATTTGAAGAATTTTATGAATAGGCTGGGAAGTATATACGATAGGAAGATCTCATTCTCACTCAAGATTAGGTTAAAAAGCTAAATCATGACCAATAGAAATATAATAGTCAAAAGAAAGATAGAAGGTCTATTAAGGACCAACTAGTCCCTCTAGAGGATCGAGGTAGATCAACCTTTAGGAACACAAAGTATCAAGGTTGAAAGAGATTCTAAAATAAGAGCTTTATGCCATTTAGTTGGCTACAAGAGGAATTCTTCTTTATATATGGGTCTTAGATATTTTATTGCAACCTAATTTGATAGAGGGTAATCTTAGCCATCACAATAGAAGCAAGTATTGTAATTACCATGGAGTTATGAGACATAATATCAATGATTGCATACGGTGAAAGCTACAATATAAGAAGCCATAAAGTATGGATTCTTGAACCATCGAACAGAATAGAAAAACCCATGGAATGAAGGAAAGCAGATTGATGATGATGGATCAACCAATTTATGATGATGCATATGGTATAATCAAACCATAATTAAAGGATTTCATCTGACCTCCTTTTCAAATAACTGTATGATATGGATAAAATCTGTGTTAGAATTACATATCCAAATTCCTCCAATGAAAACGAAGTATATAGTTATAGGATTTTTATATTTTATGATTTTTATAGATTTTTATGGGTTTTCAATAATCAAACTCAATAAAATAAAGGATATGAATGATCTGTCTTCTCGGATATGACACACCAAGAGAAGAATCTAACTAATTGTTTCATTCAATCGATATGATGCACAATCAATATAAATAACAAAGAATAATCTTGATAAAAAAAATTAATATTTCTCAATAGGGTTTTGGAAATAATTCTAAGATAGTGAACAAAGGCATTTGATTACAACAGATGACAAAAGATGGGTCACTAGTTCTATCATAACCCTAGTGATCTTTATATACTCCCATAAGTCGGGCGACAAAGGAACATAAAAGCCTAAACAAAGATAAAAGCAAACTATAAAATAGACAATTAAAATAGGATAGGAAGGCATGCTGCTTGGCACAAATGTGCATTGGAGAGTGAGATCCTCTGGTCCATAATTAGGCATTGAAACGACTATTTTCATGGCTGTGTGTACAGGCATCGACTTAGGTATAGCCATGCCATAGGGGGTTATCTCCTCTGTAACTTATTTTCTCCATAAACAACATACTTACGTCCTCATATGCAGGTGTAGCTTCCATCACAAGCATGGTCACGAGCATGTGCTGGACCATGCATCTCTCTAGTGCTTCATTTGCTTGCTTCGCATCAATTACTGTCTTAGGCATGCAGGTATGTCACACCCTAATGGGTACTCTAAACATAACAGTCCGCCACATTCAATATTGAAGCTTAAGTATAACAACCTTAGTCATCTCAAAAGTCTCGATACCGAGTGTAAGGCGTACTTTCACGATCGTAGTGGACTAGTCTTTGGATCATGCCATTTAAGCAGTTATACACAATAGCAATCAAGAAAACAAATCATAATAATATAACTAAGGTTCATAAGAAAACTATTAAGGAGTCTTTACAACATTAAGGGGCATTCCCCTATTAAAGATAACTAAGTCAAATAAAGAGTCTGTCATAAAATGGTTCACACTTTTAAACTTCTCTTAGAATGCATGTCTACTTCTATCTTGCATTTCTATCCATAAGATCTCAACTCAAAAGCATTACCTGGGTAAAATAACCTCCCAGTTCTAACCAAAGGTATGAGAACTGCAAAAGATATCTAAGAGGGTATAAGCTACTAGCTTAGTGAGATTTATATCCATAAATAAACACTCAACATTCAATAATCAAATCAAGTTTAGTTAACTAGTCGTATGAGATGCACAAGCACGTGGGCAAACAACACATATAATTTTTCTAGAATCATATGTTTGAATGGATTTACCCCTCCATTCGGTGGTTAGGTGTTTCAGACCGTATAGGCCACTATTGTATAACATAGTTCTGTGATAATTCTTATCTTTAACAACTTTCTTGCGACAATAAAAGGTATTATAATCCAACTTACTTGTAGCTTATTTCTGAGCCACTATATAGCTGCTAAATAAGTTTTTATTCAGATGTTTTCTCATCGCTAGTTGATCGAATGATGCCTCGTCGCTTTATAGAAATTGCAGAATTTGAATCTCCATACTAAGCTTTGTCCCACCAAAAGAATAGTAATAAATGCAATGAACTCACCCGATGACATGCATGAATTATTTTAGTTAAGTACTCATAGCATAATTAAATAATTTGTGGGTGATCATAGAATTGCAAACAATCAATCTTATACTAGATCAAACATTCATTATAAGTAATTCATGCCTTGATATACTTAATCGTAATTTCAACCAAGTATATAAAGTACATGCATTTTCCATTTTATCTTTTCCTTAACTCTAATGCCACTATTTTACAAGCAAAATCATAAGTGCAAATATGTAAGAAATAAACTCACTCGGTCATATTAGAAGTTCCTTAGTCGAAATAGTCTTCTGGGTAGGATAGCTCGGACTCCATGTACCTATACAAAAGAAATACCCGAAATGAGTGTTTCTTGGAAGTTTTGCTTAAACTTGTAATTCTATTGTTACTAGGTTCATCAAAATTCGCATAGAAAGAAGTTCCAACTTAAAATGGCTATAACTTGTTCATTTTAACTCGAAATTTCGCATATGATATACCGATTTTTACCTACTCGAAAAGATCTATTCATTTCTAAGGTTATTTTCTATATAAAAGGTTGTTTGGCTTCCCAAAAGCCTCGGTACATAAAACATGAAATCCCAGTTTTTGCAAAACAATTTCTAAACTCAATTTTAATAAAAAATTCTTTTTGGAAAAATATAGATATATATATATAGTTGGAAAATCCTTTGAGTATTTATATAGACTCATATTATATGCAAGATTCTAATGGTGTTGTCGCAACGATTATTTTTCGTAAAACAATTTATTTTAAAGGTGTTAAAACTTAACAATTTCTTTCTAAGTGTTTTGGAGATTCCTTAGGTTATTGTAAACAAATATATTCTTAGTTTGTTATCTAATTTCTTTCTCAAAACTAGTAAATTCCCTTTTAACTTTTAATCTTTTACAAACTTTTGCTTTGTGGCAAAAGTAAGTTTCCAAAGTTTTTATCAAGTCATGGATAGCCTATGGTGATTTTTAACTTGTATATTTTTCCTTTTTAAAGAAATAAATGGTTTTGTTAGAAAAATCTTCTTATCCTTGTATTCTCATCTTCTAAGTTCTTTGAAATAGATTTTATTTTTAAAACTTAGTTCCTTATGTCTTCTATCAATTTTTCCATGGAAATAAATTATTCTTTTAAGTTGTTGATAAGATTCATTGTTTTTTAAAACCATCATACTTATATCCTTTTTATTTCTTTTGAAAATGAGTTTATTATTTATATACTTGGAAATCCTTTATTTTATATGTGAGTTTATAGATTAGAGGGTTGATTTCTATCTTAACTTTGAAAACTAGCCTTATTCTTAGTTGTTGTTATGGAGTTAGTTTAAATCCTACAAGTAAACTTTATGAAAACTTTGTTTACCAAGAAAATATTTATGCTAAGCTTTGATAAACTTTATGTAGTTTATAAAAGAAAATGTTTATTTTATTGGTAATTTCTTTTATGAAATCATCTTTGTTGTTATTAAAGAAAAATCTTGGTGAGTTTGAAAAGAAGTTGAAAAATGATTTTCCTATGTGCTTAGTAACAAAATCTTGATTTTAGAGATAACGTCATATATTAAAAGAGTTTAGTTTCATTTTTATTTGTTAAGGAAAGTCTACTTCAAATTTTTGTTGAGATAAGATCATTATAATGATGCATGTACATGAGCATAGAATATAAAAATGGTGAAAATATATGAGAAGCAAATTAATAATAAGCAAGATAATATCTTAAGTATTGGAAACCTTAGCTTCATCAAGGTATCTTGGTCAAGCATTAGGAGCCTTAGCTTCATCAAGGCAACCCGATCAAGTATTGGGAGCCATAGCTTTATCAAGGCATCCCGAGACTAAGTCCCAAAAAGAAAAAGAAAAAAAAAGCAATAATAATAAGTTAGAGAAAATTAGTGATCATTAGGCTCTCAAAGTATATATAGATATACATATACTTAATAATATATATAGAGTTAGATTAGAATCATAATAACAACAATAGTAACAATAATAATAATAATAACATAATAGCAACAATATAATAAAATTGGAACTTTATGTGCAAGAACAAAACATGAACATATTGTTATTTTTATTACTCATATGAGTTTCAAAACAACACCATGGTCATGTTTAGTTATATGACATGGGTATAAAAATATTGGTAGGAGTTTTTACATTTGAGTGTTTATGTGGTAGGAAGTAGAAGATGAATATGGGATTATGTGGTTAGAAATATGTGGTAGATAGCTTGTATATAGAGAAGGTTTGTGTATGTATTTAGTAAAAGAGAGTTTTGGTAGAGAGAAAGTTTGGAGAGAGGATTTGTGGAGTGATTTTGGAAGAGTTTTGTTATGGAATGGATGTGTAAAAGAAGTGAAGGGAAATGGGGTATTTATAGAATTTTTGGAGTAGAAATTAGATGTAACAAAATAATTTGAAAAAAAATTAAGAAAGAAAAGGGGAGGATATGCGCCAGTTTTGAGGAAATAAGGGGGAGAGAGAGTTGATTTTATTTGTATTTTGTAAGAAAATAATTAATATGTAAGATATGATTTGATATAAGATGTATTAAAAAAAAAATAAGAAAATAAGTATATAGGTAGTAATGAAAAGTAGAGATAAGTGAATACTAATAGTAGAGAAGTATAATGAATAGTAAATAAGACTAATAAGTTACCGTAGTAAAAAAAATACACATATAAAGGCGATATCTGTAGTTTTTAGTTATCGAAAAATTACAAAACTGTTATTTTTGGATTTCTTGTATTATTACGAGTTTACTGGTATAAACGAAATATTTTTACCATCCGGTGTTCCCGGGCACGGTTTTCAAAAACTAATCTCATTCATATCCAAAAGACACTAGAAATCGACGTATTTGATATTCTTATACTTTCTTATATAATTACGAACCATTACAAGACATTATCTTAATTTCGTTGTCTAGGGTTTAAGAACACGGGATTGCCGGATCCAAACTATAGAGTTTTGGCATAGGTTTTTATTGCCTAGGGTTCCGATTGACTTCTGATTCCAGGTTTTAAACTTAAGAACCATCGAAAAATCTAGGGGTTTATAAGGTGAGCTTCAATACTTGTGAGTTTTCCTTCCAATCTTGTCTGTTCTCCAAGTTTAAGCTCTCGAGATCATGGCCAATAGCAAAGTACATCTAATAGCCTTGCAAATAATTCATCTTAGCTCCATTTAACTCATCAATAATGATCCGTTAAACTAAGTCCATCAATCCCTTAGCTCTAGATCGAGTTATTGATCCAACTAAACTATGATCCCTATCACGGCTTTTGCTATTGCTTCCCTGGTAAGGGGCACATTGGTTCTCAGTTCTATGTCTTTCAAGCTTTATCCCT
Source organism: Combretum micranthum (assembly GCA_024138025.1). Lineage (NCBI taxonomy): Eukaryota > Viridiplantae > Streptophyta > Magnoliopsida > Myrtales > Combretaceae > Combretum > Combretum micranthum. Next base: position 80,724 of record JAMXBD010000627.1, on the reverse strand, counting down.
TTTGGTGCTTATGGTTTATCATCTCTATGTTCTGCTTTGCAATCTGGCGCAAAATACTCTCCAAATTATTCAAGTGTTACTACTCTTACAATGAGTAAGTGGGAAAAGTATTAGGACTAGCATTTATGCTAGTGTTTATTTGGGGTTCGAGACACAAAACAAAGTCTAATTAGATTTTAGGGGCTAGATTCTAAGGCAATTTTGCTGTCCTTAGACATGGGCAACATTGAGGATTATGGTTGCTGGGTGCACAAAAGTAGAATGTATTGGAAGAAGAATGACCGAAGGAAGTAACTTTAGGAGTCATTTTCCTAAAATGATGCTAAATGTTGTTAGTTCAAACGTAGTAGGGGGCCTTTGTGTGCAGGGATAGATTATGGACCTGTAAAGGACCTCCAAAAGAAGATACAGTCAACGAGTACCTAATGGGGTTGCTTGGTGTAGCCACCCTAAGGCTTATGTCAATTTTTTTTTCTCTAAAATGGAAGTAGAAGGAAATAGTGTAGGGTAGTTACCAGTTTGACATACTTGTCTTTAAAATCTTACAGAGGAGGTAAATTTATAAGAGAATGACTCATTGCAGTTGGTGGTGTCATAGAGAACGAGGAGTAGTGAGAAGTTGTAAGCTTTTGCAGGGAATATAGGCATGAGGCCACGAATGCACGTCCTAGTTTCACTAAGAACAAGAATGACAAAGATTATAAGGGCATCTGATGAGTGACTTAAATCGACTTTACCGAGTGCCTAACTTGAGAGTTGGCTTGTTGAGTTTAGAGGGTTATTCCTAGCATTCAAGTGCCTGTGATGAATTAGATAAGGCTAAACTCAAGCTTCGTGGATGGTTCTAAATTTTAAATGGATCGGACTAAGTTTAGGGAGTTGGTGTGCCAAACTTAACCATCAACACGGATGCTGGTATGCCAACCTTAACCATCAACAAGTATGCTATATGAGTTTTAGATATCCATGGTATTGCAAATAAGTTGCATAACCCAATGCTTAAACTAAGGTTCTTTTGTTTTTACTTTCTCTTTATTTATTTAATAAATTTGGAGACGTTGGTTAGCTTCCCACCAAATGTGCTACCCTTAGGGGACATGAGCAGGTCACACATACTAGCATGCAAACATTAAGCAATAATCGAATTGATCATTTTTTTAATTTATATTATATTATATTATTTAATTAAATATGTAGTAAATGTATTTTATTATATTAATCAATGTCTATCAATTATAAAATAATTAATAATTTTATTAATATTAATAGAGATAATACATAAGATATATCAAGAGAGTATAATTAAGGATAAATATCATATTTGGTAGCTTTTTACCCATTTATATGATTTTTTCAGCCATACCCATTACTATGAATAGTCATTGGAATTTGAAAGTGTGACTTTTTTGTTTATAAATTTTTTAATAACAATTTGAATTAATTCTATTTATATAGTTAAATAAGAATAGATAAAGTTTAGAAAATTGATTATAAAAATAAAAAAGATCAAATTTGGTGTTTGAACTTTGTACGAAAACTTAATTTGACATTTGAAATTTAAAGTGATTAATTTAATATTTAATTAAACTTTTTATAGTTTTTTTTTTTAATTAACTCACTAATGCTATTTTTCTTGGATCTTGAAGTGAAAAAGGAGCTTATTGGTGCTAAGTACTATCAAGATAAGTAGTAAAAATTTTCAATGATGGGTAGTTTCTTCCACATTACCAAATATGCAAACCTTATAAAAGAGAGTAAAAATAATGATTAATCTTGCGTTTGGTATCTCAACTTTGCCAAGCCCCATTAATAATTTAGCCTAACGCAACCTATTAACCCAATTTGAACCTAAACATTACAACCAACGAGCCCACACTATGTTTATATATAATGTTACATTTCAATAAAGGCTCGTTAAAGTGCCTATTATGAAGATGACTTATTTTTAATAATCCGGCAATGTAAGATATCAAGTAACAAAATAATATCCTTTGTTTTTCAAAGAATCCACAATCATCTCTGGTTTTCTTTCGTATCTCTTCAGATCTTGCTACTCGTACTTCATGGTGCGTAGACTTGGCCAAGGTTTTTCTTTTCCCTTTGTAACACCCTGAATATATCCCCTTTTGTTTTTCCATTGCCCGTAAGTTTATATTTGACTTCATTGTACACTTCATTTGCGTCCAACATATTATATTTAATTGACTTCTAGAACTGAAATGGAATTTATGATGTTTAAATGCTCGAAAAAGTTTATATGGGTATGCTTTGTTTGTGTCTGCAGGATGTTATCCTCCTTGCCACCAGAAGGATACTGATGCCTCCTACGAAGGGTTCTGCAGTGCAGAGGCCCCGCTCCCGCACATGGACTAGTGTCCATGATAATATGCTTGAGGATGTGACCTACCTGTTGAAATTGTTGGAAAATGCATCAGATACTGCCATGTTGGAATAACTTTGTTACCGACTGTAATAAAATGGGTTTTCTATTTGTAGAATAGAAGAGATAAGATAAACCAGGGGATGAAGGTGCTGCTAAAGCTGATTCCCAATTCCAGTAAGGTGTAGGGTTCTCATTTTCTTCATTTATTTATTTATGGATTGTCTCCTTTTTCTTCACGGATATTCATACATTCACCTTCCAATATTGTTGGAGATGTACTCATTATCGTTTTGGATTCTTTACTTTCCATATTTTCTTAGATCCAAAAGATCGGAACAACATCGAGTACAAGCTGGAGGCGATCTTTGGAGTTTACAGGAAGCTTACATCATGTAGTATTTGAGTATCCTGTCACAGAGCCTTGAAGAGCTAACTTCTTGAAGTTTGATGGTTTTCATGGGCTTAGAGGGGCTTAGTGTGGCGATTTAGAGTGAGTGAGAGAGAGAGAGAGAGAGATGTAATTTAAACTTGGAAGCTTGAAATTGAGCTTCAATGGCTGCTGGGCACTCCTGTCCATTTTTGTTATACACAAAGTTGTCCCACATTGCTAATTTTTTTTGTTATACAGGAATGTGACAATACATTATATTGAAATAATGATATTATAGTACATAAGTGTGGGCATAGTCGTTATGGAATGGACTTGGTTAGAAATTTTAAGCGGGTGATGGGCTTGGTTAGGAAATGATCGTTGACCATAAGTAAATTTGTACCTATAATAATTATTATTATGATTTATACTAAATATAATTAGTGATAATAAGTAAAAAATAATAATTACAATAATAAAATAAAATATAAAAGTAGTAATATGTCATCACGTCGCTGACACACGGCATTAACCCTAAAATAATAACTAAACTATTATATAAAATATTTAATAATGCTTTTTTACTTGTTAAATTGAAAATTTATAAATTAAAATACTTATAAAAAATAATAATAATAAATTTATTACAATTTGTATCTTTTAAGCGGGTGATGGGCTTGGATTGTCTGTCTTTCATCTGTATTTGTATCTTTTTTAAAATGATATTTGTAAAATATATCCGATTTGCATCTAAATTTTATCTATATTTGTTCTATTTGATCTTTTTATGAGAACTGTCAACTTTCTTTTATCTATATCTATTTCTTGATAAATAATTTGTTAGAAAAAAGTTTAAAAAAGTGTCTGTATCTGTCGAAAAAAAGCCAAAACAAACATACCCATATCAGCGTTATTGAATTAGAGCGGTGAATGGGAAGCAAGTCGGACGGTACTAAGGTTTTTAAATCCCCCAGCTCCACGGCGACCGTTTATTTTTTGCATAAACCCTAATGGCAAAGTTGTTGCGCTTCACATCCACCGCCCTGAAGTCGGTAGCTTTGCAAAACCCTTGCTCCCGTTGCTACCACACAATCCAAGCTATTCCTCGCGAGTACACTGGAGCCGGTGTCTCCGCCCGTGACCGTGCACAAGGCCGAATCCCAGCCGTCGTCTTCTCCCAAGAACTCCTTGACATAAACCGTAGATCCGGATCTTCTTCCAGAAAGTTCCTAATAACTACTGAACAGAAACAAATCAAATCTATACTTAAATCGGTGGAGATTCCGTACTTCTGTTCCTCTACCTTTGGTCTCAAATTAGGGCTGGTTCGGGATCGGAAAAGCTCATCGAAGCAGGAAAAGTACTTCCCATTAAGGTAACCTTTCGAAGTTGTGGTAGCTGTTGGTGTTTTTTCAGATCATTATTATTGTGACTAATGAGTTAGGATCGATATTTTTTGTTAAATGGGTATGGTTCTCTTCCTTTTGTTGGGGTACATTGGACCTGATCATGAAGTGCTTAGTTTTATTGGAACTTTTCTTTTTTAATTCTCATTTCGGTTTTGCAAATCCTGTCAAATTTGCTTGTTTATGTTTAAGATTTAAACTTGATTTTCATCGTCGAGTTCGCTTTGGTTTCTTGCAATTTTTTTTTTTTGTTGGTGATAAACTAATCTCAATTTGGTTAGACGGGTAAATACGAGACTCAATCCAAATGAAAATTGTTTTCATTGATCAATTCATAGTTTTTGACTGTCAGTTGTTGAGATGAGTTGAGCTGAATGTCTTTGAACCGTTTTGATTCGGTTTTATTGAACTGGAGCCCAGCTTCAAGATAATGCAGGTCTTCACAAGAGATATTGTAGGGATCATTGAAACTGCTGTAAAAAACCTAGAAGAGGCTTATGGCTCTGAAGTTCAATAATCTAAGCTTAGGACAGTTTTTTTCTTTTTTTTTTTTTTTTTCCTGTCTTTATATTTTTAATATTTATAAATTCATATATTGAGTGGCCATTTACGTTCGATTTACTGGTTGTAGATTCATAGAGATGCGGAGACTGGGAAGATATTAAATTTGGTTTTTGTTTGGGCTGATGAGGGGTCGAAATTGAAGGTTGATGTGCCAGTTGTGTTCACAGGAGAAGATGTTTGTCCGGGTCTGAAGAAAGGTAATAAATTTAATGTAATTTGATTTGTTGTTTGGTGATTCTGCTGTATTACTTTAGATCTTAATTTATGAGTAACTCGTATTGCAAAATATGATTGTTCATGGTTAAACACTTAGTTATAGGGGGAATCTTTCATGTATATAACTAATAGCATGTTTTGGCTCTCCCCTCCACCCTCCACCCCACACACACCACCACCACCAACACCCCCACCCCCACCCCCACCCAAAAAAAAAAAAATAATAATAATTAATAATAATAATAAAAGAAAGGTAGAAGTTGTTTGCATTCAGCTCTAAGGCTCATGTATGGACTAAAGGCATTGTGAGGCTTCAAAAACCTTGGAAACAATTCTGCATGGCTTTTTGTTCCTTCTTAGACCAAACTCTCTTGCATTTTGATCTATTAAATTGAATAATAATATCACTTGTAATTTTAACAGTTTCAATTCATGAGGATGTCAATTAGATGTGATCTGATTTTCTGATTTTTTTTCCCTAGTGCTTTCATCTTGAAATGATCTTTGCTTTCTAATGCCGTTAAAATAGCTTGAGTCTTGGTTGCTAGATTTCTGTTTTGCTTTATAATACGACTAGATCCTTGAGCCATATTAATAATAAACACTGGAAGAATATGGCAGGGTGAAGGAATGAAAATTGCGAATAGTCTGTTAGCCACTGCAAAGAAATTGTCATCAGCTATTGTGTTCCTAGCATCCATAGGACAAACAAGTGATGAGAGACATCATAAACCACGTAATTGTTTGCTTTTGTGTGATGTTTTATGTCAGAAGCAGAATGTCTTCTTTACCATTTCAAGCTAGATTGAACCACCTTTTACTTCATCTAAACCATCATATAAGCATAATGTCTAATTGGTGCAATAGTCTTTATCTCGGAATTGAGTTATGGATCATTCCTTTGATAGTTTGTATGTTGATAATTTTTTCTTGCCTTGTTTTTATGTAGCAAATTGCTAATTATAAAATAACCTAATGAGTTGATCGCAATTCAATTTTTAATGCTCTTGGGACCCCATCGTGGTGATTCAAGGCTTAGAATAGTGTTTTTGGTGATTCAATTGTGGATATAAGCCCAAGTCATATATACATACATATAATGGGAATTATTTAATCAGACTTGCAGGATCCACACAAAGCAGTGTGGTATCAAAGCCCAAGTTTCCTTTTTTTTACCTCCTCTTTTTTCTTGTTTGTTATATTCAAGGTTGATTGGAATGAGATTTGCAATCTCTTTGGTGTAAGAGCCAAGGTTTCTCAACAAAAGCTCGAGTTGAAGTGAAATCATTAAAAGTAATATGATTAATTAAAGTCATGTAGAGCCCTCCAATACCTTAGGATAAATAGATAGACCCTATATTGTGCCTTCCCTGCAAGTATAGGTTTAAAAAAATTTTCAAATTAGAACCAATCCCATGAATCTTGGAATCACTTCAATCGTGCACCCTGTAAACTTTGCAGGTTCCAGGTGACTGTTGAACTCATGGACTTTATTTATTTATTTATTTATTTTACTTTGCTTAAATTATTGTAATTATTCATGTCCTAAATCATGATATTTGAATTGGAAGCAACTATCTCTTTTAAATGAAGACAACTAATGCGAACATATTGAGCTTCAAAAAAATCACGGTACAAATTTAAGCCAGAGATATAGTAAAAATTTAATTGGCCATTGGAGAGTTTATACAAAATAGTGGATTATTAGTTGACTATCTTGTAATATGCCTAGTTACTGGCTCCTTCAGTTGGTGTGAAATGTTTTATCTCAGAATTGAGAATAAGTTATATCTCTGAGACTTAAGAGTGTTCAATATCTTTGCTTATTATGTTTTGTCATGTTAAGAATTTTATCTTTTATATTATCACTGTTCTGACTCCCCATGGCAAATCCAGGGTTATTACTGTTTATATATAGTTCTCATCAGACAATTCAGTCATATCTTCCCTTCCTGCAATATCAATCCAGCATCCACCTCAAGCGAAATACAGAAAAAAAAAAAAGATTTAAATAAAAAAAGGGAATTCGTTTTAAGCACAAAAATAGTCGCTGGCCAAAAAATAAAATAAAAGCACAAAGATAATACCCACATCGTTCTGTTACTTGTCACCCCAGCAACCAAATAGGAAAGTTATTCAGACTTTTTCCAGTTTAAGATATTATAATGCCGGCTTTAGTTAAACAATGATCTTTTTTATCTATCTGTGCAAAAGATGCTGCATGAATTCCATCTTTAACTCTAATTACAAGTTTTTCTCAAGCAGGTGGACGGCTCAACAAGATAAGAACCAGTCTCAGATTTATTTGCCCTGCAGAGCTCATTCCTTCCAAAATTGAAGTTGATGTGAGCAATCTAGATATTGAAGATAGAATATTTATGAGATGTGGAAGTTCATCCAACCTTGAAGCTTTTAAGCAAGAACGAGACTATGCCCATTTGTAAAGTAGTGTCTACAGATTAGCAGAATGCACATCCTGAATAAGTAACTACTCCATAAGCTTCCCTTCTTTTCCGTCTTACTAGGTGAGGGAGGTGGATGATCATACCCTTGGCAGGACTTTATTGTCTGTTCAATTGATTGTTTTTTAATCTGTAACTGTCCATTTTAGTTTTAGATCTAGAATAGTACTAAGAGAGGTCTCAGATAGCTGATGTGCGATATGATGCTGGCTAATTGGATTGTTTGATTTTTATCTATATCGGATCAGTATCGGATTGGTATTGGTATTAGTATCGGTTTAATATCGATTCGGTTTAATCAATTTATGAGTAAAACTATTGATTTTTCATTGGTATCATATTTGTATTGGTCGGTTTCAAAACGATATCTAAACGACAATCCAAATAGGTGTGTAGCGCTAAGCCAGGTTGAGTTAACAAGTTGTTGGCTGTAATTTTGTCAATCCAAATGTTGAGTCAATTTTAAGTTTGCGAATATCTGCAAGAGAAACCTTTTTCCGACAAGAACATTGTTAAACTAATAGACGCTTATGGGGGTGGTGATCATTCGTGAAGAATGATGAAAATTTTCACTTGTGATGGAGATTAACTTATAAGAGTTGGAAAATTAGGGATGAAAATGCTTGGTCAACCTATGCAAAGCAAGATGGCTATCGGAGTCGTTAAGCATTGTTTGGTTTGTTTATGAACCCTAAGATCAACGTCTTTACGGGCCATAATGGTAATAATTCATCATCATCTAAAAGAAACTATAATGTGAATCTAATATTTCGTATAAGTGTTCTCAAATAGATATGTGATTGACTGTGGAGCTAGGAATCCCTTGCTGCTCTGCTTCCACATGGTCAGCGGTTTTTGGGCGCACCAAACCAAGGACCATACTACATGAGCGCCACCTTCAGTTCCTCTTTCCCATACTTTTTTTCTTCGATCGAATTTTCTGGGACTTCCTATTTTTCAATTCGTTTAATTACATTCATATCCTGTATCCTTATGAACATATTTCGTGGTTTATCTAGACTTCTCAAATAATGTGAGCAGGCATGATTCAATAGGCTAGATGAAGTGTTAACATTTACAAATAAGTTCATTTAAAATATGTTTTGTGTGGTTAAAAAAAGAACACCGTATAATAATTCAAATGCGAATTTTTAACTATGAGGTGATATCAAGTGTCACGTGTTTTGAAAATTAAATTTAAATATCATCTTTTAATAAGAAGACTCCAATGACTTTTTTTTTTATGGGGAAAAAAAAGCCAATATAAAATAATGTAATGTTGATGTAATAAAGACTCCCAAACCTAAAAGCCACACTGATAAGTTGTAATTTCATCTTTATTTTATAAGGATATTTTGAGCTTTAATGATGATTTTTATATATAATTATAAGAAAATGATACTTAATTAGTTTAATTGTTGATTTTAGGTTTTAGAAGATGCTAAGCCTTAAAGAGGGAATTTGATGATTTAGAGCAAGTTTTATTCAAGATGAAGGAATTTGGAAAATTATAGTTCTACATAAGAGAGTACACAAGCTGACTTGTGTGGGATATAGAAGGTGATACACAAGAGTCAACATAAGTGATGTATATATTCGTGCGAGGAATAGAAGGTTATTTTATTTGCCACACAAGAGAGAATATGATTCATGTTCGGGTTTGTGTAGAAGCTGATTTTGAGTGAAAAAGATGCAATTCTTCAAACTACACAAACGACAACATCAATTCGTGTTGAGGCTAGAGCCACATATTTTCATCCTTATCTGAATTTATTCCAAAAGATTTTGCCAAGATATGTCCTAGAGTTCATCGTAGTACATGGGAGAGAATAAAATAAGAGATAGTCCTATTTTGACAAGGAGAACAAGATTTATAAAGAAATATATCAAGACAACATATAGAAAGGAAAAAGATTACAGAGAAGTAGAAATAATAACAGACTAGAGAAATTAATGAGAGGTTATTCAAGATTTCTAGGCTACAATAGGGTTCACAACTTTGAGATGGTAGATTACTATCAAAAAGTGGTTTTTATGCTGCTTTACTCCTTTATAATTTGTGCTTTAATTGCTTTATCTATGGAAGAGTAGCAAATTACTACTTTAGCCTTAGATATACCCTACTTTATTATGTAACTAGGAATTATTAGTTTACAATGATAGAATTGCTTTTTCTTGAATTCATCTATATGTTCTTATTATTATTAAATTGATGTTACCAGTGTATTGATTTAATGATTAGATTTCATATAGGTTAATTAAAAAATTGTTTATGTGAATAGATCTTGCATAGATGAAAAGAGTTTCATGCACATCTTGAGATAAGATACCATAATTTTTCTATATTAGAATTAATGCTAGAGTTATTTTTTATATCTAACAAGGGATTCATTATTCTTTAATGCGATTTCTAGATTGTTGTTAATTGAAAGAGATTTAAATAGACTAATCTAGGGTCATGGTTTGATCATCTTGAGAAAGAAATTAAACTAATTTAGGGATTTTGCGGGTCAAGATAAGTGATATATGACTTGAAATTATCTTTATAGGATAAAAGTTACATGATAAGAAGTGGTAATTCGAAGGGTTAAATTAAGTTGTGAATATGATATTTCAAAGAAAAGTAATCTTGAAATTTGATTAATTAGTTATAATTTATTAGTTGGTAATAATTGAGATCATTGATATTTTTAGTTAATAATAGGATTAAGGTGAGTACTAGTAATTGAAAGATATCTCAGAGGAACGATCCTCGATATTAATTTCTATATTATATTCTGATTGGTATACTTGCCAATAAAGTGATTATAGGATAGTGTATATATTAGATTTTTTTTTAATTTGATCACGATTCTACATCACACACAAAGTAAATTTATACCGCCATCCCTAAATAGATGAACGCTAAATTTCAAAACCTTAAATCTACTAATAATTGCATTGGGCAAAATCTTAATTCATATTTTAAACAAAAATTCTAATGCATAAAACATGAATTACAATAGACACGATCATGACATTAATTATTACTATCAATGTTTAAATTGAGCATCTTATTACAACAATGCCCTTTCCCAACATAAACATGACCCCTAATAATAACAAACTTATCAGACTCTAACATAATCCTTAGACCTCTCTTATATGGTAAAATAATGGACATTAATTTTTTTTTTAAATCGAGAAGGAGTAAAACATTAACTAGACATCGCTTCTTCTCGGATATAAAATAAAGATCCACTAAACTGATTCCTTGAATTTTTGTTGAATTTCCATTACCCATTACGACCTCCTTATTTTCGACATCTTCATACTCTTGAATTTTTTATGATCGTTGTACACATGCATTGTTGCACTGGAATCTAGCCCCACTTAAATAGTTTAACCATTGTAGCCGTGTAAATGTCGGTAACCATTCCAATACTCATACTATTAATTCACTTAGTCAACATTGCAATAAAATCATTTGCTTTAACATTTGCAATGTGACCAAAGTCTATTTCTTGTGTTTCTTTAACATTGCTTGGGTTGATAATCAAATCATGTTTTCTAAACTCATCTTCTATGAAAAGATGTATGAAATTTAAGAATCTTCTCCACATTGAAATCTCTCACCAAATACAAAAGTTTCTTGTGATAGTCATTCCAAATTGATGATGATTAGTAATTATTATTGCTACTTGAATGACTCTGGAATCACTATAGTTAAATAATGAAGCCAATTCACCAAGATTTGTAATTCATGCACTTGTTCAATGATAGGGATATTATAAACTAATTTGAATTCAAAATATTTGATCATTAAAAACTTATTTATTCCTTAATGCTTGGTGTTATATTTCTCTTCAAGTTGTTTCTAAATTTCCAAAGGCGATTTGATAGACATATACAAATCACACAAACCATGTGATAACGTGTTTAGTATGTGCCCACGTCATGCAAATTCATCCTTTTGTAGCTTCTTCTTCAATGCTTGAATTTTGGAGAGTGGACTCAACTCGGATAGGCCCAAAGCTAAAGTTGGACCGTCAATAGTTGTTCCCCCCGCGGAAACCCCCCCCCCCCCCCCACATGGGGAAGTGGAGTAATGTGAAGATGCCGATTGAGAGGTTATTGTTTTACTATATGTTGGTTATCTGGTCATCGGTGATCAAAGTTATTTTTCTTACTATGCCTTTTGATATACTCTATCGGAAAATGTAGCATGTAGTGATGCTTCGTGGTTCATGAGTGTAGGCAGTTATTACCTCGTACTTCATCAGATGGCATCACCTTACACAATTTATCTTGAGCCATCGATTTTATCACTAGGTCAATTTTCCCTTATGCTTTATCACTATTCTCTTTTTTAGAAGCCTTCGTGGGGTTTATAAATATCCATTAGGGGAAGTTAGTCATATCATTTGCATTTCTTATTTTTTCAACCGTTCCATCAATTCTTCTGTTTCTTGTTTCCTTCTAGCATTTGCATATCAACACTTTTGGCAATGAGGTGAGAGCTACAATTTATCACGTACTGTTGCAAGGCTTCTAATGGAGAAACTCCTATGGTTTTCCCCCATTACATCAGCAATGTAAATTACCCGTATTGCCCTATAAGTTATGGAGATGAGAGCGAGCATGTGTGGTATCTCCATCGATGATTACTCTACCCCTCTCTACAATAGTGCACAGTTATTTGCGGTGGCTGTCCCATGTGGCAGAGACCTTTATGACATAGCTGGGGTGGACATGGGATACCTTAGGGACATGTTTAGTTCCCCTTCTGACCTAGATTGCTTGGTGCAACTCGACAAGGTAAGGTAGATATTGTTCCTTACTTTGTGCAATTAACAACTCCCTAATCATCTTGTTTTGCTCAAACTTCCTTTGCTTTGGATGCTCAATGTTATTTAGAAGGTCATATTGACTAGCAGTTTTTATTTTTAATAACTTGTATCAATTTGTAGTATTTGGATGAAACGTCATTTTTAACTACCTTTTTCGCGAAGCTAATAAAAAATAATGTATCATTTTTAATCAATAAGTGAGTTTTGAGATTCATTCGTGTTGTTTCTCTTTTTCCTCGGTCAGATTAGGCGCATGCATCTTGTGATGCGAGGCTCGAGCCTCGTAGGAGCTCTAGCCTATCTAAGGATTTAAATTTTTGGGACGCAAGTGTTGAACATAAGTAGCTTGGTTGATTGATCCACGGACCCTGAGCCTTTCTAGGGAATCAAGTATTTAGGACCAGTTGCTGAGCGTAAGCACCGTGGTAGATTGGTCGACTCAAGTTTTTAGGATATGGGTGCTAAGTGTAAGTAGCCCGGTAAATCGGTCCCTAGGGCTTAAGCCAGCTAGAGATAAGTTTTTAGGACATGGATGATGAGTGTAAGCAGCCTGGTAGATTAGTCCCTAGGGCCTAAGCTTCGCTAGGGATAAGTTTTTAGGACACGGGTGCTAAGCTTAAGCAGCTCGATCGATCGGTCCCTAGGGCATGAGTCTCACTAGGGACAAGTTTTTAAGATGTAGATGCTGCATGTAAGCAGCCCAGTGGATCAATCCTTGGGCCTTAGCCTTGCTAGGGCCTTATTGTCTACTAAGATTTCATTATTCAATGCCATGTTTCCAAGAAATAATTTGGATTTCATTTCTAAAAACGAATTTAGTAAGAAAGCATTAAAGATAAAAAGAACTTTCTAAATGAAATACTTCCTTAAGCTGTCGGCATTCCATGTTTTTGCGAACGATTAACCATCCAATCATTCTAGCCGTCCCCATTTCCAAGGTTTTTTTTTTTTTTTTTACATGGATAAGATCTTCCCAATTGAGGGCAAGTTTGCCTTGTCCTTGTCTTGCTCCCATGTCGGTTAGTTTTCGGCACTTTAGGTCGCTGGGGTGGAATTCTTTGTACCTTACTTTCTTATCGTAGTATTAAGCAACCCTGAGTTGGTATGCCATGAGCCTCTACTTGTTAATGCCATAGTTCTTCAACCTCGTCTAAGTTTGCCTTTAGTATGATTTCGTTGACCTCCAGGTTGAACTCCTACATTTTATAAGATGGAAATTCCAATTCAATCAGGTGTACTACTTCTATGCCGAACGTTAACTGATATGGTGTTGCACCCGTGGTCATTCAATATGTGGTCCTATATCTTCAAAGTACGTTGCGTAATCGATTAACCCAACCAACATTGTCTCGGTTGACCATATTTTTGAGGTGTTCGAATATCATGTGGTTTACTATCTCCAACTGTTCATTGGTTTAGGGGTAAGAAATTGATGTGTACCAGATCGTGATATGATGGTGCTAGTAGAATCCTCTAAACTGATCATTGTCGAACTAAGTTTCGTTGTCAGTAATTATGACCTGTGGTACTCTAAAAATGACATAAGGTGTAGTTGGTTACAAAAGCTTCCGTTGCCTATTTCATGATATAGGCTACAGCCCGTGCCTTTGCCCATTTGGTAAAACAGTTAACTGTAACAATGATGAAACATTTTTGTTTGGAGGTTCTAAGGAAGGGACCAAGCATATCCATTCCCTATGGGCAACTGGTCATGTGCTTGCCATCTGTAATGCCCTAACTTAACGATATTACAATTCACCACGTGTAATTCTCTTGAAAAGGACACGACAAGGCTATAAAATACTAAACCACAAATATAATTATCTCCAAATTTCACATAAAAGGTTACTTGAATTTATCATTACTACAATTTGTCTCTTAGAAACATAAACTGATATTATCTAAAAGTACTTATATAAAATTCAAAACATAACAACTTATCTTATAAACATCTTCAATAATAATCTAAACAAACTCTATATACTTTGTATGGTCTTCAAAGATCTTTTCTCCTATTCTTCTTTATCCAGAATTTATTAGTCACCAGTAGGAAAGTCGAATCTACTAACGTCGTCCCCCATGGTCAACATAAAAGTCATATCCAGACAATTCTCAACCAACATCATCTTCACCTGCACTTAAAAATAAAAGATTGAGCGAAAACGCCTAGTACGCCATACCACACACACATGCACATGAACACACATCAAGTAAATTCACATGCAGCATATGCTTATGCAACATCCACAGGTTTATTATCTTTTGATTAACCAACAAGCAACACAGTTTAAGACTATTCATGACTAATCCTAAACCCAGAATAACTCATGACCCCGATGAAAACCATAGTACAAAATAATATATGTATATATAGTTGTGTTCCACAATTAAGTTGGTAACGACTCCTAATCTATCAGAATCATTTCCAGGTGAAACACCACTCGGGACACCGCCACACAAGGATCATCAGGTTGCCAGCGTTAGTATCACACTTCTATCGTGGTGCAGCCAAACACAAGTAGCATACAATTTTAAAAACCTGTAAGGGTTAGTTCAGTTTATATCCATATCTAATCCTATAAGCACAAACAACAAACAAGATATGGTTGTACTTGATTCGCTTCCAAACTCTAATCCATCAATAGATCTTCTTAAAAGAATAGAACCTTAATCCTACAAATATTCCTGATCAACAGCATATCTTAATCAATTCCAATTGCAACACATAATTAAACCCCTAATCCTTAATTTCATAACCTTACTTAAAGGATCTATAACCCTAATCATAAATCTACGAAAAGAGGTTAACACACTTGTCTCCTTTGTCTATAATTCAATGAAACCTTCAAACTCAGCTTTCTCCTCAATTTCTAATTTCTCCACAATTCCTTCAATACATATATAAAATCTCCAATTAACAATTGGATTTACAACAACAAATAAAATTTCATTTAACGACAAGATTGGATGGATCCTTACTTACCTAGAACTTGCAAATATTGATTCGAAACAAAAACCCTAAATCAATCAATTAACTATTCTTAATCGCTATAATCATATTCCTATAATCTATAAATATTAGAAATCAGAAAATTATAATAAATATCATACCTTTATTTTGAATCGAAACCACAAATCTCCAAATCTACTTTAGGGTTTTTTTCACTAGATCTTGAATCACCTTTAAACATATGAAAAGAACCTTATAAGAAAGATAATCCTAAATGATTAATTGAAAAGACTAGAAAGAGACCCACTTTCCTAGGGTTTTTGCTTAGGAAAAGGCAAGGCAAAACTAGGCTAAAGGGGTCTATTTATAAGACATGGTTAGTTTAAGAAAAACGCAACCCCACAATCTTTAAAGATTATATTGACCATCATTAATGTAAGGGTTGATAATAATATCTCATATATTAGGGTTGACCATAGAATCCTCTTATTTTATAACACATGACACATTTGCCCTTCATTATAAAATATTTATCTTTATATTACACCATCCATCAAGGATAGTTGCTCGGTGCGTAGGTTGAGGGCGCATGTTTCTAGCATCGAGGGCATTTCTTTGCCATCTCTATTGCATCCTTCCTCATGGTTAGCCCATTCATGGCTTTACTACATTTCACATGGTTGATGCATCAGTATCCTACCACCTCCTCATAGGAAGGACATGGCTATATGAATAAAACATGATACCATCGACACAACATCAGTCTATGAAAGGTTATTGCAATGGAAGTGATATCTTAATCCATGCAATAAAGAATCTGTTCAACCATTTGCTAAAGCTACCTTCTTCTATGAACATGAAAATGAAACAAATATGACCTTAGTGGAATCCCATGTGAAATCACTACTTGTAGAGGAAGAAATTTAGACCCAAGAATTTGAAAAGAGAAAGAAGTGCGGTTGTCATGGAGGTATAAAGAACCACAAGGAGGCTTATAGTGTCACATCTCGATGGGTATTCTAAACGTAGTAGTCTGCTGTACATAATATTGAAGCCTAGGAATGACTACCGTGGTTATGCAAATGCTTCCATATTATGCAAAAGGCTTACTTCACAATAAAGGAAACACATTGGAGTAGTAGAATTTTTTTAGGGTAACAATTAAATAGCAATGCAAGAGAACTTTTACATCATTAAATTTAAACAAAGTAGGTTACATTTCTTAGGTTCATACCCTCGCTAATGTCCATAAATGATTCGAATAGTATAGCTATTCACAATAATCTCCAAGGTAAAAACATCTAACATGAAGGGTTTCCAAGAGATGCTTCATCCTAAGCTCTTGGATCTTTCATTGTAGTCTTAAAATCCACTAGTGATTCTCTTGTTGTCTTATTCCTCAAGTAAAGTCTCAAATATTTCTATTTCAAATAATACCTATGGGGGTGTAAGCTTACACTATACTTAGTAAGATATTGCACCCACAATCATAACAAACAAGTCTATTAATCAAAGCATATGCTATGTAACAACCATATGAACACACAAATATGTACAGCCATTCGGAAACCAAACATAGAACATATTTGCCCCTCCGTGACAAGGGTTAAGGAATTCAAATTGAGATTTCGCATCATCTATTGCTAGCCCCCGAGTACTTGCTCATAACGATCGGCCGATGTAGCTTCTCCCTAAGGATGCATTCCCTAAATGTTTGTACTTTCCTCAAGGGCAAATCTACGCCCGCGGTAGGATTTCATAGGTCTTCCGACTCTTCACCTAGGAGTAGCAACCCTCAAATGTAACTTAACATCATGCCATACATGATCAATTTATTATTCAACTCAAGTCACATTAATTTCCATTTGGGGGTGATCAACAAGATATTCACACACTTCACAGTATGATAAAAGAAACATAAGGCATTACTCAACTTTATCAATATTTACTTAACATTCATTGAGCAGGGACTCATGAATCACAAGCATATTCCCATGGTAACCTACATATAAATCTAGTTTTATCTTTTCCTTAGGTTTTAGTACTCTACTTTATAAACACATACACGATAACGAAATTAGGAAAAAGAACTCACTCATCCATTAGAGCAATTTCTAGTCGAAATAATCTTTGAGAAAAGGAGTCTTGTAATCCTCGTCACCTAAATAAAGGAATACCTAGAATGAGTATTTCGTATAAGTTCTACTTAAATTTCTAACTTTATTTATTCTATTCGCGTTATTTTTCCTGGTTATAAAAGTCTAACTTAAAATGGCCATAGCTTGCTCATTTTAAGTCGAAATTTTCATATAAGTAGTCAATTTCTACCTCCTTTAAATTCTCTATCCATTTCTAAGGTTATTTTAAACATTTAATGTCATCTATGTCTTGAAATCATATGGTACAGATCATGTCCAGACCTTCCAATTTTAGGTTCAAGTTTATTTTTGACACTTCTTGCAACATTTAACCTTTAAAGACTCTCTAAGACATGTACACTTATCATTTCTATATTTACACAAATTTAGAGACTCAAATAATTGATATCACTTGCTTGGTCCTAGTTATGTTGTGAAAATAGAAATTCTTATCAAACAATTTTCAAGGAAAGTAGAAAAGTTAAGTTTATGGAAAATAATTCTTAGACTTTTAATAAAATCACAAATCCTAGATTTTTATAAATTAAAACTTAACTAAAAATTATGGTTTTATATTTAGTTTGAATCCTTAAATATCTCATACTTATAATAGAACTTCACTTAACCAATTATTATCAAAACGTGAACTTTATGTGTTGGTGAAGAAAATACCCTAAGTTGTATTTTCTTTGAAATTTTCTTAATTTTCAGTATTTAAGAAAATTTTAGGTAAATGACCTGTTATAAATTTTCTTTTTTGATGAAAAGGGTTATCATGTGTATTTGAGAAAAGAATTTCAAGTTATAAATTTTTTCCCAAGCATTACATGGGGTCACAACATTTAAAAAAAAAAAAGTAGGAGGTTAATTTTGTTTCAAAATTTTCTTTTGCTTGAATGAATCCTTAGGCTTTAAAAATAAATTTAGAAAATTATTTGCTTAATAAAGAATTATCAACATCAAAATTTAAAGGGTTTTTTTAGCAACATGACTATGAACATTAAAATTCTTAATTTTAGCAAGACCAATTAATAATAAGAAATAAACAAGATCATAAATATAAATATAAGGAAATCAGAATAGCATTATGGAATCTTAGATTATGATCAAGGCTTCCCATGACTTAAAATAATGTAATCACCATACATAATAAATAAAAGCAAAGTGTAAAGAAAGAAAATTGGAAATCTTAGATTTTGATCAAGACATCCCGAGACTTGAAATATTTCTAGTTTCATAAATAAAAATCAAGATAGATAATAAAAGTATGGGAGTCTAAAATTGTGTCAATGTTCCCCAAGACTCGAATTATTCTAGTCTCATTCGGACTTGATTTATTAATCTGTCCAGATTTAGAAGTTGACTAGTCTTATAAACAAATAAATAATGTATAAATAAATAAGTATATGGAATAAAAAAAAGTTAAGTTAGTGAGCATTAGGCTCTAAGATATATAAATACATACATATACATATTTACATATAGAAAGTTAGATTAGTAACAAAACATGACATAAACATGAACAATATGTTGTCTTTGCATTTCCATCCCCTAGCATATGCACCATAGGGATTTTCATGGAAGAAAATATTCAAAGAACATATATATTCACATATTACTTAACAATATATATAAAGAGAGTATTTAGTGTTTTACCTATGTAAATATGGAGGGATTGTGTGTATGGGTGAGAGAGGGAAAAAGCTTGAGAGAATTTTAGAGAGATGTTAGGGACTTTTAAGTAATTTCGGCCTCACCTTAACCCTAAGTATAAAATCCTCCTCTTGTTCTTATGAACACTCTCTCCACTGGTATGATCCAAAACCCTAACTTCCTCTACTCTCTGTATTTACTCTCATCTCTTAATGATTTTACTTCCTGATGCTACTAACGACTTTGATTATTTGCTTAATAAGTTCAACTGATCTGTTCGAGCCAGATCATCCTCCAAGGCACCTGATTTATGGGGAAAGTTTTTCATACCCCTCTTGTATTTTGTTCTTCTATTTATAATGCTTGAGTACATGAGGATATTTGTTACATAATGAGTAACTACTTGCTATTTTCGGTACTATTCTGTTATGATCTATACTATACTATTGAGATCTATGATCTATTCCAGTTGTAATTGTAACTGAAAGCTGTTAAACAAAGTAATCTGTCATCCAGGCTGTCTATTTCTTTGTTGTCTGTCTGTAACAAGTTTCCCTTGGTCTGGAAAAATGACCTTGTCCTCAAGGTCAAAGTATGCATAAGTCTTACGAAAATTGTTCCAATCTTCCCATGTGGAATCCTCAGTGGGTAATCCGTTCCACTGTACTAAAACTTGAGGAATAGAGGCATCATTATGAACCACATAGCATGAACTTAGAATAGTGAGAGGTTGTAGCAGTGGAGAGGAATTGTAAGACTCGGAAGGTAGCTTGAGGGGATGTAAATTTGTGCCATGTGCTGATTTCAACAGAGAAACATGAAAAACCTGATGAATTTTCGAATAAGCTGGTAGATCTAACTCATAAGCACATTGGCCAATCCTCTTTAGTACAACAAATGGCCTATAGTAACGCTTAGACAGTTTATGACTCTTATGAGAAGCCAATGATAACTGTCTATAGGGCTGGAGCCACACATATACTTGATCACCCACATTATAGACCACATCTGATCTAAGTTTGTCAACTAGACACTTCATTTTATCTTGAGCATGCTGTAAATTAGTATGTAAAAGTTTGAGGGCCTGATCCGTAGAAATCACATCCTCATCTACAACTGCTACAGATGAAGATCCTCTCAAATAAGATTGCAAAACAAGAGGTTCTCTCCCATATACAATCTAAAAAGGAGTCATTCCATCCCCCTCATGATAGAATGTATTATAAGCATACTCTGCCCATGGTAAAAATGTAATCCACTTCTCTAGATAATTCATAACAAAGCAATGAAGGTACTGTTGAATAGTTCTATTCGACACTTTAGTTTGACCATCCGATTATGGATGGTAAGCTGAACTCATATGTCATTTCGTCCCACTTAGCTGAAAAATTCCTTCCAAAAACGATTGAGAAAAATCGAATCTCTATCAGAAACAATGGTTTTAGGAAAACCATGAAGTTTGACAATCATTGTCAAAAATAAAATTGCAACCTTAGTAGCTGTGAAATGACTATCCAATGCCCCCAGATGGCAATATTTGGATAATATGTCCACTACTATGAATATCACAATATAGCCCTTAGAATTTGGAAGATGTGTAATGAAATCCATGGTATTATCTTCCCAAATTCTAGTAGGAATGGGTAGTAGGGCTAATAATCCAACTGGTGCAGTAGTCACATACTTAATCTGTTGACAAATGTGACAATTTCGAACATAAGCTTCAATCTATGGTCTCATCTTAGGCCAATAAAATTGACTAGCAACGCGCTTGAATGTCTTAGTAACCCCAAAATGTCTTGCCATTGGTGAACCATGAAATTCCTCCAAAATCTTAGGAATTAATAAGGATTCAAGCACCAAATATAATCAAGTCCCACAATATAACAAACCATGTCTCCATTCAATCTTCTGCTTGGAAAAAGTTCCTACTTGCAATTGAGAAATCAGATGCTGAAAAGCTGGTAATGTCTGATACTCCGTCTTAAGATCATCAATACAATTGAAAATTGGCATATAAATTGCCAAGAAAGAGGCATCATTGTACTGTCTAGATGATCCATCAACTAACACATTTTCCACTCCTTTCTTATAGACTATTTCATAATCATAGCCCAACAATTTGGTCACATAGCGTTGTTGTTCAGGTGTTTGAATCACTTGAGAAAGAAGTTCTTTCAAACTATGATGATCAGTTCGAATTTGAAAATGATTCCCCAACAAATATTGCCTCCATTTCCTTACTGACTTAACTACTACATACAATTCCCCGATGTATGTAGAAGCTTTCCTTAAATGATTAGGAAGTTTCTTACTAAAATATGCAATTGGGTGAGAGTGCTATAGCAACACTGCTCTTATTCCGACACCTAAGGCATCTGTTTCTACCATAAATGTTTGAATAAAATCTAGCAACGCCAAAACAGGAGCATGAATCAATGCTTCTTTAAGCTGTTGAAAAGCTTGATCAGCTTTGGCTGACCAATGAAAACTATCATTTTCAACAAATCTGTCAAAGGGCCAGCAATAGTGGCATGACCCTTAATGAATTTCCTATAATATCCCGAAAGGCCTAAAAAGGCTCTTAATTGTTTCACAGTTGCAGGAGTTTCCCATTTTGATACTGCCTCAACTTTAGAAGGGTCTGGTCTGAGTTCATTGCAAGAAACTACATGGCCTAAATATTCAATGGTAGTTTGGGCAAAAGAGCACTTACTTTCCTTCAAATAGAAATGATTATCCAATAAAATTTGTAATACCACAGCCAAATGCTGCAAATGGTCCTCCATTGTGCTACTATATATTAGAATATCATCAAAGAAAATGATCACAAACTTTCTTAAATATGACTGAAACATAGTAGTCATTATGGATTGAAAAGTGGAAGGAGCATTGCTTAAGCCAAAAGGCATAACAAGAAATTCGTAATGCCCCTGGTGAGTTTGAAAAGCTGTTTTTTCCACATCCTTAGGATCCATTCGTATCTGGTGATACCTCGCTCTAAGATCCAACTTAGAAAATAAACATGCATTTCGCAGTTCATCAATCAATTCATCAATTGTTGGTATGGGAAAATTGTCCCAAACAGTGACTTGGTTTAATGCTCAAAAGTCCACACAAAATCGCCAACTCCCATCTTTCTTTTTTACCAGTAAAACCGGAGATGAAAAGGTAGTGGTACTTCTTTGTATAACACCTTGAGTCAACATGTCCTTCACTTGCCTTTCGATCTCAGTTTTTTGAAAATATGGATAACGATAGGGTTTGACATTGACTGGAGAAGTATTTAGAAGTAAATGAATCTGATGTTGAATAGTGCGAAGTGGTGGTAATGATGAGGGTGCCTCAAATACACTAGAGAATCTGCCCAATAATGCTTTAATAGCATTGTTGTTGGTGGTACTCGATGATGTCTTCTCTTCTGCCTTCTAAGCCACCAAATGATAACAAATAGCAATGGCATCTGTATAAACCAATCTATGTAATTGATGATGAGAAATTTCCTCAATCAAGTCAAACCTATCACCTATCAACATAATTGTTTTCCCCTTAGAGAAAATTTCCATTGTCAGCTTAGAATAGTCCATCGTTACTGGTCCCAACTTATTCAACCATTGAATTCCCAAGACCACCTTTGCACCCTGTATTGGTAAAACATAAAATGAATCCATGAAAGACCAGGATTGAATGGAAACATCAACATCAGAACATATCCTCTCATAATGCATTGTCGAACCATTGCCAATCATCATTGAAAATTTTGGTGCTGGTTGGACAAGCAAACCCGAGTGATGTACCAATCTTGCTTACACAGAATTGTGCGTGCTGCCTGTGTCAACCAAAATCAAAACCTCCTGACCATTTAATTGTCACGCCCCAAAGGGTACCCTAAACGTGACAGACCGCCATACTCAATATTAAAGCTTAAGTATGACAACCTTAGCCATTCCCAAAAGCTTTTATATTAAGTGTAAGGCGTACTTTCATAACTTTAGAGGACCATATATGGAATTATGAAGTTTAAGAAGATAAAAATAACATATTTAAGAAAAGAGGACTCATAATAATCATTCATTCATATCAATGACTTTTACAAACTTAGGAACATATCCCCTTGATCACTAATCATTACATGAGTATTTATACATCAATACTAATGCTACACTTTATCTAAATTTCTATTACCTAAAAAGAAATTACCTGCCCGCAGGGTCCACGTGGCCTTAACCATAAGTAGGGAAACTGCAAAAGATATCTATTGGGTATAAGCTAATAGGCTTAGTAGAACTATTTCCATAAAAACTTCTTGTATAAGATTCAAACAAGTTGATTTATCAAACAAATGTAATGCAACAAACACGTGGGCAAACAAGCATCTAGTTTTTCGGAAACTATATGTTGAATGGATTTGCGCCCTCCATTCGGGGTTTGGTGATACATAACATCAATTCAAGTAGTTTTAGTTAAAAAGTTTTCATGCTCGCGAGCACTCATCGCCAAGCATTCCGAATCTACTTGATTGATCTTGCTTTCGGATCTTCCGCCAAGCATTTTCCATTAAGCCGCCAAGCAATCGCTTTCGGATCTCCTGCCAAGTGTTGCTTTCGACATGAGCTTACTATCCTTCTCACCCAAGGATAATAACCCAAAAATACAATGTGACTCACTTCGTGGTATGCATGAATTCATTAATTTATAAAGTCATAGCATAATTATTTTTGGAATTTAAGGCGATCAAGGAATTTCACACAAATCAAATGCTATATTAAAACAAACATTTAAAACAATTCCGGCTCCAATATTCTTAAAATTATTTCAAAGAATTATTTTACATACATATCGGTTATCTTTTTCCTAATTCTAATGCAACTAATTTACAAGCACAACAAGTATAGCTTTTAATGGAAATAAACTCACAATGCCATGTTGTTTACACACTCCTCTAAGCGGATGAGTCGTTCACACACTCCTCTTAATCGTAATAATCCTCGGGGTAAAGGAATCCTTCCTCGGGGTCACCTAGCCAAAGAAAATACTCATAATAAGTATTTATTGATGATTTTCTTGAGATTTGACAAAACAATATCAAAAGAACGTCAAAGTTCGTATAAAGAAATGTTCCAACTTAAAATGGCCATAACTTGGTCATTTTAACTCGGAATCGCGCATATAATATACTGATTTCTATCTACTCGAAAAGATCTACCCATTTCTAAAATTATTTCCATCAAACAAAGCCATATAGGCTCCGAAACAGTGGCGACAAAATTCACCACGGATTTTCCAAGTAAAAACAACTTTGGTTCAAGAAATCAAAATTTGTTTGATAAATACTTAGTTATCTATATAGTTGAAAAATTCTCTTTTGATGACTACTTAGCTTATATTCATTCATGCCCAAGTGTTTTATTGTCCATTTATTTTACTTAAGTAAAATCATGCCGGTTTTGGAGTTGTTTTAGGAAAATATAGTTTACAAGAATTCCATATTGGTAAATTCCTTGAAATGACTATTTTGTTTCTTTTATTTATCGAAAATGTTTTATGTTGGCTTATATATGTATCCAAGTAATTTTTGAAAATAAATTTTCTTTCTTCTAAGTTTCCTATATATTATTTTGGGGTTTTTAGAAAAATACACTATTCTTCCTATTTATTTTCATTGTACAATTTCCTTGGTTTATTTGTTTGCAACAATCTTCATTTGAAAAATTTCTCATTCCTTCCTTATGTCTTATGTTTTTCATAAAATCATTTATGCATAAAAATTTATTTTCTTGATAAAAGCAAAGTGGAATAATATGTGACTTAAGAAACCTTTTTATAGTGAAGTAGTTTCTAAAATTGTAACTTGAAAAAAATAACTTTACTTTTGTTTCAAACCATAGATTTTCTTTGCCTATTTGTTTGTAAAGGTCTTTACTTGAAAATTCCTTAGCCATACATCTTTTCATCTTTTATAAAAAGAACCATTTTTGTATCAACAAATAGTTTCTTTTGATAAGCAAAGTGGAGTAATAAACTTTTAAGTAGCTTTTTAAAGTAAAAGTAGTTTCTAAAATTATAGTGGGTTCTTTTATAACTTAAAAAGGAAATGAGTTTATCTTTGTTATCTTATAGATTTTATACTTTACATAACTTATTTCTAAGTGACAAAATTTTTCTTTTTTTAATCATTTTTAGAAATTAAAATTTTTGGACAACAATCTAAATAAACATGATTATGAGAATAATAGTAAACAAAATACATAAAACATAAATAATAAAGTCAATATTGGATCTTAGCTTTTTCAAGGCTCCCAGGACTAAGAAGTAGAGTAGTCCCAAAAAAAAAAAAGAAAGAAAGAAACTTGTTTACTTAATGAGGACAAGTCTAAGACTAGAGACTATCTTAATTCAACAAGGAATAAATAAATAAATTGCAATGGAATAATTAAATAAATTGCTTTACAAAAATAAATAAATTGCAAGTGAGCTTATATGCTCTAAAGAATATGTATATATATATAATATAAGATAAAATATATTAACAATAATAAAAACAATAAACATAAATGGATTGGCATGAACAAGAACAATACATGAACATAATGTAGTTTCCATAACTTGTAGTCTTTGGAAACTCACACTATGGTCATGTAAAGTTACATGACATGAAGAAGAGGAAAGAAATACGAAGTGGTTACCTAAAGAAGACTTTGGTATGGTAAAGTGGTTATGGGTTTTGGTTTGTTGGTAGAAGTGGTTGTGGAATTATTTTGAGAGAGTTTTTGGATAGTATTTGGAGAGAGTTTTGAGAGGAAAAATTTAAGAGAGTTTGGTGGTTGTCGAGTCCAACAAATAAAATCCTACTTTAAGATTTGTGTATAACAATGAGTAGGTTCGTCTCCACAGGGATTGGGAAAATTTATTTCTATTCAAGAAAGAATGTAGATGAAAGAAGATTGGGGGTTTTGTTCAATAAAAAATAATTAAGTATTAAATTATCTCCAAAATTAGCAATCACAAATAAGATTTGAATTCAATAATAAGAAATCTCTAATCAAGGTGATACTACAATTCAATTCCTAGATTCGATCATTGATGCAAAGTTCATTATTCCTTTTCTGACTAGATTGGTTATGGATTTCAATACGCTCTGAAACCCTATCTCTCCTTACTGAATTGATAACCAAGATAAGATCTTTAATTATTTCCCTTATTGATTAGATAACCCTAAACGAGCTCTTAGGATTTAATCTATCAATAGCAATACAAATTAGAGAGACTACCAATCCTAATTAACAATCCATAGAGCATGAATAATTTAAATTAGATTATATATCATCACAACATGAATTAACTATTTGATTATAATTAATCACGTTGTTGTGTTACTATATTAGAATAAATGAACAAATACGGATTCAATATTCTAATTAACAATGTATTGTTTTGTCAATTGAACAATAGGCCTAAATTGTACAATCAAACACAACAATAATAACAAGACAATTAGATGATTATAGATAATCAGAAGAAAAGAACAATCGATTAAATCGATTAGATCTCACAAATCTTTGTAGAATTGAATCTGTAGCAATTCCCCTTGATTAAAATAAGATGTTTAGCCACTCATAACTTTCAAATTCTCTCTCTAGGGTTTATCTTAACAAAGGATATATGAATTCAATTTTCAAAGAAACCCTATAAGGTGTTTATATACAAAAATGAGTAATTGAAAGGTCATCATTTAATGTAAACTGGCAGTTACACATAAACACTGGCGGCTTAAATTCATCATGGCCGGCTTATCTTCATTTGGCTCTTCACTGTCCTTTACAATTTCATGATATGCCGGCACTTTCCCCATAATGGCCGGCGGCTTTAGTTCCTCCTTGGCCAGCCTAAGTGCATCGGCTCTTCATATTATCATACAGTTACAACAATGGCCGCGCGAGCTGCCCATAATGGCCGACGGCTTTACCACCGGCGTTGGCTTTTCAAATGTACTCTAGAGTACTTTACGCTGACGGTCATTTCATTTATGCTGGCAGCTCTGGTGCTTCTGTTGCTCGCTCACTCGGATAGGCTGGCGGCTTTCAACGCATACGCGGGCGGCCATCTTCATGCGCTCGCACCTCGCGCCTCTCGCGTGCTCCTTGTGCCTTTCGTGCCTCTCGCGCGCTCCTTACGCGCATGCTGCTTGTTGCGCGAGACAAGGCCGGCGGCGTTGGAATTTATTATGGCCGGCCTAAATTTGCTGATTTTGGTATTTAGATCCAATTTGTTCCAATCTTGTATTATTTGCTTGTTTTTACTTCAAAATCCTAAAAATCATATAAAACATAAATAAGTACCAATTCCAAATAATTTCTATAAAATTAATAACAAATTAATCTAATTTATTCCCAAGAATTAAGAGTAATTTTCATCTCAACAGAGTTTTTGTATGAATTTGTAGGTAGTGAATGTGTGAAAGAAGTGAAGGTATGGGGGGTATTTATAGGAAAATGTGGGGTGAATTTTGTGTGATTAAAATAAATGAAAAATTGAAACAAATTGAGGGCATATTGGGGGGTGGGGTGGGGTTAGCGTCGGCCATGCTGTAGAAGAGGGGGAGTGATTTATTTTTTTGACTTTTTGATAAATGAAAGATGTAATGTGTAAGGTAGATGTGAAATAAAGTTATGGGAAAGATAAAAAGTTAAGTTTATAAGTTATGTAGAGTGTAAGAATAGGTGTAAGAAAAAATACAGATAAAAGAATAGTGTAGAATAGTAATGAATAGTGTAATGTAAAGTAGATATGACCAATAAAGTACCGGTAGTAAGAAAATACGCGTATAATAGCTATATCTGTTATTTTTAGCTACCGAAAAATTTTGAAATTGATATTTTTGGAAAACTTATATTTTTACGAGTCTAATGGTGTATTCGGAATATTTTTCCTATTCCGGGCTCCCGGACATGCTTTTCGAGAATCGTGTCCGATCGGGTTCAAAGGACACCTGAAATTTGCGAAACTGATATTTTTATAAAACCTATGGTTATTACGAACTACTCTAGCTAATTATCCTAACTTCGTTTTCCAGGGCCAAGGAAAACGGCAATGCCGGATTTAATCGGTTACGGTAAACTAGGGTTTTGTTGACCTTTAGGATTCCGTTTGACTTCCGGTTTAGGGTTTTATGCTAAACCGATTCCAAAAATTTGGGGGTTTACATATATAACCCTTGAATTTCAACGTACATGGTTTCAGAGTGCCTGATAAGGCATGATAACTGATAGACCTTGTCTTAGTGTCAGTACTGTCCATCTCAGATGACTCTAACTTCTCCTCAGATTCCTCATCAACATCATGCAATAATAAAATAAATTTAGATTTGCATTTATGATTCCGATGATATTTTTCATCACAATTATAGCAAAGGCTTTGTTCACGTCTAGCTTACATTTTTTATGGAGTCATTCTTTTAATTGGAATAGTTGGTTTCTGTGTATGGGGAAGAGTACTTGTAGAGGTTGAATTTGTGTTTTGGGTATTGTTTATTGTGGTAGCATGGGAAGTGTATGGTTTAGAAAACTGTAAAGGTGATATGTATTTGGAATTGTGGGGTACTTTGTATGGTTTGTGAAAAGAAGATTTGCCATTGTATTTACTCTAATGCATTTTGGCAAGCCAAATAGCATACATCAGAGTCAATGGTCGGGCAATTTGAACTTCTCATTTTATATAGGGTTTAAGACCCGATACAAAACAACTGAGAAGAAATGATTCGGGTAAACCAACAACTCTATTTGATAAAGATTCAAATTGAGTTTAATATTCCTCTACATATCTAACTTGAGTGAGTTTAGATAGGGTACCTTGAATATCTTCATATTCAGAAGGGCCAAAACGAACTTCAATGGACTTCTTGAAATTTGTCCAAGAACTTAGCTGTTTATTGTTGTACATCCATTTATACCAATCTAAAGTGCATTCTTCCATTGCAAAAGAAGCAATTGTAATGCGTTGTTCATCACGAATTACATGAAATGCAAAGAACTGATCAGCTTTAAAGATCCACCCCAAGGCATCATCCCCGATAAATTTAGGAATTTTCAATTTGATTCCTTTTAACATATTCTTAGCCATGCTGCCCCCATTATTGGAAAATGATGAACTCGAATGTTGATCGATGGAATGATTGTGTACTAGGTTCTAATTATGACTCAAATTCTTAGATAATTCCTCGCATTTTTTGTCCATTTCAAGCCTTAAAGCTTGTAATAAAGTAGTCTACAGTTGATTAGCCAACTCTGCAAAATTTTCTTCCATTGCTCCTGATCAGGTTGAAGGAGCCAGGGGACAAGAGCACCAATTTGTTAGTGACTTTTAAGTAATTTCGACCTCACATTAACCTTAAGTATAAAATCCTCCTCTTGTTCTTATCGATACTCTCTCCACTGGTATGATCCGAAACCCTAACTTCCTCTACTCTCTATATCTACTTTCTTTTCTCTCTGTATCTACTCTCGTCTCTTAATGATTTTACTTCCTGATGCTACTAACGACTTTGATTATTTGCTTGATAGGTTCAACTGATCTGTTCAAGCCAGATCACGCTCCAAGGCACCTAATTTCTAGGGCACTATTTATAATGCTTGAGTACATGAGGATATTTGTTACATAATGAGTAACTACTTGCTATTTTCGATACTATTCTGTTAAGATCTATACTATACTGTTGAGATCTATGATCTATTCCAACTGTAATTGTAACTGAAAGCTGTTAAACAAAGTAATATATCATCTAGGCTTTCTTTGTTCTGTGTCTTTGTTGTCTGTCCGTAACAAGAGAAAACTTGAGAAGAAAATTTGATAGAGTTTTGTTATGTGTAAGAAAAGTGTGAAAATGAAAAGGGGATGCAATAGTAAATATAGAGGAAAATTGTATGAATTAAAGTATGAAAAGAAAATGAAAAAGAAAAAGAAAAAGAAATCAGAGAGAAAGAGAAGGGGCAGCGATTGACCATAAAAGAGAGGATAGAGAGAGAATAAACTAATTAAAGAAGAAAAAGTATTAGAAAAAATATAATAAAGTATGATGTTTAGATATGTGTAAGAGTAGATTATGTAAGATATAAGAATATGGTGTAAGAACAGGTATAAGAAAAAGTAGAGTAGAGTAAATATTAGTGAATAGTAAATGAATACTAGACAAGACAAAAAAAAAAAAAAAATTACCGGTAGAGATAAAAATATGCATATATGAGTTATAGTTGATATTTTTAGAACCTAAAAATTTTTTATATAATATATTATATGAGTATTTTAATATTATTCTAGTGTAAATTATTTGTCAGAGTATTTTATCTCGTTTTGCTTATTAGTGTTCAGATACAAAAACTGATCATGTAGAGGCTCAAAACTATTAAAGTTTTGGTAAATCTAATCATTTTAGGATATATCCTATATATTCGGTTCATAATTCGAGTTTATCTTATTTTTACAATTTATTCCATATTTTAGGGTTTTAGAAGCTTGTTTGATCGAGCTTAAAGTTTCCAAGGTTTAAGATTAACTTAGTTTGACTTTAAGGTTTCAGTTTTATTCTCGACTCTATGGTTTTACCTAAAAGATTACTGTAAAATTCTAGGGATTTACAATTATAAGAAATTATTTCCTATTATTAGATGTTATTTGGATATACTATCTTGATTTTCATGTTAAAGGTCGAATAGATGAATTTTTTAGCATAGGGTTTTTGGGTCGAATAATTATCATATTTTCATTTTGCTCTTGAAGACACTTGTTTTCTTAGGGTTCCTTATTTAGGATTTTCTTATTCCCATTATACTCATCGGACATTTAGGATTATCCAACTTATCTAACATTATTTAGGGTTTCTTAGACTTGTGATTGATTCGGCTTGATTATAGGGTTTTCTTGGTTTTAAGGTTGAACCGGATCGATCAGGTTATAGTATGTGAAATTATTTTGAAAATGATATGTCTTTGCTAAATTACTTACCTTTAGGGTTTCGAGCTTGTTTAAAACATCTGATTCCCTAAGGGTATGGTTTCATTATCTAATCCCGTCTAAGGTTTTGGGTTGGTTTTAGGGTTTTGGTTTTGGTATTAGCTCTAGGGTTCTCATATAAGAGTACTAAAAAATCTAGGGCCTTACATATAGTAGCATAAAAATGTAACGCATTACATGAACTGGAGAAAGAGTTGCTTATAATTAAGAGCATTATTCCTTTCTGTTTGTATGTAAACAAAGTGTTAGACGCTTTTAATCAATGAATGAGTTGAATTACTCAGTCAATGAGTATTGTTCATAAAAATATGATGATGTGCTCACTGATTTTCCTTTTATTACTATTGTCATTGCGAAGTAAAAGACTAGTCCTCTTAGCGTGTAAAATTAGTTTCAGAAGAAGAAGAAGAAAAACAATTGACATTAGATTGAGTAACATTACCCTTTAGTAATGAAAGAAAAATAATAACAGATATGACATATGATTTAGATATCATTGCTAATAGGTTAGAGTTTATCTCTCAAGCACACGATATTGATAACCCATCATCACTTTCTTCTCGGTATTTCTAGTCATCACGTAGTGAGGATAATCCCCTTGACAAGCTCCATTGAGCCAAGTAATCCTTGGCACATGGTATTCTATGCTTAGGAGATAAGCTAGTGAGTAATGCTACGTGGTCGAGTAGTGGAAAATACCCCCTCGACCAATAGAAATTTATCAATCCAAATGCTACTGTTGTTGCATGAGTTGTTGATAACAAATGCCACTATCTCCACATAAGCGCAATTGATGATCAATGCTACTACCGCTATATGGGCACAAAGCATCATTTTCCTTAAATAGATTGCCTAAACATTATTGCGAAGAAGTAAGCGTGTGATAGTGTGTAATAAATCTCTTCATTTCTAACACTATCACGTTAGACCATATCGCTGCTTGGTTGAAGCTTTGCTTCTAAGCGCATATGATCATAAAGAATAAAACTTATACTAATCTCAAGTGTTGCATTCGCTGACAAGCCTTGTTACTATGGCATGCTTCTTATTTGTGATGTCAATCATAATATCATAAATGTCTAAGGGATTGACATGATTCCACTATTGCATCTTTTCAAGTACTACTGCTACATGAGAGCTAGTGGTCCAAAGCATATGATGACTAGATATCGAGAAAAAAATGAGTATTAAGAAAAACAAATGGATATAGAATTGACAAGTTGTTTCCATCATCATGGTCAATTTTACATAGTCAATTACAACTCTTACAAAAAAATTACATTGTATGACCAAGAAGACTATTATGAAGAGAATGAAGATTGTACTAGAAATTAGTAGTAGGAAAGTTGCAAGCAAATTTATTCATGTACTATATACCTATTAAACCATGACAACTTACTACCTATCATGATGGTAAGAAATAGTACAAAAGGATCAAAAGAATATGCTCTTAGAATAATTCATTGATATACAGAGGGAATAACGAATAAAAGAAAAGGAGGGAATGTGTCCTACCTGAATGAGAAGTAAGGAGTGAGAAAATATTACCGTATTATTTGCTTTGGACTGTGAGACATGATTAAATGGATGGTAGGCTAGAATTGTGCTGCTACGGTTGGAATCCAATTACCTTTATGAGGTGTGAGATTGTATAAGTTAGATAATAAGATAAATACAAGTTGGTGCTAGAGAGTGGGTATAGTAGTGTAATGTGCAATTGAGAAAAAAAATATTATAGGTATGAAGTATAAAAAAAATATATATAGAGGGAGCTCCTCAAGTTGTTTGGAAAAGACAAAAAAAAAAAAAAAAAGAGACAAGTGTGTTTGATGCAAATTGTTTTATATGAGGCGATGAAGTCTTATACAAATTGAAAAGACAAGGATATAATTAAGACTTAGGTCTTCAGTTTTTTTTTTTTTTTTTTTTTATTGTAGTGCGACGGACAACATGCAAAGTCTCTTCAACAAAGTGAAAAGCACCAGACTTGATGTATTATTTAATGAAGTAGCAAACTAAGCCATGGGTTAACTTACACAAACCATATGGAAATTTTATTTTGGTGAATGATTCATACATGAAAAATTTATGAGTCTCACAAAATACAAGCAAAAGCAAAATAAATTCAATGAGATAGGCTAGTCATGCAAATCAAAGGAAAATGACAAGTCCGTTCACATGAAGCTAAATAAACTTATTTATTGCGTAGCCTTAAGGCACTATGGTTGCAATAAGCTAATGTGATGTGAATGCTTCAATGATTGTTGTGAATTCGTATACTTAGGAAAATAAAGTCAATTATTCTATGCCAGCGTTGAGTTCTGCAACATAACTTACTAGTAAAATGATTGCACAATCACAAGAGTGTACCAAGTGACAATGTAGCTATATTAAATTGCACATGTGCCAATGAGGACCTCATCTATAGTGAAAGGCTTAATCAATGCCTAAATCACTCCAACACAATTCGAAGGACTTTGGTCAAATGGCAAAATGTAGATGCATGAATTTGATTATAAAGGCTTTAATCCTAATTTTTTTTCTTTGAGTTTAACTATTTCAGCTAATATAACAGGACTTAAAGAATTAGGCCTATTTCAATTAGGATGATCAAGGGAGTTTTGACATAGTAAACTTGGAGTAAGGCCCATTGGAATTAGCCTGCCCAATTTCGACTTTTCTCAAATTGGCTCATACACATTACAAATAAAGGTCTTAATAGGCCTGGGTCCATAAGGGAGCCCACCTCTATATCCATTGTGAGAGGGACTCATCCTAGCCATTGGTCGTTCTTTTAATTTAACAAACGATGTTAATAGCTAGACTCTCTATAAATACCTCTAGTCCTCACCTCATTTGGAAAAGAGAAATCTTTAACAAATGTCACAGTGCTGCTGGATTTTCATCTTGCTGAATCAATCACTTGCCATGATCAAGAATGAATAGTGATTCATCCTATTTAATGAGGTTGATGCTTTTTAGCTCCTTCACACGTCATACGTATGTTATGGCCTATTGAGACTACGTACTCCTCTACTCTACATGACTCTCTCTTGACCATCCTTACACGTGTCATTTTCTTAGGTTACATATAGCGTGATAGTTACGCAGTACACACGTGATCATCTTAATTGGATCCTTACCCATACATTCTAATGACTCTAAGTTTTCATTAGCCTAAATATGACTCATTCACATAATTTTAACTTAGAAAACTTCATTTTCTTTGCAAACTATTACCATGGACTATACATATTTCCATGAATTTATCTTGAGTTCAATCATGAGATTAGTCTCCTTAAGTCTACATAATTAGTCCATACATAATTAACTCCTTAACTCAAACTAATATTTCTCTTGGTTTTAGGGCATGGTCGAGACATACTTGTAGAAATGTTGGCATGCTTTATTAGTTTTGCATGAAATCCATTGATAAACATGTTGTAGGCTTAGAGAAGAATAGAAATTACCTTAGTTAATTTATCTACATTATACTGAGTACATCAAGATGAACCTAAAATCAACTTGATATTCCTTTAGAAGGAATATGGTCGAATCATGCATATACACATGCATCTATATATTTTAATTCATGTATAAATACTTATCTCTCAATATCACAAAATAATAGAAAACTTTATTAAATACTTTAGACAAACACTGCAATTTACTACTCCTCAAGATTAGGAATACATTATAAAACTACTAACATGATAGTAACTGAATGTAACTACCATATGATGGAATAGTGAAAGTTGATACTGTGCCGAGTAAAACATTAGACATTGAAAATGTTATAACTAATGCAAGGATTATCATAACTGTTGTAAAAGAAAGTGAGTTTCAATACGAAGGGTTTTAAGATAGCTTCAATAGCAAAAAAAGATCTAGCAACTACCGCATTAAAACCTAAAAGGAAACAAATGGAAAAATTATTAAATAAGCCTATTTAGCATGCTTCACAATAACCAAAAGTCATCAAATAATGAGAAAGCTTTAAGGACTATGCCAATTATCTAAGCATACACAAGAACTAGGGAGAAGGAGTTGAATATTTACATAAGTTACCTTTAGTTCCATAATAGAGAAACCTTGAAGAAGATGATAGGAGAGAGAAAACAAAGGTCATGCAAAGCCTTAAAGTTTGTTGGATTTTCTGTTTTATAGCCATAGATTCTAAGGAGAATAGAAATTAGTGGAAAATAAGTGATAGGAGAAAAGTAGACTTTATTATTCCAATGAATAGTAAAGAAATGCAATGTTTTTTATATCACAACCAAAATATTTTATATTTTCTTTAATTTTACTCCATTTGTTTATTTCTATATTTCGTTTCAACAATAAAGAGAAACTAACTTTTTAAAAGTGAATATTTTGAGTGAAATATATGTCTACTAAACTTAGAAAAAAATTACTCAAATGTAGATTAAGAGAATCGCATGTCTACCAAATCAACAGTGAATATTTTGAGTAAAAAAATATGTCCACCAAATTTAGAAAAAAAAATAGTACTCAAATACAAATTAAGATTATCGCATGTCTACCAAATCAAAAGTGAATATTTTGAGTGAAATATATGTCTACTAGATTTAGAAAAGAAATTACTCAAATATAAATTAACTGTCCGTTTACTTGGAGGTAATAAAGAGGAAATAGAATAATCATTCGTAAGAATCAATTTATTGCCTTTTTTACTTACACAAATGAACTAGATATATTTATTACCTGTAATCTTGCTATTCCATGTGTAGTGGGAATAAAAAAACTAGGCTCATTTACTTGGAGGAATGGAATAAAGGGATAATAGAAAAGTTACATCTTGGAAATTGTATTATTAGTAATAGACTAGGAATCATGTATTACCTTCTTTACTTCATCTAGATTTTTATTACCAGAAATACATATTCTAGTGTTTACTTTAATTTATAGATTATAGAATAAAATTAAAATTACCATTATACCCTTATTTGGATAAAAAAAAAGTAAAAAGCTATATAAATATACTCATATATCAATACTCATACTCACACACATATGTTATTCATAGCAAATACATCATATATAAATACATAAAATATAATTTATATATGTTATATATAATACATACACATATACAAATATATGTATAGATTATGTGTTAGTTCATATGCTATACATGTACATATATATAACATATAACTTATAAAATGTAATATATATGTATATATAACTTATACATACAACTTATATATTTTATCAATGCCTTAATTTGTCATTTATACAATATTCATAATCTCTAGATTATTAAATTATATATTTTTTGACATTTATATATATATATATGTATATAAATAATAAATTATAAATAAAGATGATATATTATATAACTTATATCTTATATAAATGAATTATAGCATACTTATAATTTATAAAACACAATACATATATTACTAATGTATAACTTATAACTTATATATATTAATTACAAATAAAATGAGTAACATATCTTAGTACGTTAATAATAAAAAGATTTACATAAAAGATTAAAAGAAGTAAAAGAAAATTTAGAATTTGAGATGAATTATTTATAAGGAACAATTCAAAATAGATATACCACTCCCCAAGACTAGTAATTAGTTATAAACCCTTAAATTTTGTATTAAAATGGATAAGATATCCTAATCCTATTAAAATGGACTTATTAAATGGGTTGTTAGGAGCCAAAATATTCACAAATTTTGATATGTAGTCTACATTTTGGCAAATACAAATAAATGAATATGATAAATACAAAACTGCTTTTACAGTCTCCTTTGCTCCTTATGAAGGGAATGTTATGCCGTCTCAAAAATGGTCTGTGTAAATTTCAAAATATAATGAATGAAATATTCTCTCCTTATACAAATTTCTCTCTCTCTCTCTCTCTATAATATATATATACACATATAAGATTAACTTGTATATATAAGTTACAAGTTATATATATTTATATATACATATAAGCTATACTTCATATGTATAAGTAATAGTTTATATATACAAGTTATATAATATATCAATTGTATAGATATAAGTAGTACCTTATATCTATTATTCATCTTATAAAATTTAACCTATGTGTATAATATATAACTTATTCATACAACTTATATATTTTATCAATACTTTATTATTTTCCATTATACAATATTCATAATCACTAGATTATATACTTATATTTTTAAGATATATATATGTATATAAATCATAGATTTAAAAAAAATGTGTATTATATAATTTAAAAATTATATATATTTTATACATATATAACCCTTATGTATAACTTATTACTTATATATATATATATCAATTACAAATTATATATCTATATTATTAAAGCAAAAACACCCTCTTTGGTGTCTTTAATGTAAATATTTTTAGTGATTAGGCATATGGGCGTAAATTATTTTTCGTGTCCCTGAAATCATAAAAATTAAATAAGGTTTGAATATAATTAAATAAGAGTTGGATCGACATTGTATTTTCCTTTTTTAGCATATGAGCGTAAAATGTTTTTGGTATCCATGAAATGATGAAATTAAATAGGGTTGAATAGATAGAGTCTTTTCCGCGTATAATATTTTTGGTATCCCTAAAATCATGAAATTGAATAGGATTTGAATAGAATTAAATAGGAGTTGAATAAATATAATCTTTTCCTTTTTTAACATAAGGGCATAAAATATTTTTTGTATCCTTGAAATCATGAAATTAAATAGAGTATAAATAGAATTAAAAAGGGTTTGAATAGATATAATCTTTTCCTTTTTTAGCCTAAGCATGTCTCTTTATATACCGATTTAAAGCTCTAATACCATATTTATACATGGCAGTTACCCAACATGGAGAAGTTACTTGTGGAAAATATAATTGTAAATATGATTTAAAATTAATTTTCTAATTTCTAAGACTAATTAAAGTTGTCATCTTCCAACTTGTGAAAACAATTTATCTATTTAATTTATATATGTTGAGTTATTTTATTTGCACGCATATCGCGAGTGCATTGTCTGCTTGTATAACTTATGCTATATAAAACATAAAACATATAAAACTTATATACATAAAATATAATTTATATTTATAAATATATACAACTTACATATTTTATCAGCATCATATTTACTTGTTATATATATAACATATATAATACATATCGCATTTTTTCATATAATTTTAGAACTTATATCTATATAATTGATATACTATATAACTTATTTCTCATAACTTGTATATATAAGCTACTACTTATGACCTATACATATAAAACATAGCTTATATGTATATAAAAATATAAAACATATATAACTTGTAACTTATACATACAACTTATGATATATAACCCATGAATTTCATCAACACACTATTCATTTGTCATGTATTAAACATATATAATACATATATAGCTCATATATTCATCATCTCTGTAGATTATGTATTTATATATATATATATATTTAAATGAGTTATATATATATAGAGAGAGAGAGAACTCACCACTTATGTATATAATAAGTAAATTGTATAACTTACATTTATATAACTTGTATATTTATATAAATCATGTATATAAAATATTATGTTAAGCCCACGATAGGGCCCGGTCCACAAATAGAAGAGAAAAAAACACAACTTAGCTAGGGTTTCGAATCAGAACACCCCACAACTCGAGCAAAAATCTCTCTCACTCTCGTGTTTAGCTTTACCTAACTAATTGTATTTTCTATGATGTGAGGAAGAAGATGGAAATAATGGCTTTTCTTGATTCAAGTTCCAGATAACTCCTAAAGCTTCTTGCTTTGGTTTTTTTTTTTTTTTTTTTTTTTTTTGCGGTGGGGGGGGAGGTTTGGAAGTAAAAGATGCTTCCCTTTCTGTTATTCATTGTATTTATACTATCACTTGTACATTCTTTGTTTTGTTACATGTATTTCAGTAGTAATTATCTATCTATTACACCTACTAAATCTAATTACAAGATATTGAAGTATGTTGTAATCTACTACATGTATTTTATTATGGTCTTCAAGTAATGTAATCCTTCAAGTAAGTAGGCTTTTTATGGGTCCTTGTGCTGGTCTTCAAGTAATGTAATCCTTCAAATAAGTAGGCTTTTATGTGTCCTTGTGCTTCGGGTCATAACATATTACATATAACATATCTATATGAAATATATATATATATTACTTATAAATTATATATACAAGTTCTGAACTATAATTCATATATACAACTTATAGTTTTTATCAATGCACACTTTTTCATATATAATTCTGTAATGCATATATATAACATATATAATCCACATATATTACTTATATATTTTATATACAAATTATAATTTATGCAGATCATTATAGAACATAAATTATGTGTGTTTTATGTATATATTATATATAACTTGTATTGGAGATTTGTACATGATTTGCTAAATCTTAACATTAAAATAAATGAATAATGACACAATTATAACACAAAATGAGGGTTTTGTGTATTGTTATGATATATTTGTCAATGACTAAATTTACTACGGTAAAATAGTAACATACTTTAAATTTTGATTCCCATTGGAGAGTGAGTAGAGAGATAATAAAAAAAACTAATATGCTCAGTTCATTTGTACAAGTAACTAAGGCAATAATTGATTCCTAGGAATAATTATTCTATTCCCCCTCTATTACCTCAAAATAAAAAGGCCCTTGTGTTTTTTTTTTTTTTTTTTACCTCTCTATTCTCTCTCTAATGGGAATCAAAATTCAAGGGATGTTAGTATATTACCCCTAATAAATTAATTCATTGACAAATATACCATAATAGTACACAAAACCATCCTTTTTAAATATAATTATGTCATTCTTTATTTATTTTATTGTTAAGATTTAGCAAATTATGTACAAATCTACAATGCAGATTATATATAACATATACATATAACACATCATTCATGTTCTATAATGACCAGTATAACTTATAACTTGTATATAAAACTTATAAGTAATATATGTGTAATGCCCCAATAATTTAATTCGATAATTAAATCGATTAAGGTGCTACCGTCACATATAATATTTTGAAGTACTACACGCTTAGGCTTCCATAAAAAGATTTTGTTTATGTTGAACATTGCTACTCAATTTTAGGTTATGAAATCGTTTAATTAGATTTTCAAATACTAGATTTAGCAGCGGAAATAAATTTTATAAAACAATTTCAAAATAAAGACATTTCAAAACTTTCACTCTCTCAAGTGAAAAATTATTGGATTAATTGCAAAAATTTGATTACAAAACATGGGCTCCACTGTGCCTTTTAAAGAATATAAACAGTTTAAATCATAAATCTAGCTCTCACTAATACAAAACAAAAAGAAATAAAACAACTAATCTATATCCACACTCCTACTCACTTCACTCATCCATAAATCATCTCCGAATCATCACAAGCATCCAAAACCCGAGTCAAGCATCATTAACATCATCCATCATGAACAACATCATCATAAAAAAGGAACACCATCATCATCTTCATTTAATCATCATTAACATGATCATGACCAACATTATCATCATCAATCATCATGATCATCCTCAATATATCACCTGGACAAAAGAACAATAAAAACAATAATGAGCCGAAGCTTAGTACACAGTAACACAAGCACATGCAGTGTGACATACGGCTTAACTAAATGCAATGCATCAATCCACAAGTTATTATCTTTCCATTAAAATAAACAAATCAATAATGGAGCACTCGCACTCCGGAACAAGCCAATGGGAATTTTGGGGTCTTTATTAACAGCAGCTGCTTAGAGGGTTGATATAAATAACCCGGATACCTATATCTCTTAAATATAACCGAAAAGATTAGTAATCTCATTTAGGGTTAATAGTCGTTACTCAACTTTACTTAAATTTATCTATAATATAAATTAATTCACATGCTCCCATAAACATTGAATTAAATCATATTATTTCCTCTTCAGATAAGTAAATGTTATACCATTCCTACATTCCC
Source organism: Combretum micranthum (assembly GCA_024138025.1). Classification (NCBI taxonomy): domain Eukaryota; kingdom Viridiplantae; phylum Streptophyta; class Magnoliopsida; order Myrtales; family Combretaceae; genus Combretum; species Combretum micranthum. Next base: position 39,715 of record JAMXBD010000627.1, on the reverse strand, counting down.
TACCGATTATGTAAGCCCCAGAAAATTTCAGTAAATAATTCCAAAATGAACTTCGAAAATAAACCCTAAAGATCACTCCAAATTAAAACCGAATTTCAATTAGTCCAAAAACACGAGCGAATCCAAAATTTCCAAAGCTTGAGAAAAATAAGAATCCTTAAAAATAAAATAAAACTCAACATACTTCAATTCCAAAACCACTACGTACGACCAACTCTATACGAAACCCCGACTTATAAAAATGAGTAATATAGAACCCAAAATCAAATTAATAAAAAGAAAATAACAATTAACTTTCGGAAATGAAAACCAATTCAAGAATTCCGAAAACATTAAAAGATATTAAATACTTATAAAAATGAAATGTAAAATAGATTTCTCAAATTAAATATGTTGTATAAACATAAAATATCAGTTTCCATTTTGGCAAGGATCTAAACTGGAAAATCACCCGGAAACCCTAACCGGAATACAATAGTGTAAGTCCGGCAATCTAGTGCCCCTAACCTTAGAGGCCGAGATGTAGTTTAAATATAGAATAACTCATAGTAATATGAGTTCGTTTATAATTATCAGATTGGTAAATTTTTGACCTACTTCGAACCCGTTCGGATACAGACTTCGAAAAGCGTGTCCCGGGGCTCGAGATATCAAAAATATACCATTAGTACCGTTAGACTCGTAATTTTATAAGATTTCTAAATATATCAGTTATATAATTTTTCGGGTTATAAAAGTTACAGTTATAACCTTTTTATCGTATTTTCATTTCTACCGGTAATTAATTAGTCTTTTGCACTATTCATTTTATTTCATTACACAATTTTATTATTATTATTTTTTTTATATACCCTGGGTTTCCTAGTAATCAAGTAAACTTCGAAAACCAGAAAATGAAACCCTAAATCAGTTTAGCTCAAGCTTTGTGAAAAAGACTTAGAAACCCAAATTCCGGCTTTTCCACGATTTCCAAATAAGAAACTTTTATAAGCAAAATTAATTTTGGATATAGTTCTTGATTATATTTCAAACCAAGAAAAGATCAGATTTTGAGAAAATTTCAACTCCGGGTCATCCCGAGACCCATTCTAGAAAAGCGTGCCCCGGAACTAGAATTTCAAAACTTTCTTTATGAATACTCATTTGAATCGAAATAAAATAAGGATTTCAAAAATATATTTTTCATAATTTTCCGGCTTACGAAAAATACAGTTATAACCTTTTCATTCGTATTTCATTACTACCGGAAATTAAATTGTCTTGTCAACTATTCACTACTATTCAAAAAGTACCACCTATACTACCTAGTCTACCTATTAGCACACTCTACCATTTCAAACCCTTACCATCACTCAAATCACTCTCTTTTCTCCATAACTTTTTGTCCCTTAACTTTTATACAAATTATGACAAGTCAAACATCATGTTAAATCAATCAAATAAAGTAAAAGTTTTTCAAACTTCTTCCCTCCTCCATGAATAGTGCCGGCGTGAATAGTCCCCCCTCCCCATGTCCATTTTGCAAATTTTTTTTTTATTTAATCTAACTCCATTTAACATAATTCCACTTTATATATAAGCTATGTTTTCTCTCTCTTCCTTCATTCACTCATTTTACAAACTTCACAAAGTGGAAAAAGCTCTCAAAACCTCTCCTTTTCCTCTCTTGGCCGAAAGTTTCCAAGCTCCCCCACACACACACACAACTTCCATTTCTTCTTTTCATCTCTTAAATTACTCCAAGTAAGTGAACTTTCACTCCTTCCACACATAGATCTTGTTATGGCTAAGTGATTCTTGGATATTTCCAACTAAATGTCCCCATGATCTTTTGATAGGGACAAGGAAATATCAAACAAGAATACCAAACCATCACTAGTAGATCTTGTAATTCAAGGAGCTTTCAAGGCATAAGCTTTATGAGTTTTCATCAAAAAGTGTTTTGAACAAAAGATCTTTTATAAAAATGTAGTTTTTATGTTTTCAAAACCTATTTAAGCATTTGATATAGTAGATCTATCATTTTACTACTCATATTCATGTAGACATTTAAGATCTCATCTTTATTTTGAGTTTATGTGCATTCATAGTCTTTAATGTTTTTGTCCTTGGTAAATAACCTTCCTAGTGCATAGATCTATAGATAGATGAGTTAACAAAACCAAAAAGGAAAACACTTTTCAAGAAATGAGTTAGTGTAAATTCGGATGACTTTGTAAACCTAGGTAAAAACACTTTTATCAACTTCTAAACATATTTTACAAGAAAATGAGCCTATAGGCAATAGATAATGTTTAGCAATATTTTTCATGGATTAAATGTGTTTTACTAAGGAAATAGTTGAAAACAAGAGATGAAGTTAAAAGAAATTTAGAGTTAAAAGTCTTAACAACCAAATTCGTAATAATGGATAGATGGCTAGAAAACACTATTTTTCCAACTTCAAAAATGGTATTTTCTTAAATAAATGAGTCCTTAGGATATAGGATAATAAATACTTAAAGTTTTGAGTAAAAATACATTTTTCTTAAAGGAATCAACTTGAAAATGAAGTTTTCTAAATTCGGATTTTGGAAACCCCATAGTAAAGACCCACTTAAAAGTTTATAAATGAAGATTTTATTAAAGAAATAAAGGCCTTAGGATATAACTAATATAAGGGTCAAAATTTCTTTAAACAAAGTAGAGTTTTCTAAAAGAAAATCCTTGTAACATGTAGGTGTGACCAAGTGTAGTAAACTCACTTGTTAAACAATAGCATGAAGTGGTTTTCTAAGAAAAAGTTTATTTAAATTCTTTAAATCTAAAAGTTATAAGAACTTAGGCTCATTAGAGTTCATATCATGACATTCATGATAGGGAAAATCATTACCATTGCATTTAGTTTCATTTTGACTTAGGAATCTCAAGTGCATTCATGAAAACCGCATTTTTGGAATCTATATTACCGCTGTACAGATCTGATCCCTCATTTCCGAGGCTTAGATATTTTCAAAACTTGATTTAAACTTCATATTTAGAAAGCTCTTCCGAAGTAGATAGAAATCGATATAAAATTTGCGAGATTCCGAGTTAAAATGACCAAGTTATGGCCATTTTAAATCGGGACTTCGAAAATGACGCGAATTTCGATTTCACTAAGTTTTCTTAGAGTTTTAGTATCCTTAGATGGTAGAATACTCATTAGAGTATTTCTTATGTGATTAGGTGAACCCGTGAACGTTGACTCTTTGCCACCGGATTTTATTACTAGAAGACCGGTGATCCAATGGCCGAGTGAGTTCATTTCCTAAGTAATTATGCTCATTGAGTGTGCTTGTAATTGTAGTAGCACTAGACTTAGGTAAAGATAAAATTGTTGATGAGAAATGAATTTTTCTGTTGAATGAATGATAAGTATATCGAGGAGACTTGTTGAAATAATATTGTATGAGTTAGTATAGACTTGGATTGTTTGAAATGCTCTATGATCGCTCTTAAATTACATAATGAACTTGCTACGAATCTATAAATAAACTGTACATGCATATCATTTAGTGAGTCACATTGCATTACGAGAATGCTTTTGGTGGGAACAAAAGTATGATCGGGAGGCAGCGGGTCTTTAATGAAGGGGACTAGGGTTGCATGACTTATGGACCACCCCATTCAAATAATGAAAACTATGGTTGCATGACTTATGGACCAACATTAAAATTGTGGTTGCATGTCTTATGGACCACCCCACTTAAGATTGGGACTATGGTTGCATGTCTTATGGACCAACATTGGAGCTGTGGTTGCATGACTTATGAACTACCCCAAACCCCGAATGGAGGGCGTAAATCCATTCACATATGGCTACCGGAAAGTCATATGCTTGTATGTTCACGTGCTTGTGCATTCATATGATTGTTTAAATAAACTTGTTTGTATAATTTACAATGGAGTATATTATTATGGAAATGAATCTCACTAAGCTAGTGTAGCTTATACCCCAATAGATGTTTAAATGAGCAGGTTATTCCAAGAATGCTAAGTGGGGACTGAGATGGTTGAAGCCGAGAATGAATTCGAGATTCCGGCAAGATATAAGAATGCTTGAAGTTTTTAGCCAAGCTTTACAATTTGCTTTGTAATAGCTTTATGTAGTGAAGTCTTAGGATGAATGTAGTTGAAGTTTGATGAATTGTATCTTGAAGTATATGGTTTTGTATTTGGAGTATAGTAAATGTATATTTCCTTTACATTGTTACTCATTTGTATCAACATAAAATGTATCATTCCGATGTGTCTCCTTTATGTGTTAGACGCCTTGTACATAGTATGGAAGCCTTCGCATGATTGAGGTGATCATTCTTAGGCTTTAATATTGTGTACGGCGGACTGCCACGTTTAGGGTACCCTTTGTTATTTATACATATCATTTATATAACCCTTTGTTATTTATACATATCATTTATATAACCTCAACTTTACCCTAGAACCTTAGAAAGTCCACTAAGCACTATCAACTCCAAGGTTAATACCCATACAGACAACGTCCTTCGGTGCTTTTTTAGTTCATGGAGTATTGACAACACTATGGTATTCAACTGGAGAAATAGTTCCACTGACATAACTTAGGACTACCAGAGAATCAAGATGCTAGTACGTAACGTGAAGACCATGCTAATGCAAGTTATGCTTGTAATACAATACATGCCTGATTCACTTAAGGGACAAGTAAGACTTATGTCATATTATCTAATGATCATACCATTTTCAAACAATCAACAGTTCATATTTCACAATCAACATCAAGTAAATGTTATCACTTTTATTTTAGTGAGTTATCAATCAATTCAATCACCAAATAGTAAACGAACCCCAAAACCCCATGCATAATTAGTTATATTTATATTAACACAAGTGCAACTATATTACAAGCATAAGTAAGGTGATAAGGTTAATGTAACCCCCCTGTCATCCAAGCGAAGATATAACAACCCTCTAGGAAATCTAAATCATCATCAAATCATCAACACCTTTCATATTTGAAATCCAAACAGAAATAGAAGGTTAGCTAGGGGCTATATCAAAGAATAGATCAAAGGCAAACATCTTTTCATGAAACTAAACTCATGTAAGCAATTAAATTAATTGTTCATTTATATCAAACTTATTTTAGCAAACATACATTTGAAACAACATGTTCTCTTTACTAAACATGGTTTAAACCATCATATTACAATATATTATCTCTAAGCCATTTATAAGTTTTGAGTCTATTAACTCAACTTAGCCAAATTGATTAAACTTAACCAATCTAATTCATTTTAGCTTACTGAAGTTCATTAAGCCAAGTTAAACTTAGATATATTACTAATTCATTTTACATCTGTTAGTTTCTCTCAATATTGATTTTGATGATAACAAAAATGATTAAGTGATTACTAACAAATTTATTAAGTGCGTAGTGCTTAAGTATCATCAAAGCTTTATGAAAATGATTTACATAAAGGATACAACTCAAAAGGTAATTCAGAGGACAATTTGCTGCTTTAAAAGACATTTATAACAGTCATAAGGTAAATCAAAGAGTAAAACTTCTTTATGAACACAACATATGAGTCTAACGAACATATTTCAAGAAATTTGATTCTTTATGGATTTGAAGACCCAGCTCCAAAGTTGAATGTATTTAGGTAATACATTCAAATATGTTCTACTAAGTTGTTTTAAATATCCAAGGGGACTCATGTTTTTATTGGATTAAAGCTTATTCTTGAAGAATTAAGTTTTTGCAGCAATTCAAGTTCAAGTTTTTTTTAAAGACATATCCAAGACTCGACTCAGACATAAAAAGCTGATCTATTTGTCTTTTTTATCTACTTTTCTTTTAAGTTATATTTTAATAAAGACAAGGATTTCAATTTCACGAGAAGACCAAGAACAGCAAGATATGATTTTTTTTAAAATAATATCAGAAGCAAACACAATTCATGGGATCTACTTCAACATTCAAGCTTATCTTTACAAGTCGAAAGAAAAATTCAAATTTGAAGAAGATAATGATCACGAGATATGATCTAGCTTTCAAGGGTTTTTGTATAAACGTTCGAAATCTTCAAGACCTATCCACAAGAAGTTTGAAATATCCTACAGACACACAAAATAAGGTGAGAAATCTTCATTAATGATTAACCTTATCCTTTATCTGTTGGAAGACCAGATCAACAAGAAGAAAAATCTGGATCTAATCTCTTTTCAAATTATCTTCCCATCCGGTGAAGACTCAGAGTACATATATTGAAGAAGAAAAAGAACAATATATACGAGGAGCTCAATACTTTGATAAATTTTTCACAGCTTACAAACGTGTTAATCTCTATTATAATATATTGTCTTCCTTGTACTGAATCCGAGAGGAACTTTTTTATCCTTTAATCCTCATTGTTTTAGATTTCTTGTAAGAGAATTGTAGAGGAGTGAGAGTGACATTCTTTTCTCTGTAGATCAGTAAATAGCTTGAGTGAAGCTAGATAAGTTGAGCATAGTGATTGAAGTTCATTGTGGTTGAACAAGCTTGTACTCTCATTTCTTGATTGGATAGTGAAACATACTGGTGTGGAATACCGGGTCCCCAGCTTGGAGCTAGAAGAGAGGACTAACGCTTGATGCAGAACCTCTATAAATCGATTTTACACTCTCTTCTTCCTTATCTCTTTAATTTTGTGCATGTTTACTTATTTGTTTTAGCTGTTTTTTATACTCGGAGAGTAAATTAGAGAGTAAACTAGAAGCTTAACTTTAAACTTCCGTTTAACCTTTTGTGAACTTAAGTGAACTTATTTTATTTGAATTTTAATTAACATTATTTGTAATTAGGATTGTTTTCAAGTGAGTTTATAAGCCATTATAATTTGATTAACCAAGTTGTGTGATTTTGGTTTAATTTTGAAAGGGATAAATTTTTATCAAATAACTAATTCATCTCCGTCTTAATTATTCTTTTGGGACCAACAGTATCTAAGATTCATAGCAACTTAAGTCTATGCTAACTTAATCTTAGCCAAGTTGATTAGTCTCAATCAATCTTGTTCATTTTATCTCATTTAAGTTTATTAAGCTAAAAAGGAGCTTAAATTATTAACTAAGTTCATTTAGATTTGGATATGTTATAGTTTGCATCAAATATATTTTAGGTATTGATACTTTTAAAATTTCCAAAAACTTAAAACATAAAAGTTATAGAGAGCTTTTTAAGCTTTTCTTAGCATTTTGAATAACTTTATTTTGAGTTCGGATGAAAAAGTTATGATTAATTTAAGTTAAACTAATAAGCAAAAGAAGGACAAGGGAAGTCTTGGTTTCATATAGGGCATAGGAAGAGTGGTAAAAATCGCTATGCCCTTTACTATACCCCATAGCAAGGGGCATATCAATTTGCTATGCCCCATAATAACGGGTGGATGGAGTTAGACATGGAACGAAGGCTACCACGCCCTGTATGAACCTAGATCACGTCCCATGTCTCTTTTCTCTATTTTTGCTATTTGTTTACATGTTCTATTCTTAAAACTCAACTTATAACATCTTATTAACAACATAACTCATAACATCTCTATACTTACATTGCATCTTATTTGCTCAAATCATCTCATCACTTATCTAATCTATTCATGAACATTATATACTTAGACCTTAAGATAGAAGCTTATATACCACATGTTTACAAGTTTCATCTTAAACTTTACTTATAACTAATACTAACTGTGAAGGATATAGATTTTAGTTTATTTTATTTATTATGCCATGTGTAATAGTTTCATTGGTCCAAGTGTCTTTGTCAGTTAGATAAAGTTTGTTAGATAGTTTTATGTTTTAGACTTTATATAAATATTGCACATTGAGTTAGTTTTAATTCATTCAATAATATTCACACAATTAGTTTCTTCTCTCTCGATCAAGATTGTTAGATTTAGGTCATACTTCTATGTCTAAGATGAGACGTTTAGATCACTACAAGTCACTTGATTCTTCTGGTTTCATTTGTGAAACATGTTATCAATCTAAATTTCATAGACTGCCATTTGATAGAAGTAATAGTCGTGCTTCATCCCCTTTTTATCTTTTGCATGTTGATGTTTGGGGTCCTTTTCTAAAGGTCCTATTTGTGGTGCTAGATATTTTCTTACAATCTTAGATGATAATACCCGCTATACTTGGACTTTTCTACTTCAAAACAAGTCTTAAGTTTCATCTTGTCTTCATAATTTCCTTACTCTCATTCATACATAGTTCTCGGCTAAACCAAGTATTGTACGATCAGATAATGGTACTGAGTTTATGTCATTTGATTGTAAAACTTTGTTTCAAGATCTGGGTATCATTCACCAACGATCTATGACATATACACCTCAACAAAACGGTCGAGTGGAGTGCAAACATCGTCATTTACTTGAGACAGCCAGATCTTTGAGAATTAATGCAAATTTACCCAAGTGTTTTTAGGGAGAATGCATTTTGACCGCTACATATCTCATAAATTTGATGCCTTTATCCACTTTGTCTTGGAAAACACCATATGAGATGCTTTATCATAAAACACCAATCTATGATCATTTGAGAGTTGTTGGTTGTTTATGTTTTGTTAAAGCTACTTCTCCTTCTTTGGATAAGTTTGATCATAAAGCTCAGAAATGTATTTTCTTGGGATACCTTCATGCTAAAAAAGGATATAAAGTATATGACGTAAACTCACATAAAATTCTTGTTAGTCGAGACATAGTGCTTCATGAGGACATATTTCCTTATAAACAATCACCTTTTGATTCTTGTCTTGTTGAAGAACAGTTTGGATTTCTTCATTTTTGTTTTGATGATTCTTCTTATCTTCCTACTGTTCAATCTCCGGTTGCCCTTGATGCTATTTCTCTTGTTTCTACCAATGAGTCTGTTCCCACTGATGTTGTTCCAATTGCTAACGATTCTTCTTCATCTATTGTTCTTGCTGTTCATCGTTCTAATAGAGAGCAATCAATTACCATTTGGTTGCAGGATTATGTACATAAGGCCACATTATGCTCTAGTACTAATATACCTTCATCTTCCCCTTATCCCCTTTATTCTGTTTCTACTTTTAACACTCATCATTCTAAGTTTACTGCATCCTTAGCTCATGTGCTTGCTACACAAGAACCTTTATGTTATTCTCAAGCCTGTAAGACAAAAGAGTGGATTGGTGCTATGAATACTGAATTACAAGCTCTTGAGCTTAATGATACTTGGGAATTAACGTCTTTACAAATTGGTAAGAAACCTATAGGATGTAAATGGGTTTATAAAATCAAATACAAGCCGGATGGAAGCATAGAGCGGTTTAAAGCTAGATTAGTTGCAAAGGGTTATACACAAAAAGAGGGTGTGGATTACCACGATACTTTTTCTCCGGTTGCTAAACTAGCTACTGTTCGTATTTTGTTTGCTATAGTTGTTGCTTTTGATTGGCCTCTTCACCAAATTGATGTCAATAATGCCTTTTTGCATGGTTATCTTAATGAGGAAATTTATATGCTTCCTCCACCCGACTATACTAAGGCTTCTTCCAATCAAGTGTGTCGCTTGAAACAGTCGTTCTATGGCTTGAAACAAGCTTCTCGACAATGGAATGTTGAAATTTCCAAATTTCTTCTTCATAAAGGTTTTCAACAGTCCAGTAGTGATCATTCTCTCTTTACTAGTTATGCTTCGGGTGTGTTATTGGTTTGGAGTTGTGCCAGTCTGCACGGGGGATTTTAGTAAGTCAATAGAAATTTATCATTGATATTTTGCAAGATACTGGTTTGACTGGTTGTAAACCAGTAGCCTTGTCTTTGCCTACTGGAATTCCCTTGCTTAAGGAAAATTCTTCAGCACTTGCAGATCCATTGTCCTATCGACGAATTGTTGTTCGATTATTGTATCTTACTCTTTCTCGACCCGACATCTCCTTCGCAGTTCACAAGCTCAGTCAGTTTCTTTCCCATCCTTGTGTTTCTCATTATCAAGCATCTCTTCATTTATTATGTTACATCAAAGGCATTGCAAATTTGGGTCTCTTTTATCCTGCTCATAATTCTTTGGAGCTACAAGCTTATTCTGATTTTGATTGGGGGTCAGCTTCTTTTGATCGTAAATCCATCACTGGGTATTGTCTTATGTTGGGGTGTAGTTTAATTTCTTGGAAATCCAAGAAACAACCTACAATTATTACAAGTACTATAGAAGCAGAATATAGAAGTCTCTCTGCCACAGCAAAGGAATTACTCTGGACTTCTTTCATTTTAAGAGATTTGCGCATACCTATTACTCTCATGCTCCTTTATACTGTGATAACAAATCTGCATTACTCATTGCTCATAATCCATGTTTGCATGGATGAACTAAACACTTGGACATTGATGCTCATTTCATCCGACAACATGTTAGTAGTGGTTTTCTTAAGCCTTTGCATGTTTCTTCTTCAGCTCAATTGGCTAATGCTTTTACCAAGATTACATCTGTTGAGCAATTGGAAGCTACTCGTTTCAAGTTGGGTCTTCAATCTACTCCAACTTGAGGGGGGGATGTGAAGGATACAGAGTTTAGTTTATTTTATTTATTATGCCATGTGTGATAGTTTCATTGGTCCAAGTGTCTTTGTTAGTTAGATAAAGTTTGTTAGATAATTTTTTTGTTTTAGACTTTGTATAAATACTACACATTGAGTTAGTTTTAATTCATTCAATAATATTCACACAATCAGTTTCTTCTCTATAGTTTCTTCTCTCTCGATCAAGATTGTTAGATTTAACAATGGTGAAATATCAGTTTTTTTGTTACTTCACACTAACTCATCATTTACATGCATGTATAACAATCAAAACTAGAAAAACAAACATACTTACATGTTTGGTAAATTTAACTAGCTTGTTCTTTACTACTACTACTACTTCATGATTGTTGTAGCTTCTTCTGGCATGTTTCGCATCTCCTATCATCTTTCTTAACTTCAATCTCTCTTATGATCTTCTTAAGATTGAGATTTGAAGGTGAAATTTGAGAGAAAAGAAGAGAAAAGGAAGAAGAAGGAAAGGAAAGAAAAGAACATGTAAGGGAAAAGAAAGAAGAAAAAGAAGAATGGTAGATTTTCAAAAAGGAAAAGGAGAAAAGGGATTAAATATAAGGAGATTTTTTAAAGATATTAAGAATAGGGGTTTTGATTTAGGCCTTTCAAATCATTATCTCAAGTATTAAAAACAATTGAGAGAAAATTTTAGAATGTATAGAAGTAAAATTGATAGCTTGAATCAAAAATCCATTTTAGAAATTAGGTTAGTAAAAACTTGATATTTAGTTTAGTTTAGGTTTAAGAACTAGCATTTATAAACAAGTTGTTGATTTTAAAATTTATGGGAATTAATAAAATAGTATTTAGGTTAAAATGACTAGATAAGTCCTTTTTGTAAAATTTAAATACTTGAATTTTTTTTTTTAAATTTGGTTTATTTGATGATGGAAAGAAAAAGGGGTTTTAATTAAAATTGGTTGAGATGATAGTGAAATTTGATTTGTTGCAAAAATAATTAAAGTAAATAGGTAAATTGAAGGGGATAGAGTTTAAATTTGAAATTTAGAAGGACTTAAGAAATTTGATTAATGAAATGGATAATTGAAGTAAAAAATGAATAGAAAATGAGTATTTGAAATCTCAATTTCAATTAAGTCTATTTATTAATTTTATTTTGTTAATCTATCTATTTATAACCTATAATTTAATTTACTTAGTTTAATTAAACTATCTAAGCTTAATTTTGCGATTGCATTCTAAACAGAGTTCAAGATTAATCATCTATTGGTAGTTGATATTATATATTAACTTTAAATTTTATAATTAAAAAGCTTTTGATTATTTTAAGATTTATTCTTTCACTTATGCTTTCATTATACAATTCTGATTAATTTAGATTAAATTTTGATATTATGTTTCATTTTCATTGTAATTTTGAATTATTTGATAATCTATTATTTATTAAGTTTACCTATTACATATATGTATTTATTATTATGCCTGCTTGATGTTTCACGTTGTTCTTCATTGTTATAAGGCGTATTGAGAGTCAGTATTATTTATAATTTTTTCCATGTTTCTTGCTTGTTTATTGCACGTATTATATGATTACATTGTTTTATTCTCTTATTGTATTGGTTAGGTATTTCTAATCATTTTTATTTTTATGAAACTTCTTGAGATTTGTATCATTAGATTTAACATCATTTCTTTATAATTATTTATTTATTCATCATCTATTTGTTTAATTATAAAAAAATTTATATCCTATAAATTTTATTATGACTATTATCTATTTAAAATCTCCTTTTTGTCCATTTGTGTATATATTTCGAATTTTATCCTTTTTATATATGTGGAATTTTATCAAAAATTTATGGAAGAATTTATCTTGAAGTATAACAATTCCAATTTTTAAATTATAATTAAATTGTTCATATTTTAATATTCATAGATCACAAAAAATTAGGGGTGATTTTTGTGACTTTTTAAAGTCTTCTTCAAAAATTTTAGATTATTTATTTAATAATTATTATATTTGAATTGTATGAATTTGGATGATCACATTAAGCACTTAACTTAAAAAAAAAAAAAAAAAAAGTAAAAGCCTAGGACTCAAATACACAATGTTGAGGGATAGATATGTAATTTTGGTTTGATTAAAACAACTGGAGATTTATTTTACCAACTGTGGCTTGCTAAAAGGACGATGCCTGGCCCAGAGTGAGTTGGTGGTTACGCATCTGGGATGCACGTAAGTTATGGTTTTGGTTGAAGGCTGGGGTTCGATCATAGATCGATTTTGTTTGCAGGTAAAAAGTTCGAGGACGCCATTCTCAGAAAAGAAGAAGAAAACACAATTATATATTATATATTTCCTAGAAATGACTTGAAAGATTATTCTTTCTTGGTGCTTTGATGGCTTTATTCGTTTAATGAAAAAACAGGGACTCATGGTGCCTGCCTTATTTTATGTTTAAATTTTGGAGTGGTTATTTGCTTAATAATAGTGATAAATGAATCCATATATATTATATATATATACACACACCTCCTTTTTCAACAAGATATATATTTGTACATATAAAATTTCCAATGTCTACATTTAACGTAACTCATTGCGTCACTGAATGAGCCTGAAGGAGAAGGATCAATCCATAAGAAAAGGAGAACCATAAGTTCGTTTTTTATTAATGTAAAGTCAATGACATGAATTTATACGTGATTGGCTGACCTCTCTCTCTCATGTATCTCACTATCTCTGGTGAATTGTCTCTTAGTTGCAAAAATCCTGCCTAGCTGACACGTTTCCTTCGTTTAAGGTTGTTTTTTTCCCTTGTTTTGTAACCTTCCTTGTTGCAGTAAAAATCCTCCCTCATGTCTTTTTATTTATTTTTTGGTTGTTTTTGCTTGGTTTCTCTAGGAATATCTAATCTTGGTCCGTTATTGTTTCTGTTTCTGTTGTACATCTAGAAGAGCAATGTCCCCGACTGTTTCAAGCTGGTTGAGGGTAATTTATGTTGCACTTGTATTCTGTTCTGCTCTCTTTCTTGGTGCTGTCAAAGGTTGTCCATTCTCCAAATTTTCCTTATTTTGTCCTTCTAGATGGGCTTTCCTCTAAATTTGAATCATCACATGACATATGACAAAGGAGGTCCCTTCATGGTTTTGCTCATGTACTTTTTACAGGTTTGTTGGTGGGTCCTGCTGCTAGTGTGATTCTGATTTTTGGGAATGTTGGGGTGATTCTGGGCTTGTTTCCTGCTCATGTGTACTGGACTTTGTACACATTGATCAAGTAATAACTATTTGTACATTTTTTTGTCCTTTTTTTACTCTTTTAAGAATTCTGGAATAAGTTGTTAGATTTCGTGATTGAATACGGCTTTAATTTTTAACATTGTAGCTAATATTTCCATCCCATCCGGTCAAACCTTTGCAAATGTCCAACTTTATCCTAAGAATGCTGCATCCGTATATCCATTTTACAAATGAATCTGTCAAAGGCACCCCAAATGCCATGCTAAGGTTCAAGTATGGTTAGCAGGCTAAATTACCAAAAAAAAAAAAGAAGAAGAAGGCTTAAGAACCAATTGTGAAGGATTAATTTATATAATTTCCTTTATTTTTTTAATATATATTTGTTTTTTAATTTTTTGTGCAGGATTAATACTTTGGATACCCCATCCAAAGTAGCAATTTTGCTTTGTCTGCCGGCTTTATTTGGATTATGGCTAGGACTGAGCATAGCTGGCAGTGTTCTCGTTGGACTGGGCTATGGATACCTTGCTCCTTGGGTATCAACTTTTGAGGCATTCAGATATGACAATGAATCGCAAAGAATAATACATAGTGTCGTGGTAAATTCGTGTTTCTTTGTAGTTTTTGTATTAGTTTTGTTCCACAAGGAAACATCACTATCAACGAGTAAGATCCAACATGCTGCTTAAGTGGTTGGTAAAGGCCTTCTATTGTTTTGTCTAAATTTCATTGTTAGAAATGCATAATTCTTTTCACGCTGTGATGCCTGAATTTCTGAGTAACGTTCTACTGATTACAATAGGAATTCTAGTGTAACAAAAAGGTAATCTGAGATTTAGAAAAGTACAATAAATGAATAAATAAAACCTGCTTAGCTCTTAGAAGAAACTGTGAGATTGTGTTTTATTTTTTTTATTACAAATTTTGTTATCGTACTTTTCTACTTGTAGGACGGCACATGGGGAACTGTTAGAGGAAGCTGCACAGTGGTTAGAGATTTTGCAGACCTGTGTTATCATTCTTACCCAATTTACTTGAAGGAGTTGCGACAGTCCCCCCCATCTAATGAGTCTCAGCCTCTCAGGTTATGGATTTATAGTTCTATGTTTAGCTAGTTCTTTTCTTATGCTAAATGCGACCTAGTGAAGAGAATCATAGTTGCCATACAATCATCAGACTGCAGGGGTGAGTAGGTCATTAGATTAGTTCACTGATTTCTAGACACTTCTCTTTTGAAATTCAAAGTAGAATGGTGATAATTTACACTTTTAGACTGATTTTTGTACATTTTCCAAGCTTGACAAAACAGTTTGAGAATAACTGGTCAGATATTAGTAAAACACAGATAAACAACATGTAGTGAAATAGTTGATTTATCTGGCCAAAAGACAAAAAGAAATAGTTGATTTATGTCGTGGCATAAAAAATTCTTATTTGATCTAACATTCTGTTTGTATATTTTGAAGGTTGATTCATATTCCTTGTTGCATCATTGTTGGACTGATGGGTCTAATAGTGGATATTCCCCTGTACACTGCTATTGCTGTGGTTAAGGGTCCTTACATGCTATTCAAGGGATGGTTTAGGCTAATTCATGATCTCCTCGGCCGGGAGGGTCCATTTCTTGAAACGGCTTGCATCCCAATAGCTGGTTTAGCTATTCTTTTCTGGCCTGTTGTTGTCATTGCAAGCATTGTGGCGGCTATATTCTCTAGCTTCTTTGTTGGAATATATGGAGCAGTCATAGTTTACCAGGTTAGTCTTTATATTAGCTGTTCCATTACAGGATTTGTTTCACCAAGAAACTTTAATTTGTTTTCCATGTTGTTTGTGGAGGCAGGAAAGGTCTTTCAAAAGAGGTGCAGCTTATGTCATTGCAATGGTTGCAGAGTTTGATGAGTACTCAAATGATTGGCTCTATCTCCGTGAGGGCACCATACTTCCAAGGTGATTATTTATGATTGCAATTGGAAAAAATGCAACAATGCTTCAGATTTGTAAATATTCTTAATAAGATGATGTTGCACACAGATAGACCCCAATACAGAAAGAGAAAGGTTTCTCATTCTTCCGAGTTATCAGTTGGAGGAAATCGTGCAGGTGGAGACAAAATCAGCTCTGCATCGACTGAAGCGCCTGCAATGCTTGTGCCCAGCTTAGCTCATTCGCTATCAGTTAAGGAGACAATACAAGAAGTTAAAGTGTTGCAGGTAGTGGCTTCCTCCTGAACTACCATAGCAGTGATCTTCAAATGCCATAAGCCTGTCAATAAACTGACACTTAAGATTCCGACACTTTCTTTAAGAAATATAGAGACAACATAATAAAGTTCTTTCTTTTCTATTGTTGTGAGGGAAGTAGTACTGACTTTATCATATACAGGGTGGTGCATTGAAGTTAGAGTTGACGTAGCCTAATGCTCAAGTCATGTTAGTTGTCTGGGTAAAATAGCACTAATGTTGGCTATTTTCTTGAGCTTTACAACAGTGATTTTCACGAAGACCAGATTTCTGCCTATATTATATTGATGATAGATAGACATTGCAGAATGAATATTTTTATAATAATGTGATTAGAGGTCAACAAAAAGTATTCTTTGTCCCAGTTTGTTTCCTATACATTTAACATGGACAGAAGCTTTTTGCTCATATAACTGGTTTAAAAGCTTAGGTTGATCATTACTCCACCAAATTAGTTCCTTAACAACATAGAATATTTTGGCACACCATATTTTTGTACTGACAACAACTAGTGAGTAATTTTTCATTTGAAATTTGAATTTTCTCCTCTATCTTATTGCAGGTTTGTGTTCATATAATCATATCTTGTGAAATCAGAGGAAGAGAACTACTAGATGCAAATGTGATTACTCTGTCCGACCTCTATGAATGGCTGAGAGCCAACAGTGGGAATGAAAAAGCCATTATAGGCACTGGCCTCCCATGCTATTCCCTTTTCCAGAGTCTTTTGCATTCCATAAGGGCTGGTTCAGATGGTTTACTAATGCGCGATGGCCTTGAAATAACACATTTGAACAGACCGAAGGACAAGTTGTTTGATTTGCTCTTTAATCCGATATTAATTCTGAAAGAACAGATTAAGGTTTTGAAATTGACTGACAATGAGGTCCGATTCTTAGAGAAATTAGTCCTTTTTGGAAACAATAGAGAACGGTCGGATGCATGGGATAATAACAATTTTGAATCTCAAGATATTCTCAGAACTGCTCAAATACAAGGTATAATGAGAAGGTATGAGCATCCACGAATGCACAATGAGTTGTTTGCTATTCGGTGGTTTTATGTGGTTAGTGATGGTTTGATTTATTGCAGGATAAACTTACATTGTGCCTCAGTTCTATTTTGCAATTGGTTTACACATTTTAACCTTTACTTTCTTCACAATATGAACAATGCTTCATGAATCCACTCCTTTTATAATGGATCCACTTCAAGTGCCCACATATGCTATGGAACTACTTTTATGAGTTGACCTTCCATTGTGATTTGAATGAACCGTCTTATGATAGAATTATTAAGTAGCAAATGCAAGTTCATGTAGTTTTCTTCCTCATGTCAGGTATTATATATATTTATATACTCTCAAATCTGGTGGGTTGCTTATACTCATCAGTCATCTCATATTGGCAGGATGATTGGGATGATAAGGAGTGTAACGAAGTTGCCCACCTATAGAAGACGATATCGCCATGTAGTGAAGTCTTTAATCGCATATTCTATGGAGAAAGAAGGTTGTAATAATCTGTCCAATTCTGTCAAATCTGCTGTCTCCATCTCAAGTTTTATAGAGAGCGAAACAGATAGCAGATCTAATTCTGCAAGATCAGTTGCATCTACAGACATTGCCTAGGACAAGTATGATCTACCCTTTTTCTTTTACAAAGACCTTGCCTACTGATATGCTGTATTTCTGCTCCTCTAACTCATCAAGATCACCCCCAAAAAAAAAAAAAAAAAAAAAAAATTGCAGTTGGTTGTAGCTCATTCGTGCTCCATAAGGTTCTATCACTTTTCTTTTTTTAAATATGTATGTGTATATATATATAAAAATAATTTAAACCAAGTCTACAAAATTGAATATTAGGTGCAACATCATTAAAATAACAAAGAGCTAAAAAGACAAGGTACAGCAGGTCTAAACGTATACTTTCTCTTTTGAACCATCAGTGCGGTAATATAACAAGGAGTGAAAGATGTCAAGCAAATCATTCATATATCCTATTTTAATTTTTTCTATGTATTGCTAGATTTCACTAAAGGCCACTGAACTACTAAAGGTGTCAAAAAAATTGATACACAAAAGTTAGTTGAGAAGTGCAAATGATTAGTTGTTACTGAATTACATCATTAAGGGAAAATGCTAATTTTGGCACTCAAACTGCATAAAACTTTTCATGATTTTTTTTTTTTTTTTTTACCTTACCTATTGCTATTTGCACCGGTTGTTAACATGGAGGAGACACTTATTAGTGTCAAACATCTTAGGAGAGATATAATAAAAAAAATAATGGATTCTTTTTTCTACATTAATAAATAGAGCAAACGGTATTAAAGAGGAAATAGAAATAACTACAAAAATTTTGATTATGTATTACGTTAATCAATTCAAAGTTCAATAATTTTCACATAAAGTTTAAGTTCCAAATTTAATATTTACTCTTTTATTAATTTTAAGTCGGAAGCCTCAAAACAATGCTTTACTCTAATGTAATCACAATAAAGATAAATTCCACAAAACAACTATAAAGAAATGAACAAAATTCACTACAAGATCAAACAGGAATTTAATTTTGGTAGGATAAAACAAAAAAATTTGTTCAAAAATACTTCATTAGAATGAAATGCAAAAATTTGAACAAGAAAATACGTAATATGAATAAATCCCATATATGAGTTGGCATTCTAAAGGTTGGCTTTCAATAATCTAGAATTTGGCAACTCAAGTTTGGCCATGTGCAATCAATGTTCAATTAAGTACACTAATATTGCTTTACTTATTACTACTATAAGAGTAAAAAGAATTTCAAAACCCAACAAATACCTTAACACAATCAAGATGCATCCAATAAGGCCACACTTCTTATCATTTTACAATTTCAAAAGTGGATTGCTCAATCGCATATTATAAATAGGGTTAGTTGTTGAAAAATTAACAACATGGGACAATTATACACTTGTTTCTTGATGTCAAATTCATAACAGTTGTAGCTCAGATTTGGAAGTATAGTTCAATATACACTTGTTTCTTGATCAAATGCACACACGGCTCATTCATTTGAAGCTTGGATGTTAGCTCGGAAACAGGCTTTTATAGCTTGGATGTTAGCCTAAAACAGGTTTTGATGGGTGGTAGGCTCAATTTGGCTCCTGTCTGCCGGTAATTGAAATTCAGTGTAGCAACAACTCAAATTAACTCGAAACCAACACCCCAGAAAGTTATAGTAACGTCTCTAAGGAGACGTAAAGCATGATCTCAAAGACTCAAATTAGGTAGCATCTATCGGGTACATTGCATCCTATTATTCTGTGTTATATTGTTTGAGGCATGCAATAGATCAATTTGAATTGGTTCCTTTATTTTTAATTTGACATGAAAGCATAAATTATAATCAAACGAGCATTTAACAAATTCAATTGATATGGCAACACAAGGGAAAAATTCAAGGGTAAATATTAAATTTGGTACCTGAACTTTGTACAAAAATTTAAATGTCAATGTCGAATTTGGTACCTGAACTTTACCCGAAAATTCCATTGCTGACATGAACATATGGATCAATCACGACGTGAAATGTGTCAAATGACGTGACACATTTTTTTTCTTATTTTATTTATTCCAACGTGGCATATTAATATTTTTATTTATAATTTCATTATAAAATATTTTATTTTGTTACTTACTTTCCAAAAGAACTTGTAGCCTTAAGCCCACTTAAACATCTTAACCTAAGCCTTTCAAAGCAACACAAAAGCCCATCACTCTCTGGCCTTCGCTTCTTTTCACTATAGATTAAACCAATTGCACATTATAAATAGAAGGTTTTGTTGATGAACTAGCAATGTGAGACAATGGCAGCATTCTCCTTCATTGACATTGAACTTGAAAACCGATTGTCGTTTAGATCCAATTGTAGATTATGTTATAGTAATCAAAGCTTGGTGAGTCTTGAAGCATTAATGACGTATCACGTTCATGGGGTCATGAATATCAAATGTTAGTGACTCTAGGTCTTTTTTGAATACAAAATGTGTTTATTGCGATTTAAAGATTGCCATTGTTGGTGCAGATATTGAGATTACCGAACCCAACACAAATCTTCAAAACACGGTAGATCATTTCATTAAAGGTCATGCTAGAATTAAGAGGTCTTATGTGGAGAATGGTGATAAAGATGAAGTTGATGAGAAGCAAACCGTGATTTATGATGATGTGTCCCGAAAAAGAGGAAGGTTATGCTAGAATTAAAGATTATTGCATGCTTTGTTTTGCACAAGAAAAATGGAGGTGGAACTTTTATAGATAGGAAATTGAGTAATGGAATGTTTACTTGTTTCTAAGAACTTTGTGGGGATCGATTATGAAATTTTCTTCCTCCTCGGTGAAATTGCCTCTCTTAATCTCGACTATGAGAAATTTGTGGAGCTTGTGACATACACTTTTTATATTAAAACTCTTTTTAAAGCATGAAACTACCGCCAAGTATACCGGGTGCGTGTGTAGTAATAAGACTGGTGAGAACCAAGTCGTGATCTACAAGGGCTAATTGACTAACTACTAGAATGCAATGGCCTCCTCTAAGCTAAGCAAAATGATCTCAGATTTTTGAGCAAAACTAAATGATCTAGTTGTACTACTAAAAAATAATAAGTAATTTTAACACTAATGACTACTAAGCACTGGAATAACTCTTGAACTCCTTCAAATCACAAATGTGGGATTATGTAATAGTAAAAACAGGATTTCCTTTCATTGCCTTATAATTATAATCGGATTTGTTCAATTGGATTTTGACTAAATTCACAAGAATTTACTTCCCTTTCAGGTTGCAAAAGTCTAATTATAGCATAGATATCCCTCGAGTAATCTATCTATAATCACCGGCTAAATAATATATTTCTCTCACAAATAATGTTATTCTAATTGAAATTATAATTCAAGCATGTGTCCATGTCCTGAATCATAACTTAATTTGCATTAAGACGTGAATTCTGAGATTTAAACAAAATAGCATGTTTCTATGTCAATTTTAAAATCTTATTTTCTATTTTAATCGGATTATCAAATCCCTTTCAAGTATTTCAAATCCTAATTCATAAGAACATCCATAGATAGATTTTTTATCTCATGAACATTGAACTAAAAATAGTCAAAATTCCAATTTAACAAAACCCATTATGAGAATAGATCAACTACTTAAGAAATCCATTAACCCATTACATAATCCCAATTAGACAAATTAGCTTATACTCAAAAACATACTTTCATTCATGATAATATTTTGAACACAATCCATAACAATAGATAATGGAGAGATTACATATGAAATATTAGAAATGTCTTCCTAATGTTTCTAGGTCCAACTCCACTGTGAAAGTTTGTAGTGAACAGTGCTAGAAGCTGAGGTTAAGTGAAGTGACGTCGAGTGGAATGAGGTAAGGTGGATGGTGTCGCACCTCAAAGGGTATCTTAAACGTAACAGTCCACCGCATGCTAAACGAGACTTAAGAATCACTACCACAGTCATTCAAAAGTCTTGTATTAGAATGCAAGGCGTTCTCTTACGACAATAGAATACATATGCAATTGGATATAGATAGTTCAATTTGATAAGCATAAAAACACAAACCATAGATATCTCAGGATTAGTTACAAAATACTAAGGGGCATTCCCCTACTAAACAAAAGTCTAAGTATTATATTTTAAGTAAAACCCAATCGTTTAAGGTTTACTATGAAAGACTATACAGAACTAATCATAAACTTCTAATGGAAACACTCCTAACTTCGCATTACCTGATTTGGCTAAGTCCGGGATGTAACCATATATAAGGAAACTGCATCAAAAAGAAGCTATAGGTGTATAAGCTACACTAGTTTAGTGAGTTCCACTTCCAAAATTAAATACTTCAATAAGCAATATGTCAAGCAAGTTATATCAACAATCATATGAAATGTAAAAGGACGTGAGTATACAATATATAAGACTTTCCGATAGTCCTATGTTGAATAGATTTACGCCCTCCATTCGGGGTTAGGTGTTTTAGGCCCATACGACCATAGATTTTAAATTTTCTCATTTATATAGTGGTTGATTCAGGTGCTCACCCACTCACTAATTTTTTAGTTGATACAAGTGACTACGCCACTTCTATTTTAATTAGGCCTTTCATGCCAACATTCGAGTTTTCCGGCCCATTCGTTGCTTATCTATTATGCCTTCTTCCCACAAAGGTATAATAACAAATAATGTGACTCAACATATGGTATGCATGGTCAATTTAATTATAAGATCATGGCATATTATTTAAGGAAATTATAGACGATCATAGATGTTGCAGACACTTCAATTCTATACTAAATCATACAAATATTTATAACAATTCCCATTTCGATATTCTTATCATCAATTCAATTAAACAAGATCCATATGCGCATTTCAATTTTATCTTATCCTAGTTCTAATGCCACTATTATTATAAGCACAATCAAAAGCATGTAATTTAAAGGATAGTGAACTCACTCGGCCATGGACACCAGTCTCTAATGGTGGCGATCAAGAAACAAGAATTTTCCCCCGATTCAAAATTACCTAAACGAAACAAATATCCAAATGAGTATTTCATACCATAACTAATTCTAACTTATTAAATAAAACTCTGAGTTCGTAATTTCTAAGGTAGATGGAAATTTCAACTTAAAATGGCCTTAACTTGGTTATTTTAATTCGGAATTTCGCAAATAAGCTATCGATTTCTATCTACTTCAAAAGATCTATCTATTTATGATGTTATTCTTAATTTTTGAAAAATTTTAGGTCTCGGAATACTCGGATCAGATCTGAATGTAGCGAAAATTTGCATTTCCGAAATTGTTTTGTGAAATTTGCATTATTTTTACCAATTATATTATATGTGCATGCATTATCTACAAGTTATTATCATGAATGACATGATATGAGTTATTTATATGTATTTCCTTAATCATTTTTGGTTAAAAAGAATTTTTTTTTTTTTGGAAAACTTTTACTTTGTAACAATGTCAAGAACACTTGTTTGAGAAAACTAGCTTTATCTCTTTGAAAATCATTCATAATTTTATTGAGATAAAACCTTGATGACCTATATACATAATATCTTCATTATCTTAATAAAATTCTCCATTTAAAGGTTGGAAAATAATGTTTAAATGTGGGTTTTGCTTATTGACCAATTTTACACAATTTTAGAAATGAAAATATTGTTTGATCCTAGTTTGGAAACCTTTCCTTTGTTTTAGGTTTATTTGATAAAACATATTTACTCTTATAAAAATCAAGTCTTTATTACATCTATTCTCTAAAGCTTCTATTTTTCTATTAAAATCCTCATTTTGATATTTGAAAATGGGTGTTTAAATAGGGATCATTTTTAGATCCGAAGTTTGGGAAATTTTTTTGAGATTATTTCTAGTGAAAAACTTATTTAATCTTCCTAAAATCAAGTCCTAATCAAAACTACTCCCTAAGGCTTCCATTTCTTTAATAAAACTCTTGTTTTAGGTTAGAAAATAGGTGTTTTCTCGGCATTTCACCCTAGTTACGAATTTCAAAATCTTTGTTGGCATTGGGACATAGTTCTAACTTAACTTTTGTAATCCTTTTCTTATTTTGAAAATTTCTTTTATTAAAAATATTATAAAAATCACTCCTTTATGATACATATTACCGAAGTCCTTCATTTTGCATGTAATATCTTCATTTTGGAGTTGGAAAATAGGTTTTCTAAATGGTTCTTCCTCAAGATCCAAATTTTCAAAATCACTTTTTGATAGAAATAAATTAGATCTTGAGTTTTGGCAACACCTTTAATAAGACCATCATGTTGTAAATGTTTTATACTTATAAGACAAATAACTATGTCATTTTAAGTACTCTAAACAAATAAATTACTATATTACTCATGTCATGGATGCAATGCAACATAAACAATATGTAAATGAATGTAAAGAAAGAGTTTTTGTACAAAATAACTATAAGATCAACATTTAGCAATAATATAGCAAAATAATAGTAAGATAACTTAAATATCAAGATCCACAACATTGTAATGATAAGGATCTCATGCTTAAGTATTTCCACATCCCTAGCATAAAGCTCATGGGGATTTTAGTGGAACCACACATGTATGATCTTGCTATTACATGTTTTAGTGTGGGAGGGTTAAGATCTATTTCCTATTTAGAAGTGGAGTAAGAAAACTTGAAAAAAAAGAAGTGTGTATGTGAGTGTATGTGCGTGCGCACGCGCGTGCGTGTGTGTTGTGTGTGTGTGGGGTGTGTGTGTGTGTGTGGGGGGGGGGGGGGGTGGGTGCCGAGGGGGTGGGTTGTGGGGGAGGTCATGGCATAGGAGGGGAGGAAAGGGAGAAAAGTTTTCTTTCCAAAGTTTGATCTTTTGAAAAAAAAAAAAGAGAGAAAGTGAAATGAGATAGGTATAAAGGGGTTTATATAGGGAATTGAATTAGGGTTTGTGTAGAATAAAAGAAAGAAAATAAATTAGATTGAGTGAGAGTATAAGGGGAAAGGGGCACCGGTTTGGAGCTTAAAGGGGAGAGAGAGATTTGAATTTGTTTTATGTAATAAAATTCAATTTTAATAAGTAATTTTAAGTAATAAAATGTATTGGAAAAGTAAATTTGTAAGGAAATGATGTAAAATTGTAAGAATAGGTTATAAGGATGTAAGAATAGGGTATGGATGGTTGTACTTGGTAAATAGTGTGAAAGAAATCAAAAAGTTGATTAGACAACTAAATTACTGTAGTAATGAAAATAAGATAAAAGGGCTATAACTGTAATTTTTATAATCCAAAAAATTATTATAAATATATTTTTTAATTCTTTATTAAATTTCGGTTCTAACGAGTGGGAAAAGGAATAAAATATTATTTTTATTAAGAAAAATTACGAAAATGCCATCGGGAAGAAAATATTCACATTTTAGGCAACATTGCCCCGTCTCTCAAAAGACGAGATCATAAGTGCCTGACCTCGTCTCTCTAGAGACGAAGTCTCATTCTTTGCAAAGGACCTTGTCTCTCGAAGAGACGAGGTCAGCGGAATTTTAACACCACGTGCCATCTTCTTCTTCCCCATCTCCCTTCATCCGAAACCCTAATAGTTGCATAAATATTCTTCCCCCATTTTCCCCCTTCGTTCGAAATCATCAAATCCACCCTTAGTTCTTTCGATTGATTCCCTCATTTGGCAATCTCGGAGCTCCCAAGGTGATCATATTGCAATTTCATGGCTAGGAGGATCAAAAGCTAGAGAATTTGTGCGAAACCATCAACGACGAACATTGAGGTTGGATTTCCACATTTTTTCACTTTTTTTTTTCAATCAATCATGCTACATTATTGAATGTCGATTGTATATGTTTTTAGAATATTATTGTTGCGTGATTCTGACGCCAACGATTTTTTTTCTTCTTGTATGTTGTATAGATATATATATGTATAATATTTGCATAAGAAAAATTACTGTCCTAAGTTGTTGTTGTTGGATAATTATTTTAGGAAATTTAGTCTTGAAAAAAATATAAAAATAACTTATATTATCGTTAACGGGGTGTATTCAATACTTTAGCTTTGGTATGGCATGGAAATTTACGATGAAAAAATCTAATATTTGTAAGAAATCAGAGTAGCTTAGAAAATTATATTTGAACTTTGAAAATAGAGCTGTAGCTTTAGGAATTATGTTAAATATTACGAGGAATGCAATTCATAAGTGTGATTTTGCAAATTTGATGCATTGAAGCTAATTTTAATGAGATGGCAGGATTTGTGAGGAAATGGATAAGGCGAAGTTCATACTGTACGCTCATGGTAATATTGTGAAGGGGATGATGGTTTTGGTTATGATAAGCGGCCAGTTACTATGGTCAGTATTAGTAGGAATTCAACATATGAGCAGATAGTGGAGATTATTTGCAATAGACTAAAGGTAAATAGGTGTACACATTGGGTATGATATCTATTCCCTCCTATACCTCAATTGATTTCCAATGTCTTGTACTCTTAAATTGCTATTGTACGATCGTTTATTTATGCAATAGTTTATTTTTCCTACTTCATCAGGTGGTGCGGGACCCCTATAGTTCTATCTTGCCCTCCCTGCCTCCATACTGCTTAGCGAGCAGTGATGTTTAGCATGCATGGGTCCCACTAGTTTACTTCTGCCTAGTTGAGTACTACTATCCTAACAGAGTGCTTAGACAGTTTGGTGACTTCCAGGGGATCCCAGCGCTTCCCCCCACCCCCCCTTCCCTCCCCCCGCGCGGACATGAGACCCCTCCATGAGATTGACATGAGGGGACGTTCCGAGTGGAACTGGCAGGCCGAGCATGCTAGGTAGATAGCTGAGTGGGATACTCGGTATGATTGTATAGTTGAGCTGCCAGATTTGCCTACTAGGACATCTGATGATTACTTCCAGTGGTCTCATGCAATCACCCAACGTTGGATCGGTCGCATAGGAGCTATCATATGATACATGATAAGATCATTGTCTCTGTAAGCTTTATATGGACTTGTACTGACTTGGCAGCTATTCACCGATATACGTTTTTTCTATTACTCACAGGCTGATTTCCTTTATATTGTCCCAAACATGCCCCCAGAGCTTACTCCATCCACTGCACGAGATATCTGTCGTGTAGTGGATGAGTTTATGGGGTTGAATTTTAATGATCCAGTGCCACCAGCTCCACCAGCAGCAGCAACACAGGGTAACCCACAGCCTCAGACCGTACAGAGATGACATCCTCCTAGAGAGAGGCGTGGGAGGGGATGGGAATGGGGTCGGGAGCGAGCTCGTGCACCAAGTATACAAATCAGAGACGAGCCTGAGCCGTCCGATCTACCTTCACTTAATAAGCCTGGTCCTTCCCAACTTATTCATGACGAGGCTAGCCCGTCATCCATATCTTACGATATGGGGGAACCTCCATGCCAGACTCGTCATACATTGAGTTCCATACCCTCCTGGCTTCACAGAAGAGGCAACCATGGCTATCACATGATATAGGGGAGGGCCTCACACAGGTCGAGCCATACCCTATCCCATTCCATCAATACAGTGCTGCTACTAGAGATGAGGCTGCTATAGTTACAGAGATTGATCCATCTACACAGCATCCTCATCTGCGTACCCAGTTACCCAGGACGTACATGAGACGGGGTAGAGGTCGAGGACGAGGGAGGCGGGACACATAGCAACAGCAGTAGTAGAGGATAGATTTTTTTATTTTTTTTATTATTGTATATAGCTTCTTACTTTTTTGTATTATTCTTGTATATAGATTGTACTCCTTTTCTCTTGTACATTTTATAAGAACAATCAATCATCATTTCATTTTATTTCATTTCATATTATGTATTATGAGTCCACAAATTCCTATATTTTGATTGTACTGTACTGAGAAAGTATCACAATACTTTTGTGATTGAATGATTGGGATTGAGAATGTGTGTTTAGGCTGATTGGTATTATAACTGTGTTGTGTTTGGATTGGGTTTGGGAATACTACAGTTTTTTAGTTGTTTAGCCATGGTGAAGGATGGTTAATGACTTGTATAGCTATTTATATTTGTATTTAACAGGTTTTATATGTAATTTTTTGGTTTCTCAAGTAATAAAGTGTTGTTTGTACAGGTGGAGACTAACCTCGTCTCTTCAAAAGACGAGGTTACTAATGAAGAGACGAGGTCAGGCACTTATGACCTCGTTTCTTCAAGAGACGAGGCCATGTTGCTTAAAATCGGGAATATTTTCTTCCCGATGGTATTTTCATAATTGTTTTTAAAAAAAGTAATATTTTATTCCTTTTCCCTCTAACGAGTGCTATATATAAATTTTCTATTTTTGAGTCTCAAGGACCGATTTTCGAGAACTGATCCCGATTGGCTTAGAAACGAATGAATTGCTCTGAATTATGACCTTTTAGGTTTTAATAATTTATTTAGGGCTATATTATGGGGTCAACTCATTTCTATTATTCTGGGGTTTCGTTCTTGGAATTACCGAATTTAAGGTTTCTAGGTGTAACTAGTCCAGGGGTATTCTTTTAGGGTTTCGGTTCCTGGTTCCAATTTCTAAAATTGAATTCAGATTGCTAAGAAAACGAGGGCTTACAGATGGATGGAATGGGTGTGAATGGAAAAAGAAATGTAGAATAGTGGAGAATGAAAGATGGATCCTAGGTAATCCAATTCTAGATGGTTTTTAGGAAAGAGACGATGGGTTTTTATAGTGCATAGGGTTTATATTTTTTGTTCCCAGGTGTAGTGAAAAGGAAAAGTATGTACGTGATGAGGTAGAATGGATAAGTGGGTTGGACCCTTAATTACAAAAATGAAAGAAAACTAAAGAATATTTACAAGGAAAGTGACCTTAGCACTAAAGTTGCTTAAATCAACTCATTCTTCTAAATGAGATGAGCTCAATTTTTAAACTTGAGCTCATGCACGTTCTAATTTGTTATGTACTTCATCAGCTCAGTTTAGTGACTTGGTGAGGTTAGTATAAGAGCTGAGGTCATTATATTAAGCTCATGTCCATGCTTCAAGCTTAGGTCATTTTACTTGTTGTACCTCAGGTCATGTGTTGAGTTCAAGTCGATGCTTTGAGCTTAGGTCATTTTGCTTGTTATACCTCAGTTCACGTGTTGAGATTAGGTCATTTTACTTATTGTACTTCAAGTCGATGTGTTGACCTCAGGTTGTGAGCTTAAGCATTCAAACCAACGGCTCATTTTTAGTGATCAGTGGAATTGGTCAATGCTGACCTATCGAGGACAACTCAATGAATACCTGATTTAGTAATTCTGAACTTCTATTGCTCATGGATTAAAGATTAACCCGGTGGTGCAGCATCTTACTTACTTGATGTCTAGCTCACATTCTACTATTGCTGCATAAAAATTGTAGATTTTCACTCTTTTAATCATAGTTGATCCACAATCATGCAATTTGTCATTTTACAACAGATGTTCAACATAAAAGTGCCAATTTTTGCATGAAAGTGAGATAAAAAGTAGGATAAATGTGTGGAGAATACATATTTATCATATTTATTAAGAGATTTTGATTAGTTTTAAAGTACCATTATAATATGTCTAATTGAATTCTAGGGAAAGACTTTGATTTGCTTGATTAGTTATAAAAGAATCACAATGGAGATTAAAGTGAGCAAAAACAAAATATCTATCGTGTGGAAAAACGAGTGATTTAAATGGGTCATTCTTTGAGTGGAAACACATGAGGGAGTGATTTGTGAGGTTGTTCTTTATTTTATCATTACTTGTAAACTTGATTTTTACAGCAATATGTCGAACAAAAGTACATCTGAAAGGTGTGACTAGAGGAGCTGATATAAAGTTGATTTTAGAGGCTTTAACGAGTGAGATGAAACGGATGTTTAGAACTTAATTGGAACAATCCCATGAGAAGGTGGAACAGAGCTTAGAGCAGTCACAAAGCATTCCTGAAGGAAGCAAGAGAGAAAGGTTTCCAAGGAGGGGAGTGCAGGTAGAAGAAGAAGAGTTTGAAGGGGTTGGTCTTGAATATGAGTTTGATCACGATTCAATTGAAAGCATTAGAAAGTATAGAGATAGGTTTAGAGAAGCTAGGAATTGGGAAGATAATAATTTAGGTAGTATAAAGATGAAGATTTTATCCCTCCAAGGATGGAATGACCCCAAGGCATACCTTGAGCGGGAGAAAAAGGTGAAGTTGATCTTTTATTGCCACAGTTATTCAAAAGTTAAGAAGATGAAGCTTGCTGCTATAGAGTTTTTAGATTATGACATCGTATGGCGGGACCAGCTATTGTTGAATAGGAGGAGGAATAGGGAACCATCAATAGATACTTGGGAAGAGATGAAGAGAGCGATGAGGAAATGATTTGTTACAACATATTACTACTGAAAGTTGTACAATAAATTGTAGAACCTTAGACAAAGCAATAGGAGTGTGGAGGAGTACTATAAGGAGATGGAGGTTGCTATTATTAGAGTAAATATTGAGAAAGACCATGAGGAAACCATGGCACGTCTTTAGCTAGTTTAAATCAAGAGACTCAGAATGTAGTGGAGTTACAACATTATATGGAGTTAGAGGACATGGTTCACATGGCAATTAAGATTGAGAACCAACCAAGCGGAAGGGTAGTTCAAGTGCATCCACTTGGAAATCGAATCTGTGGAAGAAGGAGGAGAAACGACCCAACACCAAGCTAAAGTTCGATTAGAAACACGAGGTGACAACCATTGAAATCAAGGCAAATCTGATTCTTCTACTACTAGAAATCGTGACATTAAGTGTTTTAAATGCCAAGGCAAGGTTCATATAGCAAGACAATGTCCGAACAAAAGAGTTATGGTGATGCAGGAGAATGGTAAGATTAAGATGCATAATGAATCGGATCATGATTCTATGCCATCATTAGAGGATGCCGATGATGAGGAATATGTTGTTCAAGGAGAGATATTGGTGGCAATGAGAGCTTTAAGTGCTATAGCTAAGGAAGGTGAAGAGTTGCAATGGGAAAACATCTTTCACACTAAGTGCTATGTCTAGAACAAGGTATGTAGCGTGATCATTGATGGTAGGCCCGGCACGCACAATCCTATCCTATTCGAGTTTACCCCTTACATTTCGGACAGCCATCCGTAGCATCATAAGGAGGACCCCCTTTCGAGGTAAAAAAATGGTATGGTACATAGGAAGTTTGTCTTTCTCAACGTGGTGTATAGCACGAAAAACCTTTCGATACAAGATAGAGCCGTTCACATGAAAGAAGATAATCAATCATTTCTTCTCTTCTTTCTCTCTTTCTCGAAGGGGAAAGAGAAAGAGGGTCTTTATGGAGGGAAGGGGAACATTCAGTTGCATTTTTAAAAATCCTCTACTGCATTCAAGATCACAAGTGGAACCCCATGAGCAAGCAGTGCAAAAAACCGCATCTTTTTTCCTGTTCCGCAACAACTTAGGTGAAATGGGGTTCTATCGGGAAACCATGGATTTTTTTATTTTTCGCCATTGGTTACTGGTCGAGCCACTGGAATGGAATGAGATAAGAATCGCTCGAGATCTTTCCTCTCCACTTACTCGTAACAGGCTTTCCCTCTGTAGAAGACTTCTTCCAAATGGCATAATTGCCTGATTTTTCCTCGATCTTTAAGACACTACCGTAATGGACAAACTTAAGCTTCTGATAAGTCATTTTTACTTTATATTTTTCATAGGATTTCGAGCTTAATTTGTTAAGAATATCTGATAAAATCTACAAAAATCATGTTTTTGATAAATAATGTTGTTTTAAAACTCTTAGAATCAATCAATGAGTAAACAAGTGTTTTAATGCGGATCTAGAGCAAAAATAACAATTAAAATCAAGATGCAGAAGTTAAGCCTTGAAAAGACATAGCCGAGGCCAAATAAAGAAAGAAGACAGCAAAAATGGTCTATCGAGCCCCAAATGCGAGCCCTCGACATGACCCTCTACTTCAGTCGAAGCGATCGAGCATAATTTAGAAGAAAATACATTGTCGAGCCTCAAAGTCGAGCCTAAAAACTCGACTCTTGACAACTGTGTTGCCTGACCAATTCTTCAACAAGATTCCCTTGAGCCTTACCATTTTGACCCTCGACTCACTCAATTTTACCCTCGATAGAGCAATAGACAAAAACACACAATTTACTTAAGAATTTCCTAAAGTCGTGCCTGATCTTGCTAAATAAGCCTCGACCAATAAAGCATGTGACCCTCAACGAGTGTTTTCATAGATCTATGTGCGCATGAAAAGTTACCAAATTCTATTAGAAAGGATCTGTCGAATCTACCACATGTCAAATAAAGATGGCCATGCTGTCTATATCTAGTAGTCTATAAATAAACATGCAAACGTGCATTGTAAAGTATGTACCAACTGTGTAAATCAGTATTAACGTAGAGTAGATTTCTGAAAGATTTTTGGGTAAAAAAATTTCCATTTCTTTTCACTTGAAAATATCTTCTGTTTTCTAGGTAAAATCAATTTAACTTAATGTTTGTAATTTCTATGAATTTTTGAGCAATTAATTGATTCATCTTTTGAGCTTGTTTTATTTCTTCTAATTTATGCTTATTTTGATAAATCCATGAAGAAATAAACTCCTACAACTTAGGGATTACGAATCCAATTCCTGATTTAGTTTGATTTCAAATGCGCTTTTAAATAAATTTGATTGGGTGTTTGTAATTAGTGACATGAATTTAACTTGTGATTTTTAAAGGAATGGTGCATTCGTTTAGATCCATGATTGATTTCAATTGAATAGATTGAGAGATCATTCAATTGAATAGATTTGTGGTTGCTAATGGGGTCAATCCTAACTACCTCTTGCTGAGGAATGGGTGAAGACTTTCTGTCACTTGTTTCAAAAATTCATTGAGTTGTCTTTTTAAAACAATGGATTCCTATTCTTTATGCGGATCTAATTGAAACTTCAGATTATTCGTTTTAGCTAAATCTAAAACCACTAACTTCGAGAGAAGCTTTAGTTTAATTTAGAGAATCCAACGGTATAAACACGCCATTTCAACAGCTTTTTAAGAAGTTATTTCCCTTAAGAAATCATTTTGATAAGGAATTGGTGAAGTAATCCTGAGCTATCTTTTTCATAGAAGTTATAGGCTTATTTCTCATTTTGCCCAGTAAACACTTGTGAATATTTCTAACTTAGTTTAGTTTATTTCCCGTTTTGATCTTTTAAAATCTTTCTTTAGCTAGACAACTAATGGGATCAAGAGTATACTAGATGTCAATCATTCCCTTGGGACCGACCTAAATCATTTACTATGCTACATTTAATAGGTGCGCTTGCCCTGTGAGATTGTAGTTGTTGATTTAGAAAGTATTTATAAATTTGAAAAACTCGATCAATGATTAGTGGAATTTGAGCTTTGAATTTCACATTTCACATTTCACATTTTAAACAACACAAGAACCACACCAAGTTTTCTGGCGTCATTGCCGGGGAATGGTGTTAGATTCAATTTATAGAAGCCCAACAAGGCAATAGTAAAAAATTAATTTTCATTATAGAAGCCCTAAAATAAAGCATTACAACCCACCACATGTTCTCTCTTGAAATAGAACACGCTAAGGCTCTAATATTCACAAACGATCAAATATCACCTGTGTCGACACCCCATTTTTTCCTCCTTTTAAAAAAAATCATAAATCATAAAAATTGTAAAAAGATAGAAAATACAATAAGAATTGAAAATTAATAATAATAAATAAATAAATAAATAAATTAGCTAAATTAAAAATCAACAAAATTTACAAAATTGAAAAAGAATATAAATTTTGAAAATTAAGAAATCTGAAAAAAAAAACCATCTTTTAGTAAATAAGTTTTAAAAAATTGAAAATGATAATAATAAAATAAAAAAATTGGGCTTATTATTGGTCTTGTCATGTTTTAGACTGCATTTGAAAATTAATTTGAATCCTGAACCCATATCAAATTTGGTCTATTTTTATTAGAATTATATTAAGCCTAATTTTGATTGGTTAAGTATATTTAGAGTGGCTTAAGTAACGAGGAAAAATCTAGCTCAGTTGGTCCAAGGCATGCACGAGTAGGGGAAAGACCCAAGTTCAATTCTCATTGAACACAGGAGAGGATTTTTCATTTTGGCACGTGCCATACATCGCACGTGCGCGTGGATGTCATGCACTTCATCCCCTCCATTAGAGCCATCCGCTATTGTTGAAGCCTTAATGCTCCATTGGAGCTCGAACGTGCTCCATTTGGGCTCGTTTCGAGCTCATTTTTTTCGCTAGGAAGATCAAAAGTTAGGTTTAGGATTTAAATCAAGTTTTTTTATGTCTTAAAATCAAACGTTTCAACTCGATTCAAATTTCATAATTCCCCGACTCCCCATTTCCGAAACACCCCAACTTTTGAGCTTCGAAACCATCGGCCATTAATGGCTACACTCCAGCTTCATAAAGCCGCACTCGACCCTTTGCTCTTCCTAAATCCTTTCAATTGCCTCCCCGCTCCTATAAAACAGCCACGACCCCAAACCTAAAACCCATCAAGAAAACAAAAACCATAATAACCACCTCCTAATTCTCGACTCATGGCTACTATCCTAACCAAACTCTCTTCCTAACCTCTCTTCACCCAAATCGACCACCATATCTGGCATAAACCACCTAGCCGCACCACTCGCGCCATCTCGATCCAGACCAACACCATCTAAACTACCTTCGCAAACCACTACTCCAACTCCAGTAACTACTACAGCTACCAATCCCCACTCCAACCACCAGACCCAGCTCCTACTACAGTCCCCAACCACCAAAACTAGTTGCCGCCGCTCCAAACCACTGCCACCACCACTAGGATCAAGACAAAGCCGAGTTCATTTATTATTATTATTATTATTAATGGTTATTGTCTTTTGTATTTTTTTTATAATGAATAAAAAAACAAAAAAAGTAGCAAAAAATTTTTTTGAATAGAAAACAGAAAAAATTAAAAAAGGGAAAGCCTTAGGATATTTTATATAATAAAATTTTAAAATATAAAATTTAGGATATAGCTTTTTTTTATCATATATGTTGAATTTGATGTATACTTGTGACGTTAGAGATTTATTATTTAGCAACTCATCTCTGTAAATATATTTTTTATTTTTTTATAAACTAATAATATTAAAAATGAAAAAATTTGAAAAAAATTCTTTTTACCTTTTTCTACATACATATATATATATATATTGTTATTATTAAAAAAAATGTTTTCTAAGCTTATATATTATATAAATATCATTTGGTTATTTTCTAAATTAACAAAATGATAAATGGGGTTCTCCAAAAATAGATATTTTTAGGAGTTTTCAAAAATAAAAAATAAAAATAAAAATTAGGTGCTTTAAGGATTTTCAAAATCAAATGGTTAATCACTTAAATTTGGCGGGTTTTAAAATTAAAGATACAAACAAATTAAAAATTTTATAAAATCAAAACGAACTACGGGGACCTAATTCCGGCTAGCAGATACGTAGGCACCTGCGGGGCGGTCACAAAAATAAAAACTTTTAGGATCTTTTATAAACAAGAAAAAAAATTAAAATATGTAAATATATTTTTAAAAAATTAAAAATTAAGAAAATTGAAAAATCAAAATTAATCTCTTTGGTCCATATAATTCAAGATTTCTAAAACCCATTTAAAGCTTAGATAGCCGTTTAAGGTTTGAAAATAGCAGTCCCCAGACTCATCAATTTCTGGTTTTTCACGCATACTAATGGCCGAGCTAGAAACCAAACCACTCATTTGGTTTCTGGTTCACCTTTTTTCGGCTTTAGCCGACGGCGACTCCAATCGAATAATTTTTCAAAAATCAATCTTTTTTACAAAAAAAAAACCCTACTGGTTCCTTATCGAGTGATTTGTATCAAATAGGTCGGGTTTGATATGGATCAAGACC
Source organism: Combretum micranthum (assembly GCA_024138025.1). Taxonomy (NCBI): domain Eukaryota; kingdom Viridiplantae; phylum Streptophyta; class Magnoliopsida; order Myrtales; family Combretaceae; genus Combretum; species Combretum micranthum. Next base: position 4,133 of record JAMXBD010000627.1, on the reverse strand, counting down.
TCTAAGAGAATAGGAGCAAAATTCGGGCTCAACAGCTTGGCAACTCCACCTGAGAACCCCTTAGTGGGCTCGTCTAGGCTTAATGGGCTTAAGAAATGTTAAAATTCTATCAATATGGGCCTTTATCTTTGTGAGTATTGTATATTTTGTAAATATTTCTAACCTTTTTTGTTAGCATTAGGTCTGTTTTGCACGGAATTTTTGAAGACGAATTTATTTGGTTGGGGGAAAAGGTTACTTTTTAATATATATTATATATATATGTTTAGATGGGTCGAACCTTGGCCTATTATAAACTAAGTCGGAGGGCCATTATGTAGCCTATGGGCTTATGTGATTTTATCACTGCTCGATGGTAATCAAGCTCCTCCAGCCCCATTTCAATATAGACTATGACCCATTCTGATTAGGAATGGTGAGCCTATAAGAACGAGGTGCCCCTAGAACCCACCCTCTATCTGTGCAATTTATTTATATCTGTCTTTATTTTGATTTCCAAAAAAAAAAAATTAGACATCTTGTAATGATACCCTTTTTTTTTTAAATGTTGGTAATCGGTTCGTTTATGTGTTGTAAGTTGTAAAATTTAGTTGATATCATAGAAAATGGTTGTACTTTTAGTTTTCTTTTTTTTTTTCCTCTAGTCATGGAAAGTCAAGGCAATAGTTCCTAACCGGCTCGAGTCCCTGTGATCTACCTTGATGCATAATCATTATCTGTCATCATCCTTGAAAAATGGTTCAACAGTTTTAGTCAGCAACACCAGGACTTCATTATCAAGAAAATTGGCCTAATCATGTCCTTACTAAAAGTCCAATTAAATTGGAAATTACTTCGGGCCTTGGTCCATTTTTGGAACCTAGATATCTGTGCCTTTGAACTCAATACCAACATGATGGCCCCTACATTAGAAGAATATGCTCAACTCTTGCAGACTACCCCTCCTGAAGAAGGGATTTTTGTTCCCGATATCAGAACCCATCCAGCCTCAATTTTCAGCAAGTTAATAGGGGTTCGAAAAGCCAAACTTATTGTTGCAATGAATCCATCCAAGGGCGATTCTTGAAAGTCTCTTCACTAATTGATTGTTTTGCTACCCCAATAGCATACAACAAAAATCGTCAGATTTTTTGTGGAGGATTTGAAATGTGGCAACAACATAGGATCAACGCTTATCTAGCAGCTGTTTTTGGGACCGTATTGTTCCCTCAAGGGAATTTTAGTGTTCATTATTAAGTAACCGAATTGGTTTCTCGATTTCTTGATGGCAAGTCCTACATACCTACACTATTAGCCGAGCAAATCAGATCCTTTACTTACATCAAGGAACATAAACACGGAATACTACAGGCAGCTCCCACACTTTTGATGTTATGGTTTGCTAGTCACCTTGGTTACTTAGGGAATGATTTCACTAGGAATGAATCAAACATCGATATAATAGAAAGTTATGCTCGTAAGATCAAATCAATGACAATACTACTACTTCAGAATGGATTAGTATATTGGAGGAGCTACCAACTTCAGCAATTCTTTGGATTGCCAGATGGTTCAAGGGTACTAAAGCCATATTAGGTTGCTTGGAGTACAAATGTGTTCCTCTGATTGGGGTCACTGGATGCATAGGTTACTTCCCAGGAAATGTGGTCAGATAGTTGGGAGTCATACAAGACATCACCTATACCGAGCCATTGACTCTAGTGTTGCTTGACTATGCTGACACTTACCTTAATTCACAAGAAATCAACATTCATCTAAAAAAGATCATCAACTATTGGCAGGCCTGTACCGCAATGACCATTCGCAACCATGGAGAATTAAGACCAGACTTATAGGTTTGTAGTGCCAGTCGAAGTTTTGTATATCATTTTCAGGATCATGCAAAGATTACTCCTTATCGAGCTCCTGATATTCTAGGGCCAAAACCAACTCACCTTCCTCCTAGGGAACAAAATTATTGAGATGTAATGAAAGCAAACATCGAGGCTCTACATCGGGATTATGAGAAGACTTTGCAAATGGAAACTGAGATTTCAAGAGGAAAGAAGAGAGAAGGAGCTTTTGAAGGAATACTATATGAAGAAAGAAAAGGAATGTGAAAAGCTGAAAGAAGACTTGGGGCAAGTTCGACCAATGAAGCATAGCAAGTTGGAATAAAAATCATGTATAGTCCAGTTTGAGTCTGCCTTTAAAGGCACCTATCCAGTCTATAGAATCTAGTAATCGAGTTTGTAATGAAAAGACCCTCTAGTTTTGTTATGTACGAACTGATTACTAATATTTTGGTTCCTTTTCCTTAAAAAACAAGATGTCTGATCTTTCTTTTTGTGCATATAATAAAAGATAAAGGATAAAAATGTCTATATATATATAAAGAGAAGAAATTTGACAAAATTTGAGTATAAATGTTGTAGGTCTTACCAAGATTACGCCCAAGAAAGTTGCCAAAACTCGCAGTCCAATAATCACTAGGTTAAAATCCAAAATGTCAGGGGACAACAGCGAACCCATGGAACAAAGGATGAATGTCTTGGAATCAACATTTGGTAAAGTAATGGAGAAGTTAGACACATTAGTCAAAATCATCCAGAAAAAGCTCCAGTGCCTAATTTAACTGATACTCCTGCTGAGATACATGATCAGAACAATGAAGTAGGGTTGACAAGAGAAGAATCTAGTATCATGGGCCTAAAAATGCAAAATTGGGATGAAAAAGAAAAAGAGTTGGAGAAGAAGCTGATAAAAAGAATGAGTGAGCAGCTCAAGTTGTTTGAGCCTCATACTGATTTTGATAAAATGGGTCTTTTCAATCTGCAAACTCAAGACAAAGGAGAATATCTTGAAAAGTTCAAAGTCCTCGAATTTAAGAAGTACAATGGAACTGGCTGTCCAATGCTCCATACCCTCCTTTATATTCGAAAAATGGGCAGGTGCACCAAGTACGACTCCATAATGTTACAAACTTTTCAGGATAGTCTTATAAGGTCCGCCCTAGTATGGTATGCTCAATTGGATCTGAATGAGATTAACACTTGGGAAAAATTAGCCCGAGCCTTCTATAACCAATACATATTTAGAAGTGGCTCCCTCAATGGCCGACTTAAGGAAGATGACCAAGAAAAATAATGATACATTCAAAGAATATGCCCAAAGGTGGAGGGGTAAAGGTGCCATGGTCACCACTATGATCCCTGAAAAGGAATTGACTACTATGTTCATCAATACCCTTGATAAGCTATATTAATGGCATTTGGTAGGGCATACAATTGCTAGTTTTGCTGATATAGTAGCAGCTAGAAGTAGGATCGAAGATGTAATCTTATCTGGCAAATTGACTAAACCACATGACAAAAAGCCAACCCGAACATTTGGCAAAGAAAAGGAATCAGCTGTCGGTATTGTCAACACCGAATCCTTTCAACCAATTAGGCCTCCATTTCACCTTATGGGACCTGACTAGCAAAATAAAGAGCCAATGAAAGAGCAAGAAAGGAAAAATCGCCCATTTAGGCAATTCACTAAGCTTCCCATACCTCTGTCTCAAATACTACACAAACTCCAAGAAGAAAGAATGTTGACTTTTGAGCCTCCACTTTCAGGATATAAACCAAAAAGGTACGATCTAACACTGAGATGTGAATATCACATGAGGGAAGAGGGACATTCTATTGAAAATTGTTGGAGATTGAAACATCGCATCTAAGACCTCATAAATGCGAAGCTTATTCAGTTAGATTTTGTTGAAGCCCCGGGGCCAAATGTCAACAATAATCCTTTGCCCACTCTTAACATCAATATGATCACTACTGTCGGAGAGAAAAATCCTTAAATTTGGATTCTCTATCTCAATTTTCTTAGAAACTCAAATAGATGGGGCATTAACAGCATGAGAATCTAAAAGTCCATGCTAGGGTTAAAATTGAAATTCACAAACTATTACAAAATGATGTGATCTCAAAAAGGGATATCTAGGGAATAATTTCACTAAAATTGGAAAGCAAAACAAGATGGCTTACAGATACCCTGGGAGAGTCCTCTAAGTACTCATGGCATGGGCTCCTAATTCCTTTGGAAAATGTGAGACCCATTATATGGGAGTCTGAATTTGAAAAAAATGAAGCAAAGCAAATTGA